>CM025655.2:10103691-10175511 GCA_014621495.2 Entosphenus tridentatus
CAAAGTGAACTGATTGGCCGCCGGGTGAGCAAAGTGAAGCGGTCTCTCCTCTCTCACGAGGCCGCTAATTGGTCCCCAGCCAAGCAGAAGCCGTAGCCCGTGAGTGCACGCTGCACAAGTCCGCCCAGGCCTCCCGTGTGCAATCAGCTCTGTGCACCAGACGCGAATGCATTGGATGAAGCAAAACCACTCCCCACCCCCTCCTCAATCCTATTTACTTCCTAAGATGCAAATTGCAGAATCCTCCAGGGTCTGCTGCTGTGTTGCGGCGGTTTGACGCGGGGTATTTCAGGAGACATTCCAGAGACCATCTGCACGCGCGCCGTGCAGCCGGGGGGCCTGCATCCCGCTAATTTGTACGACGGGAGGAGTGCGGTTTTTGAGACGCTGGCTTTCGTCCGTCGCCCGTCGCACGAGCAGCAGAGGGGGACAGTGAGAATGGACGCGTGTTTATTTACACATCTATGACTGATAAATGTGTTTTTTAAGATTATCATCATCATCATCATCAAATATTGATGCCTTTCTTCACTTAGCTCTAATCCGATGGCTCTTTGGATTTTGTAGGCACAACAAATATTTGTGGAGGACCCGAATATTGCCGAAAGAAATGGGCCAAATGACCAAAGGTCAGCGCTGTATCCACTTTCGCTGAATTCCATCGTAATATCGGGGGGAGTGGATAGATGGATGGGACGTCAATACGAGAGCGCACCTCAATGCCTCGGAGTGTTGCCGCGCTGTGAAATGAGCGTCAGTATTGTAGCGGGAAGCTGCGGGCACGCTGTTATCCGCTATTCGCGATAGGCTATCCCGCTAAATAAAACAAGGTGGAAAAATCATGCATATGCATGGCATTCGCCACGCTTGTAAACATTTTTCCTCGGCGGTATTTCATTTGAGTGCAATCAAGTTAGCACTGTTTTCTGTACGGCGAGTCCCGTCACGCGACGCAAACTTACGCTCAGAATATCGCTCGTATTGAAGCCATCCTCAAGGGAATTATTGCGACCCCCTGCTGTGGACAGACAGATGGATGGATCTAATGCTTAATGCTTTCAACCTTAGTTGGAAAGCATTAAAAATGGGCGTTTGCCCAGCATGGAAGGGTAGGCTAAATGTCTTTGAAATAGCAAGCCTTCCCCACTGTTATTTGAACACAATACACACGGCATCCATATTGCTTTGTCCACACGCTGTAGATAAGGTGCTGGCATTTACACAGCCAGGGGTCACATGACACATCTCTTTCTTTCAGGAATACGTTTTGTTTGGCTTCAAGCATGCCTTTGGCAGCTGCTGTTTTACAGTCAGTGCTTCTTGGAGCCTGATCCCATCCGATTTCAGAAGCTCAGGATGATTTTTTCCTCGTGCTCAGTGGCCGGATAAGCGCTAGCTGCGGAAATGTGGAAGTCACTGCAGAGTCATCGGTATTTTCCGCGGAAGCAATGTCGGTGCATGGCACTGTCAACCCGAGTTCAATCCCTGACCATGGCTAACGTCGCTTTACCGACTTGCACTGGTCAGCGTGGTGAAGTGTGGCCAAACAGCCCCCGTGGCTGACACGGCGTGGGGAGACTGAATTAGTATTACCGTTCATCTGTTGCCGATCAGTAGTGCTTGGTAACTCTTACGAACCCTAGCACAGAATTACGATTTGTTTCCTAAACAAAAAATGTGTTAATATAGTCATTATAAATGAATCTATAGCTCTTTCCCAATCCACTGCTGGATTAGGGCCTGTTCGCACCAAACAATTTATGGGAGTTGTTTTACTGTACGTCAGTCTTCGGTTACAAGTACGGCATGTAGCAAAGCAAGCAAAATCGACCGTGACGCAGACGATCCAACGTGCGCGTGCTGGGAACTTGAGAATCTGGCGCAGTCGATGAGTTTTTCGGCACGTCTGCGGCACGCCAAGCGCGCAGGCCAGTTTGCGCCCGGCTCAGTGTGGCTCCTTATGGCTCCGTGTGGCTCCGTGTGGCTCCATATGGCTCCGTAGGGCTCCTTATGGCTCCGTATGGCTTCGTACATTCAGCCGGCCTAGTTTGGCTATGTGGATTTTTCGCCAGTTACTCCAAGATCAACAATCACGGGTTTAGAGTATTTTGGCTGCTGTAAATTTCCACGTGATAAGCCAATTTGTTTGGCTATGATATGTGGCTAGGTCGCTTCTGAAAAAGAGCTATGTAGCTCAGTGGGCCTTACCTGGTAAAATAAAGATAGTTTAGTTTTAACACTTCTCAGCCGCGTTGATTTCTCCTATCACGTTGGCACCGCGTAACTCCGAGAGAACAGTTCAGCTCGTCGGTAGCGCCATCGTCGCGACCCTCACCTGCGTTGCTCGTAGGCCGGGTACCCCCCCCCCCCGCCAGTTTCTGGGCCATGGCGGAGGGCCCTCCATCGATCCGCGTCCGGGAAATGGGACGCGGAGCGCTCTAAACCTCGTCACGTATCCGGGGGATAAATTAAACTCCGCTATGATGGATGAGAATAACGCGCTTTGTCGTCGTCCGCACGGCGCCCGTGTCGGCGGGGTCAACAGTTCACGGAGGAGCTCATAGTTGGTGCGCCTGTTTAGCCACCTCCCCCACCGTGCCCCACCAACCCCCCCCCCCAAGATTCCCCCCAGGTGCTAATTCCCGTGAAATCCTTCGGCCATGGCTGACCGTGCACAATGAGTAACCGGGCCCTGCTCATTACGCCGATGGGAGGGGGAGCGCTTCATTTGCCGCGTCGCGCAGCGCCGCTTGCGGGTCGGGAGCGGCGTGGGTGCGGCGGCGCGCCCGCAGCGGAACCCGGCGACACGGGTTCAAGTCCCGGCCACGGCTGACTCCGGTGGCGGCGTGATGGCCCACCGACTGCTGTGCCTCCCATTCTTTCAAACAACGTCCATGACCCTCACGTTATTAACTAAAGGGCTGTAATCAACAATAATAATGATGAACATTTGTAAGGCGCATTTCATCCGTAGGTCCCAATCGGATGGTATGTATATTGAACTTCTTTCATGCCGTACATAGCCAGCCGTGATAATTGCGCACCAGCACCATATTTCCACCCCTGGTTATTCAATTAATTGTTGCGATTTAGGGTAACAATTCCATTCTGCTTTTAATACTATGGTGATTATATCAGCCACTAGCAGCTGCAACATACAGTCCTGTGTACGAACTTAAATACATTTATTCTCTCACATTCCATTGAACGCTTGTATCGTGACCCTAGCAATATATGTTAATCGGCGCATCGATTAATTGTTACACTCGCAGTGTCTAATACAGACAAGTACACAATTAGCATATTAAGAGGCATGTAAAGATGTCAGGATTCATCAATCAAAATCGATTTCTAAGCCCACGATACATTCATCAGGTTGTCTCTGTGAAATTGATTACCTATAATGTGTGCAAATCGCATGCTAATGGCATGATAATATTGCCATTTGGGAAAATTTTGCAAACAGAATCTGCAAAAAATTAGACAAAAAATTACAAAGAATACAAACGAGGTGGCGGCGACAACGAGACAAAATACATAGCTATGTTCGCGCAATACTCGGGTTGTGTTCTTTTGTAATTTTAACTTTTTATACCTGCGATGTCTTACGTACATTTTGTTCAACATTAGCTGTGTCTATATACTGTATATATATGTAAACCAAATGAACCTTTTTGACAGGTGGTTGATTAAATGTTGATAGTTCTGCTGAAATTCAACTATGATTTCCCTCTGGCTTGGATGTAGACGCCATATAAATCCAAATTGCATCGAATTGTACCGCGTATGTGAACGCTTATTTCCATCTCGCGACAAACAACAGTCTCTGCACAAAATCCGCCCGACGTCGTGAAGAGGCGCTCGCTAATTAGCAATTCAGAATCTGATGAGCTCCAAAGCTCTTTGACACAGATGTCCAGTAGTGAACACCCAGGCACTCCACCTCCCCGGAGGTGATGGTGGAGGTGGAGGGGGGGACGATTCTTTTCTGGAGCTCAGCCCAGAACAGCTTCAGCTGAAACTAAACCCTGTGATTTCCGTTTGTGTGCCGATGTAAGAGGGGGAGGGGGGCGGGTAGTGTGGGAGTTGGGGTCACATTTCAATTGTAAAACCATTTATTCCAATTTTTTATTCCATCTGAGGGTTGTTCTTCGCAGGGAATGTCACCGAGCGGGAAATGTCACCGCAGGCGACGACGGGGAGAACCGCGCCTCCACGGCCGTGCGGTCGATTAGCACGGTCGGCCACGTACGGTGCGAAAGAAGTTCAACGTCCATAATATATTAGTTTTTTTGGGGGGGGGGGTGTTTAGATCGCGTAAATATAAATGTGTCGTTAAACCCGCCACCACCCGACGCAGCCAATGAGTAAGGTTTGTCTTGTAAACAAGTTCAATGTGCGCACGAGGAGCACAGATGCCGCTTTGGCCGAAGTTATTCACTCCCTTGAAGGGTTTCAACACGTGCTGTCGACAATTATTCGCGAATATAAGAGCGATTATAAGAGCTCACGATCCCGATTGAAAACCCGCCACTCGCTGATCTTCCGTGCTCGATATTGCAAAAAATATTGCAAAAATAGCAACTCGCACTTTGAGCCAATTTCATTATCAGCACAATTTTATTATGCAGAGGCCCAGGACCTACCTCTCATTGAGTCTCATTAATCTGGAAGGCAAGTCAGCGAGCACCGAGTAGTAAGTGGCATCGTCCATCAACGCACACAACCCACGCATTTCTCCCAATTGATGACGTTGGGCAAACGCTCATATTGCTCCCACATCTGTGCTCCCTGCCTTCTCCAACTCGCGCTGACCGGCGTGGTGAAGTATGGCCAAATAAGGTGCACGACATGTACGGCGTGGGGAGGCCCTCATCCAGCAGTGGATCGACGCACACAAAGCTGAGCCTGCTCGTACCGTTGCTCAGAAGGGCTTTGTAGCGGCTGAGCTAAATGTTGAGAATAATATTTACTGCAGAGCATCGCTGCTTATGCATACCTGTCAACCCCTTATCAGTGCCTACCTTGTTACAGACCAATTCAGACCGTATTGGTCACCCCGTGCCCTTATAAATCCCAACGTTCATCCTACAAAGTCCCATCATCACAAGGGAAAAACACAAACAAATAGACAAAAATTGTGTTACTAATCAAAAACTGTTTCATGTATTTTGAGATATGGTGTCAATGATGCTACTTATCATGCTACTGTCTGTGATCTTGCATGCTGGTGTTGATGTTTGCTTGATATGTGGATGCACAATAAACACAGAACATGATGAAGGGTTAAACAACACACTTTTTTTTCTATGATTTTTTTTTGCCCGTATTGAAATGGCTGTACGCCGTATGGACCTGAAAACTCAATTTCCCTGTACAAGAATATGGGTAACCAGTATGGGTTTATATGATGTATGTATGTTTAACTTTTTTCGCACTGTATGCAGCCACCCGTGCTAATCGGAGGTATGGGGGAAAGACAACACCTAAATTTAACTTTATTTTACCAGCTAAGGCCTCACTGAGCTATATCGTTATTTCTCAGAAGCGACCTGTCCACAAATGATAGCTCAACGAAGTGGCTTATCGCGTGGAAATGTATCACGGCCAAGTACTCTAAACGCGTGATATCGATTCTAAATGTGGAGAGAATAACCGCAGGACCCTGAGAAAAAATCCACGCGACCACAGGAAGAGAGACACGCAAACTCCAAATATACAGGCATCAGGGTCAGGACCGAACCCACGACCTTCCAGTGTTTCGTGTGTCGTGTGCGTGCCGTGCTTGTGCGGCGAGCGTGTGGCTTGTCTCTTTGTCACCTTGTGGTCCCCCCCCCCTCCGTTGTCGTCGTTCTCCTGCCCCGCAGCTCGACAACTCTGACGAGCAGGCGGCACAGATCCGCAGGGAGCTGGACGGACGGCTACAGATGGCGGAGCAAATGGCACGGGTAGGGGTCCTCGCTGGGCACGCGCGCACGCACACCGGCGTACCCACGCTTGTGCGCACGCGTACGCGTGGTATGCACACACGTACAAAGACAAAGATCCCCAGTATAGCCTGAACAAACTGTTGGGGCAAGTGCTGTTCGCGAGTAGCACCTATGAAGGCCGGAACACAGCACACGAAGGGGTGGGTGGCCAAACCACGCCCGGCCGCCTTTGTCTCCCCAGTGATGATGTTTACACCGCACCAGGTACTCATTTGAGGCTGAGTCCACCTATGGAAGGCCCAGGATCGGTTCAGATAATCGTTACTTGTGTTGGCCGTGAGCGGGAATTGATCTTGGGTCGCCGAGTTTATAGCGCAGCGTGCCAACTGCGACACGACCGCACGTGTGTGCACGCACGCGCACACACTTGCGCACGCCACGCCTGTATTCGTACGCACACTTGCACGTATGTATGTACGCGTGCACGTTAACGTACCCCGACTAAGCGGCGGGACTCACCTCCGTGCAGACTCGTGAGCCGCGCAAATCTAATCAGTGGAAATATGGTTACCATTTCAACTTTGGCTCTTGTCATAACGCACATTATAAGCGTCACTAAACTAAATCAACGAGAGCGCCAGGTACACAAATACTCGTGTAAATTAAATCAACGACGGCGCACGAACAGGCAACGCTGGTGTTGTGCGGACAATTGTGCGTCTCCTTGACAAATGTACGTTGGCAATTTACAATTTTCTAATGCTTTTGTGCGACGTGATGATGGCGAATGGTGGTTTTTTTGGGGGTATTTCGGAATACTTTGTAGGAAATATAATTATCAAAGTTGAATTATCACATCTAATTCACGTCGCGCTGTGTCGCTCTGTGTACCTGCAACCAATCACGGCCCTTCGGCTGGGAAATCTCGTTGAGTATAATTACGCACTTGGATGCTCTCGTTTACACGCAGCTGCTCGTGAAATTAAGCCAACAGTCACAGAGAGCGTAAACTGACAGGAAACATTTTTGAGCAAAATATATAATAGCAACGTGCATAGCGCAAGTTTATACCCGTCCCGTTTTGGATACGCCGGTTGATTTTCAACAAAGCTGTACCCGTTTTATCGAGCCCATAGAGGTTGATCGGCTGATCAAATCTTAATATATAGAGGACTGCAGAGCTTGGGTCTCTGCCTGGCTGACTGCCTTCAAGCTCGCCTGTGCTTCCTCAGCGATTGCGAGATGCAAATTTGCACGAACGACGCGATATATATTTAAGAAAACAAGCAAAACTAAAGGTGAAGTGGAGCCGGCCCTCCGACTGGGATTTCAACTCACGGCCTTCCCGCTTGTGGGCTGGCCGCTCCGCCACAGTGCCACCTGGTGAGAGCAGACGTGAACATCCACACCGATGGTTTTGGCCACTCTGCACTCTTCCGCACTCTCCCTGTTGGTCTTGAGGCACGGCTAAGATTCTATCTCTCCCCACGTGGGCTGCGTCAGTGCGCCATTCCCATCTGCTCGACTGCGCATGCCACACAGCCCACGGCTAGCTTTGTAAGCATCGCCCGTTATGCACCAATATCACAAGGCTAAATTGATTGGCCTGCCGCGCATTAAAAGCAAGATGAGACAGTGACTAATTATAAACAAGCGGAAGAGAGCCTAATTGAGAATTTTCCGAATCCGATTTTTGTTATTGTTTAAGTCCAACTTGAGCCAGGACACCAGGTGTGCACAGCTCTGTGAATGTGAATTGTGCCACAACCATTCGTTTTATTGCCCCATAAAAAATGCATTCATTATGCCGAGTATGCAAACACAGCAAGGCTTCCCGTGCGCAAACGCAATCACAAGCCCATCCTGTTTCGTCAAATCGCACAAATTATTCCGTAGCTTTTGAAGATCCCACCACGGTGGAACCGTTAGCACGCCGGATTTGCAATCCAGAGGTCGCCGGTTCGATTTCCCCCGGTGCGAGTTCCTTAAAGCGCCTCTTCCGCGGCACGAACGGTAAATGGGCAGCACACCACAGGTCGCTCGATCGGCAGGTCGCGCTCGGTGGGGGGCAGCGTGGGTACATCCCCCGCCACTCCCCAGACGTGTGGCCGGCGTAGAACAGGAGGCCGTCTCGTCAACACGAACTCCTAATTGCGGGGCTGCACCCTTACCTATTTCCTCCCGCGTGTATAAACACTCATTCATTAGCTGAAGACGTATTAATATGTAGAGAACCACAGAACTTGAGCAATTGTTGGTGCCAGCTGACCGATTGGGGTGCCTTCCCCCTTGTGCGTTGTTCCCCGATGAGTGATTTGCACGTACGACAACGCAATACAAAACTAAAAACATTGTGAACATTTGAAATGTGCGGCACTTTCCCACCCGCTTTGCTACGGAGCATTATAATGTTCGACGCATTACAGCAAAAGCTACGTTTAAAATGATCATTTGCATTTTGAGCATCATTTAAGGCTTTATTCTTTAAATAACGGACGATCTTACGTTATTAAAATTTTGTTTACGGATAATATTAGTGACGAATCGTATCTGAATGGTGTCTGGGCCCCCCTCCTTCAACAAAAACAACCCGCAACGGCCAGAGCGGTGAAGTATGGTTTTTAAAAAAACCTCTCGATGACAGGCAGGTCTTCATCTAGCCGTGACAAAAGCGTGAAGTAGCGTTATTGTATTCTTATTATAAGCCTTTAGTGGCAGCAGTGGGATTCTGGTGAATGTAATTGAGAATAAATCTAGGACGGAGTGCAAAGAGCTATAAATGGGAGTCAAAGTCAAACAACAATGGGCATGAGAACGTCATTAACGGACACTCGCTCCCCACGCTGCTGCTGCTGCTGCTGCTGCTCTTGACAGCGCGCTCACGTTGTGCCGTGCAGAGGCCACGGCTCCTCGTGGACAATCGCGCTGCGACGCTGTGACGTTGGGTTCCCAGGCTTCTCGGTCTCTTTCCAGGCCCCAGGGAGAGAGCCCCCCCCCCCAAGATTTTGTCGCCCACCGTAAAGATCCTCCAACATCCCGTGCCGCTCCCCGTGGCCACGAACAACGTAAGGTTTGGTTTAAAAAAAAAGAAGAGTGAATAGGTTTGCTTTGTTTGGGACGGTGAGACTCTCGTGGGAATTACTCGCCCTGGCTCCCACAGAGACAGAGGAGCCCATTCTACCGGAGTTTTGGCAAAAGTGTCCGTTCACGAAAGAGATTGCTGCCTCTTGTTGCGATCTGAATAGAAGGCGACCTTTCATCTACGCGCGCGAACCGCGTCTGATAGCGCGTCGGTGACGTAGACCTTGGAGCGAGGTAAAAAAAACACGACAACACCATCACTTTCCCTCCCCAAAAACAAAAAAAGCGCGGCCATGTGTTACGAAATGTATTGTAACATGAAAAATAATTGTAAGTCACGCATGTGAAGTTAATGCGTTCGCTAAGCAATTGGGAGATGTCTGACAGCGACACAAGTGGAAAGCACGTGAGAGTTATGCTCGCCTCGCGCGACATGGTGACGGAGTAAAGAGGAGGAGGAGGAGAGCCGGGTGGTGACCGCCTTTTAAAAACCGAACTCGTTCGTGTCTAAAGTAGCGAGATTTGAATTAGCTGCCACGCTGGAAGGTAATTTCTTTAGAAATGCTTTTTGTGCTTAGTCTGTTGTCCTTCTCCCGCACCTCCGATTCGCACGGTTGACTACGTACGGGAGGAAAGAAGTTCAAGGTGCACACGTGCATCGAAGCGGCGACCTCTGGATTGCGACTCCAGCTGTGATGACCCCACCGGCGGCCGCTCTGCGAGTGATCAGACTCGAGCAAATTGCTCTCGGACTTGCCAGTTGCTGCGAATGAATCAAACGTTCGTGGGTTTTAATGTCGTTTAGCAATGCTGCAGTGCCACCACACGTTTGAAGGTGACTACTGCAGCTGGAAAGCGCCATGGCGTGCGTGACAGAAATGTCGAGCGCAATTTGAATAGTTTTTAAATCCTTTATATTAAGTTCACTTGCTTGCTTGCTTACGACCGTGCAAATCTTTCGGTCGTTTTTTAACTCACTTCCCGTGATCCAATCGAGCTGACATTTTCCACACAAACTCGTTGTGTGTGACAATTAATGTTCGTGAAATTTTTTTTCCTAAATTTTACACTATTTAGTACAAAAATATTATATTTAATTACCAATTGCTTAATGCTTGCACTGCAATCATCTGACCCATAGGTGACAGCCATCTCAAGCCAGAGGACGAGAGGACTCTAGCCGCCACGCATATAAAAGATTTATAGTGAAAAACTTTGTTTTTACGGGTTATTTTTTTTTTCATTGCGGGGCCTCGTTACAGGGGTTTTGAGCGTATATAAAATTATATTTCTCAACAACATCATCGTCATCATCATCGCTGCGCGAGGGCCTTCCCAAGCCGTCGCTGTCTCTCACGATTCTGCGGCGTGAAACTCCCAACTCGCAGCTGCACGCCAGCTGATTTTGTGGCTCCGTCTCTACCGAGGACGTGCGCAGGGCACGCGTTCCGTCCCCTTGATTGCCACCGTTGTTATCCTCTGCTGCGTATTAAAGTTAACCAGTCGTCAAAAGAACAGTTGTCCACTGGTCAGGGAATTTTTTTAAAATAAAAAAACATAAAGCGCATGTGTGATTTTCACATTGCTACCTCCCTCTCTTCCAAGCATTCTGAATGCCTCACTCAGTACTCTCTACTGAAACTGAAACTGAATTGCACGTTTGTCAGTGGCTTTTGCAAAGTGTCCCTCTGTTTTACATTTCTTCGTGCATCGCAATTTGATTCGTTGAAACCTTTAGGGTGAGTGGTGTCGCCGCGTGGTTAGCGTACGGTGCCGTTGAGCCAGGCAACCTGAGTTCGATTCCTGGCCGCGGCTAACAACAACAACAACAACATCGACGATGGCGAGTGATCTCCGAGCTGCTGATGGGGCGCCGAGCGGCGTGGTGAAGTATGGTCAAGCGACCCCCGCCCACGTGATCGAAACGGCGTAGGAAGGCCTTCATCCAGCAGTGGAGTGACAGGGGGGTATCTGAGTGCTCACGCCACCCCCTCCACTTACCATCCAGCAATGACCAGAAATGGTGAAGTATGGTCAAAGAGTACCTGTGACTGAAAAGGCATGGGGTGGGGAGGTACTGATCCGGATCATCAGTGACTCATCACAGGGCTGCACGTTCATCTTCCTTTGCTCATTGAAATGGAAACGACCCCTTAAATTGGGCGTCATCAAATGACCTTTTTCCTCCGCTGCTGCACGCGGTGGCACGGGACGTCGAGACACTTTGTTCAAGGTGAGCGACATTCCAGGAATGGTCTAACATTTGAGACACCAGCCGTGAATATTGCATTTTTCTTTTCTGCAGAACCTCATTACTCCAGCGGTATCCACACCAGTTGACCTGCATGGCATGCAAATTATCCGCTATGCTCTTCCCTGGCTCTATTTCAAGAATTATCAAGAATTTACTCCATCGTGCGCTTTGCCAGAAGCAATTTTTTCTCTTTCACTATCGTTTTGGCAGCCAATGCAGACAATCGCAAAATCCCGTCCACGTGTTCCCCTTCCACCGTCTCTTCCGGGAAAACGTAATTGCCACTTTCGTGGTAAACGATGCCTAATGCTTAATGAACTTGAGCCCGTTGAGCCTGATCTCTGTGAGATCCCCAACAAAACGGAGAGATGAACAGTAAATATGTCATACTGTCGGGAGGCCGGCCGGGCTGACTATGACAGACGGCTCGGAATCCAGGACTTTCACCAAAGGCGGTGGAAAGGCCGGCTGAAATTTGCCGCGAAGAAGTGCGGAGAGATGCATTCCTGGAAGAAGGGCCACGTGGGTTAGAGAAAGTGCGCAAGCCAGAGACATCGTAGTGGCCGTCGAACTCATCTCATCTCATCTAGATTCATAGAGTGCCTTGCTAAGGCACTTTACGGGTTGGGATAAGTCTGGTCGTGGCTGCGGGGGAGAGAGGGGCGACAGAAATCCGGGCAGCTGAAAAGTAATGAGGCATCGTTGGGAAGACAAAGGGGGTCGGCGAGGGGCGGGAGCCAGGAGGGGGGGGGCGATGGCGAGCGAGTCAACAACAGGAAGTGGGCTGGGGCACGAGGGACGGAGACCGCGGGAATGGAGACGTCGCACTGCCTGTTAGCAAGTGTTAGTGGGCTTCGGAAGGGACGGTGGCCGGCGGTCGAGACTGGCGACGGAGTGGCAGCAAAAGGAGGGAGCGCGCCTGACAGGACATCCGCCGTGGAGAACGAGCTATGGAAACCAGGCGGTGTGCAGGTGCTATTTGGATGTTCTACTTCGCAGGGCCGTAATAAACGGTGACGGTTTGGGGAGCTCCTTCATCAAGCAGCGAATTGATCATCGCTGATGATAATGCTGAACGGATTCTTGAAGTGGGATTCTTGAGTCTATCTGTGCGGAGTACTTTGGTTTGTTCTCGCATGCCAAGCAATTGTCAATTGGCCAAACACGTCAGCGCAGGACCTTCCTGAAAAGCAGACTTGAGACTCAAAAAAAGTTTTCCTGGGTAAAGAACATTCCTTGAGCTATTGCACGACTTTACAGATGGCATTTTTACAGCCACCTTTATCAATCCGCTGCTGGATGAAGCTCCCCCCATGCCGTGTCAGGTCATGGCGGTCATTTGACCATACTTCACCATGCTGGTCAGTGCGGGTTGATGAAGTCGGAAGGCCCGTGACCGTGGTTCAGATATCACTCACCACCACCACTCATGTCAGCTGCAGACGGGAAATGAACGAGGGTCACTGGGTTCACTACGCGGTGCGTTAACTCCAGATTAAGAGCCTACGAATTGTAAGTGAAACTTCACAGCAGCACCAGTCATTTAAATGAACTATTAGAATCTTTAAAAATAATGTAATCTCCACCCTGAAGAATTACACGTTACAATGTTGGCAAACATCCCCATGGCCGCTGGCATTGATCGGCGCTACATATACGTTACCCTCATGTCTCCTTGCTAACCACTTATTGAGCGAAAGCATAACTCAGTGAAAAACATAAATGCAATTAGTCATATGCTTGTTAAGAACACTGTCACATCCAGTCATTTTTAGTGATATTGCTTATGAGCAGGTGTGTGTGCATATGTATTTGTATTTCGTAGTTACACTTGATATTAGTGTTGTTCAGGCCAAGAAATCCGTAAGGATAAATCAAGATCGATCCATCCATCCCTTGGTGCTCCAGCTCTGTGGTGAAACGAGGACACTGCGGGTTTGACCGTGATAAACACGCCGTTAAATGCAATGCCCCACGCGCTGAAAATAATAATAACGTCCAGCTCTCAACAAACCCCTGGCCAGCACTAATCATTAAAATAGCTTCAGGCGGGGCGAGACTTTTTGGTAGTAGCTGATAATAAAATCCACAACCGTTTGTCAACGCCTCCGCGTGTCGGCCATGGTGGTTGTTTGACCATACTTCACCACGCAGGCCGGTGAAGGTCGGGTGGGTTGGGATTGGGTGCGTCGCAAGGGCCGATTCTGACATCGCTCACGACTGAACGTCAGCCGTGGCCGGGGGTGGAAATCAGTTTGCCGCGCTCACAGGGCAATGCGCTATAACCCCACTGCACCGACGCTCCTCCCTGCCTTCCAGGATCTCTCTAAAATAACGGTAATGGGTTGGCGTGGCGATGGCTGATAAGGGACGAGTCAAGGCCAGGTGGTGTCTTTGTGTGGGACTCAACAAAGAAACTTCACCGGAAGGGTCAACTTCCAACGATGATAACAACACGGCGACAATAACCCAGGCTGCCTGCCCTCCTCTCTGTGTCCTTGGTGGTGGATTTGTTTCTTTGTTATTTTATCTTCTCTCTCTGTGAATTATTTCGTTGCGAGTGCTAGAAGCATACAGTGCAACCACTGCGCATACCACAAGCGCCGCACGGCGTGAATATTGAACGTCTCCCAACAGTGGGGCACAAGTGGCAACTGGGCGGTGAGACGTTAACTCCCTCGCCTGGGTTCGATGCCGACCCTGACATCCGTTGTATATTTGAACCTTATGGCATGAGCCCGTGGTCCCGAATAAACGGAAGTGAAAATCGTAATTAATTGACGTATTTATTTTTGGCGACTCTGTCCGCCTGGCGCGGATCGTTCTGTTGTCGTGTCGTCCAAGCGCAGCGGCGAGGACGAATGCGCAGAAGAAACAAAACTGAGAAACTTTGATGAGCGCATCGTGTAGAGCTCGTCGAGAGGAATAGACTGCCGTATCATTCGCCTTCAACAGACATTCATTTGGAGTTTGAACATCTCTCTCTCTCTCTCCCCCCGTGGTCGCGTGGACTTTAATCAGGGTCCTCCGCTTTTCCCCTCCACATTTAGAATCAACATCACTCGTTCATAGTATTTGGCTGATGCTATGCATTTCCTCATCATGATAAGCCACATCGCTGAGCTAGTATTTTCGGCCAGGTCGCTTTTGAAAAAGAGTTACATAGCCCAGTAGGGCCTTACCTAGTAAAATAAAAATTAACCCGTAAAAACAAAGTTTTTCACTATAAATCCTTTATATGCGTGGCGGCTAGAGTCCTCTCGTCCTCTGGCTTGAGATGGCTGCCACCTATGGGTCAGATGATTGCCTGCCACCATTAAGCAATTGGTAATTAAATATAGAAAAAAATTGCCTAAAAAGTGTTAAATTTTGGAAAAAAAAATTCACGAACATTAATTGTCACGCACAACGAGTCTGTGTGCAAAATGTCAGCTCGATTGGATCACGGGAAGTGGGTTAAAAAACGACCGAAAGATTTGCACGGTCGTAAGCACGCAAGCAAGCAAGTTAACTTAATATAAAGGATTTTAAAAAAGCTAGTTTAGTTTAGTTCTCTGCCGTTCCTTTCATTTGACTGCTTCACAGCCCAGGGCCTCATAGCTGACGAATATCGGTGATTCGTCAAGCATCGGCGTCGCACACATCTCCATTCACAGCCTTCAGTCGGTGTTCGAAATTCCACTTTCCTATGGCAGGGAGGGGGGTGACGACTGTGTGGATGTTGTAATATACGCAGGTCAGTGTAATCAGCACGCAGCTTTGATTCTTCATGGGGATTTACCAAAGTGGGGCATCGTACCGTAGAATTGCAAAACGGTCGCCACTAAACTGCCAAATACACGACCGCTAGCACCGAGTGGGCCACCGCGCGGTTCAATGACGTGCGCCAATTGCAGCCGACGTACTTGCAGCTGGATTATTGCCACCGAGGTGTTTGCAATCAGTGCGAGCCCATTCACAAAGTCCTGCGTGCACCGCTTGGGGCTGAAGATGTCCGCGGCGTATGAAACACCCCGAGTGCCGGGGGCTCCGTTCAGCCCACGGCAGAAGCCAAAGCACAAGGCCCGTTGCCATTATGCCAGAACCGAGGAGCAGCATCCATCAGACAGTCCACCTGTCTGTCCCATTCGATCCTTGCCTCTCGCCCTGCTTTATTATTAACAATTTAGAACGACTTGGGGGGTGTGGGGTGTGATGGGTGGGGGGGGGGCATCTAAATATTTCAGTTTGCCGTAATTGCAACAATCTATTTATAAACACAACATCAAGGATCTTATATCGCAGCCTATTGCAGTCCCATGCAATATCTACCAGGAAGGACAGCTGGCTCGGATAATGGGAAAGAATGAGAGATGCCGTGCAATTGGCTTGTGCCCAGCAGTGGGGGGGGGGGGAGAGGAATTGAAGTGTAATCTGGTTTAGCAGTGCAGAGGGGCAATCATTCACCCTCCAGCTGCAGCCTGCAACCACCGACACAGTGCACGTGTGGAGGTGCTGGCACGCCAAGCGGGACACGTACGCTGCTGGCAGGCGCCGGGAATATCAAGTGGTTTCAGGCGCCGGCACAGGACTTCACGAACTGATTTCTTTCACTAAATATTTCATTTTCACTTGTTTGGCTGAGTTAGGTGCAGCGCCTAATTTAGCCGAACCAGCACGCTAGTTTTTGCATAGTTTAACAATAATAGTAATATTTAGGTTTTTTTTCTATTGCGTCGTTCATGAGGAATGCATCGCAAAATCGCAGAAAAGCTGCAAGGCAGCCTTGGCGGTGAGCCGGTGACCAACAATTACCCAAGCTCTGCAGTCCTCTATGTATTACTTTTTGTCCCCCTCAGCCAATTGACGAGTGTTCATAGATGTTGGCAGAATCCGGAGCACAACGAAGAAAACCCACTCGTGCGAGGGGGTAACACTCGATCCCATGCAGAAAGGACAGGTAATATTAATCCTCACTTTGCTGTATCGCACTCTGCTGGCAAGCCAGGGTATGGCTCCTTGATGCCCACGTGAAGGGAGTATCACAGCCCATCTTAGTGTGATCCACCAACCCTCCCTCGCTGCTGCGCCTGGCCAGATCTGCCATGGGGCATGCAGATTCGATGCGATGCTGACGACCGTTCTTCTTTCGTTGGTTGGGATTAAATCCCCGAGTTTTCTTTCTTTGGGATCGGCACTCAGACGCTCGCCGGTGACGTCGGTGTTTGCACCCAAACTTGTCGCTGTTTACCTGCCCGGATCCACACGCAGGGGCCCTCTCTGGCTGTGCTCCGGAGTGATCGCACCGCACGTGAGTGCACGTGTGTGTGCGTGAGTGTACGTGTGTGTACGTGTGTGTACGTGTGTGTACGTGTGTGTACGTGTGTGTGCGTGTGTGTGCGTGAGTGTACGTGTGTGTACGTGTGTGTGCGTGAGTGTACGTGTGTGTACGTGTGTGTACGTGTGTGTACGTGTGTGTACGTGTGTGTACGTGAGTGTACGTGTGTGTACGTGTGTGCATGTTTGTGGGGAGCGGGAGTGTACTGGTTAGCGCACTGCGCTAAAAACCTCGCGACCCGAGTTCGATTCCCGCTCACGGCCAACACCAGTGACGATTATCTGAACCGGTCCTGGGCCTCCCCTAGGTTGACTCAGCCTCAAATTAGTACCTGATGCGGTGTGTAAACATGGTCACTGGGGAGTCAAATGCGGCCGGGCGTGGTGTTGGCCACCCACCCCTCCGTGTGCTGTGCTGCCCTTAATAGGGTGCTCGCTAACAGCACTTGCCCCAACAGTCTGGGTAGGCTAAGCAGGACGATCTTTGTCCTTGTCAACTCGTCTGGCACGAAGGAGCGGCGCTTCCCGCAGTTTGTCCAAAAGGAGATGGAGAGCATGTACATCGAGGAGCTGAAGGCGGCCGTCAACCTCCTCATGGCCAACCTGGAGAGCATGCCCGTGGCCAAGGGCGGCTCCGACTTCAAGCTGCAGAAGCTGCGGCGCTCGCAGAACTCGTCCTTCATCGACATGGGCGAGGAGAACGAGAACCAGCTGTCCAAGTCCGACGTGGTGCTCGCCTTCAGCCTCGAGGTGCGTTGGCTGGGTAGGGGGGGGGCGCAAGCCAAGGTGCCCGTCCAGAGAGACGGCGCCAACTCTGCGCTGATGATGGGCTTTCTCTCTCTGTCTCTCTCTCTCTCTCTCTGCACGGTTGAATGTCCCAGTCACACTTGTAGAGCTGGGGTATTCCATCAGAATAATCGGATGGGGACGGGGGGGAGGGGGGCGGCACGCACGCCTGGCCACCTTTGTCTCCCCCGTGCTGCTGATATTGACCAAAGCGAAGCGGTTGCACTTTGCCACGTGCGACATGGCCAGCTAATGGCGCGCTTTGCCTGTATCCCTCGGCAACGCGCCGAACGCGCGCGTTGGTCGAGAAGAGCGGAAATATTCGGGGTCCCTGTGGTTAAGCTCCTGCAATCCTAGCGTCTCTCCTGCCGACCGCGTTCGTCCGTGCTGCCCGGCGCTCTCGCGTGCTCGCTCACCGGGGGCCGATCGCTCCGCGCTCGCGCAGATCGTGATCATGGAGGTGATGGGACTCAAGTCGCTGGCTCCCAACCGCATCGTCTACTGCACCATGGAGGTGGAGGGAGGAGAAAAGCTGCAGACGGACCAGGCAGAGGCCTCCAAGCCACAGTGAGCAGCCATGAGCCTGTCCTCCCCACGCGTCTCCCCTTCCGTCTGTCCATGCGTCTGCCTCTCTGTCTGTCTTGGCATCTGTCTCTCCGTTCGCGTCCTCTTTCCCACTTCCCATTCGTTTGTTCGGTGTGTTTCATCCTTTCGTTGTCCGTCCTTGTTGCTGTCCATTTGTCTTTTTGCTTAAATCTGTCAGATCATTCGATTGTCTTTTTCACTCATCCCTATCGATTCTTGTCTATGATCACGTCTTTCTGTCTGTCTGTCTGTCCACATGTCTGTCTGCCTCTTTGTCTTTCTGCCCATGTATCAGTCTGTCTCCTCACCCATCTGTTGATTATGACAGTTTCTTTATCCATATGTCTGACTGAATGTTAGCCCATCTGTATATCCAATATGTCTTGTCTGTCTTGTCAATGTGTAGGCGTTGCTATAGACTGTGGGGCTACGTGGTGGGCAGCAGAGGCCAGGGCAGCGCGATCTATTGTTGCGCTGTACTTGTGCGCCCCCACGTCTTGCTCCTTGCCTTCCCAGCTATGGCTGCAGAGTTTGGTAGTACATGTTGTTTACGTAGTTTATTGTGAAAATTCGGTCACAGTTCCTGTGATCACTGTTTCATTGCTTATGCTTTATTTTGGTGATTTTCGAAACGTTTTTTGGTTTGGCCATGTTTGTTTGTTGTAGTACAGAGTTAGACTGATGGGCTTAATCTAAGTTGTCTTGTGGTTGTTGTTGTTTGACTTGAATCCCACTGGGATTTTTGCACACAGTGTTGGTGTAGGGTGCTTTTTCTGCAATATTTTGCTGTCTTTTCTTAGATTTTCTGTTTGCACTTAGTCACTTTAAGATGTTTTCTTGTTCATGTTTTTGTTTTCTGTTTGTTGCGGTTGCACCCGATTCAAGAGCCGAACGGCTCACAGGGTTATACCTAATAAATGAGCTTGAACTTGAACCCCGGGCCGTACTGACCAGAGCGCTCAAACGACCCCCCATGCAAGACTGGCGTAGCAGTGGACTGACAAGAGGGCTGGACGTGTCCATGGGCACGTCGAGCAGTGACGCTGCGTGAAGACGGATTTAACAAAGTGTGGCCCGCGTGCAAGCCCAGCAGAGCCGCTCAAGAGAACCACGCAAGACTCAAGAAAAGCGCACGAACGTGCAATAACTCCACGTGACCAGTGGGGGGCGATGCTAACATCCACTGGTCGCTGGGAAAGCCACAGACGCTGCTATTTGTGTTTAGGTAGTGGTGACACATCCTGATAGTGTCGGTCAAACCTGCCAATGATTATGTTGCGCAAAATAAATAAAAATTGCTACATGTGTGTTTTAAAAAATATTGTAATATTTTGTGATGCACATTACGTTAATGTGGCTTAGGTCAACCCTGACAGGAGTTACGTTGTAGGAAGGTTACTCAAATGTGCAGTCGTGGCATATTGTGGGCAATAAACGAATACAATCATAGGCAAGGGTCTGTTTTAACCACGTTAATGTAAAATAACATTCAAGGGTTGTTAGCCTGACAGGTTATATCAATATAGTTCAGTTATATAAATATAGTTCATTGTTATCCAGCATCTTTTGTTTAAGCAGGCAAACCACTTTGTGAAAGGTCAACAGCAGTAGTCCTATGAACAGGCTGGTCCCCTTCCATGGGAATGTGGAATGTCCACCATTGGCCAAGGGTTGCCAACAGACGTTGTCTGCTGCCACTTGAAAGATTTCAGCTGGGAGGAATTTAGAAGGAAAAACAAACTGCGTAGCCCCTCTCTTCTTCCCACCTCCCCCCCTCCAACCCAGCTTAAATATACGCTCCAAGCTTGGTGGTGTTTCATTCTTCACCTGAGGACGGCTGCTTGCGTTGTGGCCGAAACGTCGTGAGAATTATTTTATTATGTTTTATTTTTATTATTTTATTATTTCCCTTCTACGTGACTTTACCGAAAGAACCAAGAAGATGCGTAGCCCTGTCATGGCCGGCGACACGACAGTTCCAGCAAAGCGAGAATCTAAACTCAAATGAGGTTTCGTTTTGTCGCGATTCGTCTTCCAAGTGCTTCCCGCGCGCGCAACGTCCTCCCGCTCACCGCTCGCTTGTCTTGCCCGACTTCTGTCAGATGGGGCACGCAGGGAGACTTCACGACCACGCATCCCCTGCCGGCCGTAAAAATCAAGCTCTTCACGGAGAGCACGGGGGTCCTGGCCCTGGAGGACAAGGAACTGGGCAAGGTGAGCGATTCTGTCCACAACACGAACGTGAATGGCCCCTTGAATGCACTGCTGGGCGAAGGTTCGATCCCCACACTCGGTCGGTCACTCCCGGTCGGTCACGGGAGTTGTTTTTGTTCACCGTTGCTTCGTCACCCTGGACAGCGCGGGTTGGTGGAGTGCCAACTCCTCTCGACAAGTTCAGACACCGCCCGCCCGCATCAGTGGCGAGCGATAGCTTGTGTCGTGCGCCGACAACTGCGCCACCGCTCCCCGTGTAAAAGGTAAAGGTGCGGCCCCGCAATGGACAATCGCTGGCTCGCGTCACAGCTGGCAGAAGGGCCTCCACTAGAGGAGGACTCGGGAGAGCCCCTCCAGAGGTTACTTCGGCTTCACCACACCACACCACACGCGACCTGCCGATTGGCTCACTGCCGTATCCAGGTACACCGCTGCGTGGACCGACGATGGTGCTCACCGTTACACCGCCCACTGTGGCAGCTTCACGCCCGCGCCGTATTCTGTGTTAGGTTTGTTAAGTTGTTCTAACAGCGTGGCCAAAACCATGCCATGCTTGTGCAATGAGCACATAGCTATGAGGACAGACTCCCTCTCCGCCACTTCAAGAGATGAATCAACAAATCGGTGGCAGTCCTCCAAGGAAATTAATTTAAAATGTGCGCTTGTGGTCAAGAATTGAACTTGGTGGTCCCTTGCGAGAGGAGCTGTCTAAACTAAACTATAAACTAAACTCTTTTTTAACAGGTAAGGCCCACTGAGCGATTTGCCCTTTTTCAGAAGTGATCTGGCCACAAATGATCGCTCAACGAAGTGGCATATCGCGTGGAAATTTTTCGCAGCCAAATACTCTAAATGCTTGATGTCGATTCTAAATGTGAGGGGAACAACCCGAAGGCCTCGGAGAAAAATCCGCATGACCACGGGGAGAGAGACACGCAAACTCCAAATATACAGCAGCAGGCATCAGGGTCGGGATCGAACCCACGACCTCGTGTGTACCAAGCGAGGTAGTTGACATCTCCTAGCCACCGTGGCGCTCTGCGGTCGCTCGTGGTGGCGCCGTGAGCCTGCGCCCTCAAAGGACACCGGCCTGGCCCCAGCTGGAAATTTTAGATATTGTACTTCCCCTATTTCCTCAACAGTCTGTGTAATCAAACAGATACTCAGCAAGGCAATTCATCAGACTTTCCCATGGGGTGGAATGTCATCATAGAACCTTGTGAAGGTGGGGTTTCGTTTATATAAAAAAAGCCTAAAAACTGACCCCCATGAAAAACATTGCAGGTGATTTCTTTTGTAGATATTGCAGCCACCTGTGTGTGCGTAGGCTTTGTAGGGTTCGTTTTAACACGTAGCAGGCTTTTGCGACCAATATTATTCATAATAAAGGTTTTTGGGTTAGATCGCGTAAGTATAAATGTGTCGTAACCCTCCACCACCCGACACAGCCAATTAGTAAGGGATTTGTCACGTAAACAAAACGCCAATCAGTTTACTACTTCAGCTTAACGGTGTGTTGGAGAGTAAATGCACAACATTTACAATTTGAGGAGTACGACGTTTCGCTGGTAATTACATCAACCAGCATCATCCGGTGATTTACCATTCTGGCAAATTGTAGGGTTCACATTGCGTTTTGTCTCCAGTGTTTCCAGTGCAATAATTCCAAAGGATATGCTGGCCATTGCCGAAGGAATGTCATATTCCCAACAATGACTTAGGAATGGAAACAGTCAAGAGTTCAATCCTTCACAATCAGGCAGGCACTGACTCCTGTAAATCTGTAAATTATTTATTTTCTAAATTAGTGATTTTAATAGATTCGATGCGTTTCAAAAAACATATCTGTTGATTTCCAGTCCACCTAAATAAGTTGGTAATCATGATTAAAATATAATTGTATTATCTCCTATGGCTGGCCCAAAGGTAAATGGTTAATTGCATCAACACATCACGCCATATGGCAAATATGTCATCGTGATATGATTGTAATTCCTGTAAATGTTATTCCTGTTAAAGTCTGTGTCCAGATCACATTAGTCGTGGTAATAATATATTTACATGAGAAAATTGTACATCTATTACATTTCATCTGTTACAATATTTATTTATTCTCGGGAAATCCGATGAGCTATGAAGCTCTTTTCACGGATGTGAAAAAGAGCGTGACGTCTCGTGACCTCTCAGTTAGACGTCTTAGCGTGACGTCTTAGCATGACGTCTTCACATGACGTCTTAGCGTGACGTCTTAGCGTGACGTCTTGGCGTAACGTCTTAGCGTGACGTCTTAGCGTGACGTCTTAGCGTGACGTCTTAGCGTGACGTCTTAGCGTGACGTCTTCACGTGACGTCTTAGCATGACGTCTTCGCGTGACGTCTTTACGTGACGTCTTCACGTGACGTCTTCGTGTGTCGTCTTCGTGTGTCGTCTTCGTGTGACGTCTTAGTGTGACGTCTTCACGTGACGTCTTAGCGTGACGTCTTCACGTGACGTCTTCACGTGACGTCTTCCTGTGTCGTCTTCGTGTGACGTCTTAGTGTGACGTCTTCACGTGACGTCTTAGCGTGATGTCTTCGCGTGACGTCTTCACGTGACGTCTTCACGTGACGTCTTCACGTGACGTCTTCATGTGTCGTCTTAGTGTGACGTCTTCACGTGACGTCTTAGCGTGACGTCTTCACGTGACGTCTTCGCGTGACGTCTTCACGTGACGTCTTCACGTGACGTCTTCACGTGACGTCTTCGTGTGTCGTCTTCGTGTGACGTCTTAGCGTGACGTTTTAGCGTGACGTTTTAGCGTGACGTCTTAGCGTGACGTCTTAGCGTGACGTCTTAGCGTGACGTCTTAGCGTGTCGTCTTTGCGTGTCGTCTTAGCGTGACGTCTTCGCGTGACGTCTTCGCGTGACGTCTTCGCGTGACGTCTTAGCGTGACGTCTTAGCGTGACGTCTTAGCGTGACGTCTTAGCGTGACGTCTTAGCGTGTCGTCTTAGCGTGTCGTCTTAGCGTGTCGTCTTCACTCAGCGCTTTGTTTTCCTGTTTCAGGTCATCCTGCACCCAACCCCGACGAGCACCAAGTCGGCCGAATTCCACAAGATGGTGGTACCCAAGAACAGCTCCGACCAGGACCTGAAGATCAAACTCGCCGTGCGCATGGACAAGCCCCAGAACCTCAAGCACTGTGGGTCAGTCCGAGCACCTGCCATCAAATCACCCAGGAATGCTTCCCATCTCATCCAACACCACTTGCCCCTACAGTCTGTTAAGGCTATATGGGGTGGGGGGGGGGATCTTTGTCTGTTTTTGATTGTGCACGTCTGCTATGGCAGCGTTAATAGGTGCTCTCTAACGTAAATGCCCCATCGGTATCTGAGGCGAAATGGGGATATTTGCGTTGTGTGCATATGTGCATCAATATCATGAAGTAGGTTAAATATTAATGCTTCATATTGTGTTAAGTCCTCTAATAGAAGGTACAAATAAGCGGTGCTGGCACAAAGCCAGCACCGCTGGGGGACGTGGGTCCCTATCCAGGTGTCAGCCAGCTGTACATACAACGCGTTCCCCATGTCGTGTTGATCATAGAGGTTGTTTGACCATACTTCACCAAACTTGTCAGTGTGTAGGTTGGTGAAAGGGGGAGTTCAGGCCCAGTTCAGATATCACTCGTGTGATAGCTGTGCAAGGAATCGAACTTGGATCGCCGGGTTCGTAGCGCCAACCGCAGCAGCACCACTTGCCGTGACATGTATCTTACCTTGCTGAAAATAAACTTAAAGTATTGTTGACACCTTGTCATATATATCGCTACAGAAACCTCAACTGCCGTTCGTCGTAACCCTCGGCTGGCCACGGAATGACAGACAATATTATTCACACGCCTGCCCCAGGGCTGAAACCCTGTGATATGGAGGCGTTGGCAAAATGTTCTTGCATTGGCATTATTATTCTGTCGAGGCACGAGGAGTTTAAATTGACAAAGACAGCTCGACAACTTTTGAGACAAAATAAATTAAACACGTGTACGCTCTTACACGAATGCGCTGAACATCGCTCCAGCAGTTCCCCGAGCGCCAGGGGGCCTGCTTCGTCTCGAGTTTGTTCTGACGCTTTTGCCGGATTGTGGCATTAGTCACAAATGGCCGTAACAGCCTCGTGCATCGGGCCCCGCATGCATCGTACACAACAAAGTAAATTGCGAAGCAAATGTCGTGGCTTTACACTAAATGATTGCCAACTTTTACAGCGGCCTACAAGTAACTAATTTTCTTTTTTTAGACTGCATAAAACGAGCGAATATTTCTACGAACAATTCACCGCCCGCACAAACTTAACTTCTTTTCCACGAGGGTGGCCTTCAAATGAAATGAAAAGTTCACGCGGGCGAGCTCTTTACACCTCGGCGCGTCTCTGACAGCTGGGGGGACGAGCGGAGGCCTGGGCCGCTAAATCGGGCCTGACACGCGAGATTGACTCTCGCCGGCGGTGCGCGCCGAGCGGCGGTGACAACGTTTGCCGAGAGCGATCAGCGGATACGCCAACGATCTCCCCCCCCACCGACCCTCTCTCTAACTCGCCCGTGGGCAAAGACCCGATTCGTTCGCGCATGACGAAGGACGGCCGTACGGCCCGCAGCTCCCGGCCCCGCGTCTCGTCTCCCCCCGTGGCCGGATCGCCTCCCGCCGCTCCTCCACACGCTTGTAGGGAGCAGCCGGTCCCCAGCTGATGCCACAGCCACTACCACCACAACCGCCCCCCCCCTCTCCCCCCCACTTGTGCCGTTGAGGGTAATGCGTTGTGAAGACTTGTCTTAAGTGTTGAGTTATGCCGCACGAGCCAGAGGAGGATTCAGTAGCTGAGGTGTCCGTCCCGTCTGCTTGCTAATGGATACGAAAGAGCCAATGGTGTTGTTTGCAGGATGGGCTGTCATCTTGTTGATGGAATATACTTGTAAATATATATTTATATATATATAAATACATATTTACAGGGATGGTGATGGCTTGGGGAAGCCTTCATCCACCAGTGCAAATATCATAGATGGTGCCGATGATGATATATTTTTAGAATCAACTATGCCCATGTTAAGTCATGCATCATAAGGAATCATTTGTATATTTCGCTTCAGTTTTCGTAAAAGGACATTGGGACAGTTTGTGGTGCCATGCAAGGTGGCTCTGAGGCAGAGACCAGCCCACAACCAGAAGGTTCTGAGTTCAACGCCTGGTTGTCCTGTGGGTAGACTTGCCCCTGCCATATGAATGTAACATTTTCACCACTTGTCTCCAGGCTGACAATGGATATGCGTATTGCCAAAAGTCTCATTTGATCAGAGACACTGTGACTTTGCTTAACTAAGCGAGTGATTGTGGATGCATAGTGCAATCACGTGTCCATAAATATGAACACTAATTTGTACACATATTTACGAATCTCGTCTTCGTATGATGACGTGTATGTAAGTTGACAGGCTGGCACAATTGTCAGCTCATGCAAGAACATCGAGCTTCCTCTCCTGCAACATCGGGCAACCCAGCAGCAATTGTGAACAGGCCCAACTCTGCTAATGAGACCCAAAAAGTCCAGATTTCGACTGCTTAAGCACATGCTTCTGACAAAACACTCCGATTATCACGGTTGGCTACGTACGGTGCGAAAGAAGTTCAACATACACGCGTAATATCCAAGGACCGCTGGCTATATGACTGGAATGTTATGTCATTATTACTTGGAACAACGCTCGTGCCCGTTTAGTAACTGGAACTCGTGTCTCTCAGTCGTCCGTGCTGTGTCGAGTCCTGATTCATGTCCAGGCTAAAGGCCTCCCTCTTTTCCTCTGTGTATGACTGACCTGCCTCTCTTACGCTACAGTAATAGGTAACGTTTCAGGCAATTGCCCTTCTTTATAGAGGTAAGAGAGATGGAGTGGACAGTAAGGGTTGCAGACAGCACTCTATCAAACGAAAAATTCAACAAGATAAATAAGCTCACCACTGTTTTTTATGAAGCCTCTTGAGATGCGATCGCATTTATACGCCGCAAAAACCCAATTGGTAGTTGCGCTTATTTATTATGCACGAAGTTAGTTTGAAAATTGCTGTGATACAGTTTGTTTTGTGTGGATTATTTTTACGGGCGGCCATAGCAACAGCGCCCGTGTTGTTGTGTGTATGTGTGTGCGTACGGGGTAAAAGGTTCCTTTCGAGCGGATGAATGTTTCTGCTGGTCATGACAGATCCGTCACCGCCGCTGTGCAAGCGCCGTGCTCTGTGGTGACGGGATAGCTTGTGAACGTGCCCTCTGGGTGTGATTCTGTGTTTGAAAAATAATCTGACTGGTGTCACGGACCATGTTGCCTTGACAAATGCCCAATATTAGTCAACTACGCACACACACGCGCATGTGTCTGTGTATCGTAATGGATAAACACAATGCCAAGGTCGACTACGCCAGGAGTGGGCAACCAGCATCCCACTGGCCTCGTGCGTCCCGTGGTGCTCCTGGTGGTGACCCACTGGCCTCACGCGTCCCGTGGAGTCCCTGGTAGTGGCCCACTGGCCTCGTGTGTCCCGTGGAGCCCCTGGTGGTGGCCTGGTCTCAGTGTCTCTAGAGCGGGGTGGGCAACCTGTAACAGAGCAATATCCAAAAAGTACCCCTGAGTTCTGCAAAGAGTCAAGTGTATATATAAGTGCGTGTGTGTATATTGACAGTTTTCGGCACAGCACGGGAGACATTTATTATTCTTTGCTACTACTGTGATCGTGCGTCCTACGCGATGCCCCTTCGATAGAGCCACCACATGCGGTGGATTGAAGAGCCGCATCCGGTGGCTCGGGAGACACCGGTCGGCCACCGCTGGTCTTGGGCGAAGCGAGGGGTCGTGGCGAGTCCTTGAGCGCGGGGTGAAGCCTGCGGCCCACCGAGGTGGGGGAGGGCCGTTCGCGTGGCCCACCGACTATAGTTTGAGTTTCCCGTCACCGGTCCATGTTGTTGTGCCTTCCCAGATACCTGTGGGCTCTGGGCAAGAACGTTTGGAAGAGGTGGAAGAAGAGGTACTTTGTCTTGGTCCAGGTGAGGCAAGAAAGGCTCCACGCTCACCTGTGTGGACTTGGACCGTCGTCCGAAGAGCTGCGCTTCAGTCAAAGTCTCTGCGAAGAGGGCGAGCGCCAGCCTGAGTTGCAACACTGCCTCCGATGGGAACGCAATGCACAGTCAGCTTTGAGTCTCCTACTGAAATTCAACACCGAACCTCGATTTTACTCGGTCCACTCAACGACCGGTAGAAGCGGTAATACTGCGGTTAGGTAATTTGCCAGGTCACTAGTGGAGGGGAAAAGTGTGGGTAGTCTTCAACAACAACGTTGCGTACATATGGCCCCTTTCAGGAGGACGGTCTCACGAGGCGTTTGTTGAAGTCCATCAGTGTCGCAGAAGAGACGTTTCACGCTGCTTGGGTACGACGCGGGCGAAGCTTCTGCCCTTGAAGTCATCGGAGCGCGACATTTTTGAAGACCGCATTGCTGACTTTTATTAGTTGTGGCCATTTGTAAATATCACTCGAACCGTCACTATGTGGGTCGCCTACGTGAGATGATTCCGGTAGCGTTTGTTTAAACTAGGCAAGCGTGAACCCGAATTTGACTTCACTTAGTGTCATCAGCGGAGTGTAGGCTGTTTAGCCATTGCCGTGATGTTATGCACAAAATCACCCATGGGCAGTGTGGGATGCAGAATTAAGTTGCAGCATTACTTGAATTTTTTTTTTAATATTCACTCCCTGAGCAAATTGTGCCACTCAATTTTGAAAGCAGGCAATGTGGTCTCAATCAACCGATAAATGAGTCAGTCGTTTATTATTTATAACCAGGTGGAAGCTCAACGACCAATACATTAGCTTGTTCTGTGCATCGTTCTTTTGGACTAATTGTAATCACCTTTAAAGAGACCTCTCTCGCCGACTATACCCGTGTCTAATTATATTATCGACGTCGGCTAAAGCACCGCGCACCGTCGTTGCTTTGGGCATTTCCCCATTACCACTGCCGTGTAGCGACCACCAAAGCACCATTACGGTGGCGAGATGTTAACTACCTCGCCTGATATAAAGGAGGTGGTGGGTTCAACCCAACACTGACACCTGTATTTTTGGAGTTTGCATGTTCTCTCCGTGGTCGAGTGGATTTTTCTCCGGGTCCTCCGGTTTTTCGCTCCACATTTAGAATCAACATCACGCTTTGAAAGTATTTGGCTGATGCTCTAAATTTCCACACGGTGATAAGCCACTTCGTTGAGCTGTCATTTATCACATCTGAAAAAAATCTGCATAGTAGCTGAGTGGGCCCTTACCTGATAACATAAAAAATGAACCCGTAAAAATAAAGTTTTTCACTATAAATCCTTTATATGCGTGGCGGCTAGAGTCCTCTCGTCCTCTGGCTTGAGATAGCTGCCACCTATGGGTCAGATGATTGCATGGCAGCATTAAGCAATTGGTAATTAAATATAATATTTTTGTCCTAAAAAGTGTAAAATTTTGGAGAAAAATTTTTCACGAACATTCATTGTCACGCACAACGAGTCTGTGTGGAAAATGTCAGCTCGATTGGATAACGGGAAGTGGGTTAAAAAACGACCGAAAGATTTGCACGGTCGTAAGCAAGCAAGTGAACTTAATATAAAGGATTTAAAAATAGATCGGCACCCACCGCCGGATTGGCCCCGGTTTCCCGCGTTGCCGAAGGAAATGTTCTCTCGCCGTGCCACAGGTGAGCCAGTACACCTTCGCCATGTGCAGCTACCGCGAGAAAAAGACCGAGCCGCAGGAGCTGATGCAGCTCGACGGCTACACGGTGGACTACACGGAGCCGCAGCCAGGTACAAAGACAAAGGTCCCCGCCCGTGGCAGCGCCCACGCGGCCTCTCAGGTCAAGTGCCGTTAGCGGCGACTGCCCCGGCACGGTGCGCGAGGTGGATGGTGTGGCCGGGACCGTTACGCCTTCTGCTGTATATTTTGGACTTTGCGTGTCTCTCTCCCCATGGCCGCGTGGATTTTTCTTCGGATCCTCCGGTTTTTCCCTCCATATTTAGAAACATGCATTTGGTGTCTATAAATGTCTACATTGTTGAGCTATCATTTGTGGCGAGGTCGCTTATGAAAAAGAGCTATATAGCTCAGTTGGCCTGAACCTGGTAACATACAAAATCGTGCCATAGTTTAGTTACGAGCATAGAGAGGGAGGCCGTCTATATCTTTGCGCTCTTTCCATCCCACCTCCCGTCCCACCCAACCCACGCTGCCTCAGGCCTGGACGGGGGCCGCTCCTTCTTCAACGCGGTGAAGGAGGGCGACACGGTGACGTTCGCGAGCGACGACGAGCAGGACCGCATCCTCTGGGTGCAGGCCATGTACCGCGCCACGGGGCAGTCGCACAAGCCCGTGGCGCCCACGCAGATCCAGAAGCTCAACGCCAAGGGCGGAGGCCCCCAGATGGACGCCCCCATCTCCCAGTTCTGTGAGTGGCCGCGATCGCCGCGTCGGCAGCTCGCCGCTGCCACACTCCCCGTGCCCTTCCTCCGCTGGCAGCGGCCCGCGTGAATGCGGCCGTGACGCACCTCCGGTTAGCACGGTTGGCTACGTACGGTGCGAAAGACGTTCGTACGTACGTACGTACGTACGCACAATGTCCTCGCCTCGACGTGGCATTCCAATTGTTTTTGCCGTCACAAAATGTAACCGATGTTTTGGCTTGACCCAGCTCCGTTCTTGGTTTGGTTCTTCAAC
This sequence comes from Entosphenus tridentatus, assembly GCA_014621495.2. Classification (NCBI taxonomy): domain Eukaryota; kingdom Metazoa; phylum Chordata; class Hyperoartia; order Petromyzontiformes; family Petromyzontidae; genus Entosphenus; species Entosphenus tridentatus. The sequence goes on from CM025655.2 coordinate 10,133,639, forward strand.
AGTTTGCGGTAGGAATTAAATAACAGTTAAATTATATGGAAATGGACGTCCCACGTGGATTTCGTTGATAGAATATCTTGCGTCACTTGCGAGCCATGATCGCTGTGGGCGAATGTCACGGCTAGAGTTGTTCACAATATCACACGCACAAGTTTGGTTTGCCCAGTGGAGGAAACGCAGGCCTAGTATCTCTACCAGCTCCGTGCAACGCATTGGAGCGTCGGTGTGGAGAGAAGAATAACATTGCGTGTAACAATTAACTTAATGCGAGTAAAATATCACTGGCTAAGACTAATGCCATGCATAGGAGTGTATGGCCCAAACAAACACCAAACACATGAAAATTCAGTTTCTCTTAATAATCTACATTAAGCTTTAGTTATAACTGAGAGCCTCAATAGTTCTATAGAACAGAATCACCTTTATCTATCTGGAGTTTTTTTTTAAATCGTTATTGGGTTAAAACATGTTTTAAAATGGCTTGACAATTCATGCCAATTCAGTAGTAACAATTTTTGCAATTAATTATCCATACACAGCCTTGTATGACACAACATTACAATATACCTGCCACTTTCTCTGAGATGTATATATATATTTGTGAGCGCTAAATACGACGTGTTTGTAAACTCGCGTAAACACTTCACAAAGACGAGACGACGTCACTTTAACGACACTCTGATCTTTACCGTCGTTGCTCTGAAGTCAAAACGCAAAAATCATTGCGCAACATCCACGTCGACCTTGAGACCGCCGTAAGCAACAGCGGTCAACGCCATCACAGCCCTCGCGCTTCCAATATCACAGAGAGGACTTCACCAAGTCGAGACTGTAGACTCCACACGCTTAACTTCAACAGCCTGTGCTCTCCTTCCGTCGACCCATCGAGTTTCTCCACCCTCGGTTAGTCCCCAGTGACCCACTGCCCCCATGGAGCTCCCAGACTACCCCTCGCAGCCCCATCATGAACCCAGAGATACCTTTGCAATTATATCTGTACATTGCAATGAGACCCTGCACCTCACATGGAACTTTAGTTCAATTGATTTGTTTAAATGTTGTTCGTGCAGGACTTGCAAGGGTCCTTGATTACATTTGTGGACCTCACGAGTAATTGTCGTTTTGTTGAATGTAAATTTTCCCAATCTTGTGTGAGTTCTCACTTGTTTACTGCATTTACACATATCTTATTTATTTGGCAATTTTAGTAACTTTCATTTATGTGTGGCCATTGAACAACTCTTTACCAGTGACCTGCTTACAAACAGATAACAATCACACACATACGTCACTTACACACCATAGACATACACACGCATATCAATCACACACACGTCACATACACATCACAGACACATACACACAGATATCAACACACACACGTCAATCACACACACGTCACATACACAAATCAATAAATACAAAACATGTAACGCTCGACATTCAGTAAAGTGTTGAGACAGAATCGCAGACGGCACAGAGACAATTTAGAAACTAAACCGAAGGGAAAACTAATTATTTGAGTCCCGTCTTAAAACCATTGTCACGCCTGAGCAGAATTCCTTTGGCCGACCGTCCTAGACACGGGGGGGGGGTGGTGGTGGCTATGAACAACTGCGTTCTGCTGCCCATAGCCAGCTCGTCGTGAACAGCAACCCACCGCCTGGACTCGAACACACGAGGCGCACACGACGCGCGCTCATTGTGAGCGGCCCCCTGCTCTGTGCCATCTTTGTGCGCGTCCGTCCGATGCCAGCGCCCAACGCGGCATTTCCTCGGGACGTTGCCAGCACGCGATGCAGGCGACACCACGATAGCGTGCCTTTCGCAGATCTGTTAATTTACTTGAAATTCCTCTGATAATTGTCTCAATTAAAGTCTTCCGCCGTGCTGCAAATTGACGGCATCAATAAAGCCCGGCGTTGGCGAGGCACGTCTCAGAGGAGATCGTGGCGGAGGAGTGTCGCGCGGGGTGGCGGGTGGGGGTGTGGGGGGATGACTGCGGCTGATGGTTCCAGCACCACAGCCGTCGCCGCCGCAAGTTCGCCCGAGGGTTTTTCTCACTCCGTCGCCCCTCGTCTCCCGTCCGAGGCGGTGCGGACGGGAGCGGCGGGCGGCAGCCTTCTTGCTCGTTTCACGGCGCGAGTTGTTGCTGTTTGTTTGTGTTTATACGACGTGTGTGCTCTGTCTCCTCTCGCTCTGCTAACACCCTAGTGGGACTGAAGGGTAAGTTGTCGTCTCGCGGCCGGGGCTCACGCCCGCGCCAACGGGATAATCCCGCGTGGATTATTGGCCGACACGTGCATCTTTTCTCCTACAGATGGCGGTATTTGCTTCCTCGTTGAAACAAGCCCCACCAGATGCTGCGCTGCAACGGTGCTCCCCCGTTCCCACTCGTTTAAAGTAGCAGCTCGGTCATTTAAAGCGATTGGGGTCGTCAGCATTACAGTTACAAATGGGAAAAATTCCGACGATTCTCTGTAGTTGCAAGCTAATTCCACTCGTTAGAGAGGAGCAGGCTTACGATCCCAGCGGTGCCCTCTTGATAGCAACACATGTTCTGGTGCCATCACTATCATGGGCGGGGTCAGCTGGCTTGGGCTATGCTCTCGTGTGTAGATGTACGGCAGACTACAGGGCAACTCGAACAATCATCAAATTAGCAAAATGGCATCGATTCGTGATCACCAATCGTTTGGTGCTTCAATATCTCCAACGAGAGCAGCAGCAGCAGCAGCCTAACACCAAATGACAAGTCAGCGTGCCGGATCTGGAAGCTAAGCAGGTTTGAGTTCGGTTTGTCATCAGATGGGCGAGACCGCCCAGGAAAAGCAGCCGTCCCTTTGGTACGCGACACCGTCAAGCCGTAGGGGAGATGCAGTCGGAATAACTGGCTGGGGTCTCAACAAACGTGGCTAGGACCTGGGGCAGAGTGAGCCGGTGGGCGATCGGATCTCCAGCGCCCTGGGGGGCCCCCCCAGCGTGTCGGGCGCCCCCCGCGGGGGGAGGAGGAGGTGGGGGGGGGGCGGTGCGCACGGTCGGCACTGAGCGAGCGAGGGCTTGTTTCAGCCCCGCCGAGCGGCGCGAGGAAGGGAATATCGCCTGGAGCCCTGCATGCATCCGCACTAATTCCATCTTAATTCACACGGGGTGCCCCGCACCCCCAACCCACACCGCACCCCCCCCCTCCACCTCAATCCCGCACCGTCTCCTCTCCCTCACCGCCCTCACCTCCCCCCCCCCCAAACCCCCACGGCACTACCGCCTTGCAAAGCCAAACCTTGGCAGCTTCACTGGCGCAGTACCGGTCTCTGTTAGATGCAGGCTCTCTCATCCACCGGCCTTGTGCCCCGACCGCCACTCCGCTGCTGTGCGAGGATCGTGACTCGGTGCCGTTGACGCGTCCGTGTGTGCGTCCGTGTGTGCGTGCGTCCGTGCGTGCGTGCATCCGGTCTACTCGTCCCGTGTTGTCCCTGCATGTCACAGTCCATGCACCTTGGCTCGAGCACTTGACTAATACTATTGCACTCCCGTGCAGTGTCAGACCCCCAATGTGTTAATTTGTGATTTCATTTAATTCGTTTTTGTTTGTCCCCCTGTCTTTTTTTGACTTGCGTATTTGTTTAGTTGCAAAGTTTTTTTGTTGTCTTGGTTGTTTTCTTGTTAATCGTCTGTTTGGTGTCGTGAGTCGTCTGTGAGGCTGTTTATTTAGGTTCTCTCCTTTTATAAATGCGCCGTGTCGACCGTTTTAAGGAACGATAGCTTTCATAGCTTCAAACAAAAATTTCAAGAAAGGCCACTCACCGAACCAGTCAGGACTTCAACTATCACCAAATAAATATGGGTAGCTTCAACACAGTGATTCCATTCCGTGCAATACTTGCAGCGTGCAGATGACACATTTGTAAATTCATATGCCAACGAAATGGGAATAAGTGAACTTATGTCATTTAAAATATTTATCGTTAGAATGTGTGCATCATGATACTAGTGGACTGATTTGCATTCCCGATTGTCGATGTGAAATCTTGTTTTGCCAGTCTGTCACTCAAAACATTAGCTCTGCGCCAAATGCCAAAAGCCAGTAGGCCACATGGGACTGACATTTCAAAGCCAATTGCAAGATTGGTCCTTCTTTTATTTTCCTCCACAAACTTTCCTTGAGATTTGTGTTGTTGTTGTTGTTGTTCAGACCTCCCGAAGCTAAGCAGCGTCGCACCTGCAGCGCGCTTGGATGGGTGACCACCATGCGGAGCTACGCAGTTGGCAGCAGAGGGCAGGGCAGCAATTGCATTGTTGTGCTATACTTCTATGCTCAACATCTATCCTCCCCGCCTTCACCAAGCGGCACTGACCAGCGCGGTGAAGTACGGTCAGAGAGCCCCCCCCCCAGCCCACACGGCTTGGGGAGGCTGTTAGCCAGCGGCGTATTGATAAAGGGCTATGCATGTATTTACATTTAGGTGTATAAAGACAAAGATCCCCCGTATAGCCTGCTCAGACTGTTGGGGCAAGTGCTGTTAGCAAGCACCTATGAAGTCAGGAACGGCACACAAGGGGGTAACCAGCACCATGCCCGGCTGCCTTTGTCTCCCTCGTGGTAATGTTTTTACACATCACACCAGGTACTTATTTGAGGCCGTGTCACCCTAGGGGAGGCCCAGGACCGGTTCAGATAATTGTCACCGGTGTTGGCCGTGAGCGGGAATTGAACTCGAGTCGGCAGGTTTGATAGCGCAGCATGCTAGCCGCTTACACTGCCGCTGTGTGTGATATACAGGTGTGTATATAGGTGTGTATATAGATGTGTATATAGGTGTGTATATAGGTGTGTATATCTCACACACACGCATGTCGACAGTGTCAAGCCAACTAGGTGGCAATGTGGCTTGACTTCCAATCGAAAGTTTGGGAAATCAAATTACCGTTGAGGATTGGCTGAGCTCAGCATCCCTCTGGGATTAGATCAACTAATGACCGTTTTGAGTCGACTCATCCCTTGCCACTGGGATGTGGAATTCCCACCGGTGGCTCGGGGCCACCGAGATGAATACTGCCTATCGCGCTTTCAAGAAGACCTTGAGCTAGAAAATTGCTCATGCGCCATGCAGACTCGAATGATCTCACCGTCACTTTATCGTGTAATGCTTCATGCGTCGGGTCATGGTCTTATTCCGCGATGTATGTAGGTAGACCGCAGGCTCGGCGGTTACGCTGTGACGTTTATGCTGCCCCCCAAGGGGGAGAAGGACGCGTGCACACGCGTGATTCTGGCACCTGCGGGGTTGAGTGCAAGCGAGCGCGCGCGCGCATCGCGCTGCCGGGAGAGCGCATCGTTGGGGAGCAGTCTGCGTGAGTCAATGACGGCTCGCGATCAGGCAGCAAGACCGGCAAAGACAAAGATCCCCCGTAGAGCCTCAACAGACTGTTGGGGCAAGTGCCGTTAGCGAGCACCGTGTTTCTTCCCCGTGCTGTCCCATCTGTCCTGCCGCGTCGTCTCCTTCTATCCGACCATTGGCGGAAACCGGGTCGGGTGACACAGTTATTCTCACTTCTTGGACTCTGTCCTGAAGATGCTTGGCGCAGTTGCAAGTGAAACGTCGTATCTAATTGCTGCGACATTTGGTTGTGAGATTTGTTCTTCTTCCCCTGTGTGAGCTGCCACAATGACGATCGGTGCGCTTAGACGCTCGAACATGTGACCATTTGATTTTTTTGGCTGTGTCGCATGGTTGGAGATTTGTCCAGGTCGTTGTGTTACCAATTCGAAATATCAACTGTGAATCGTACCGTTGTCTTCGAAAACAAACCTACATGTCAGGTTAATCGATTCCGACACCATAGCTATTCAACGCATGTAGTGTGAGCCACGAGAATCAATTTAATCAGTGAATCGTTAGATACCTGGTTTTTAATGTACCGTGGAAATCTTTCTGTGTTAGCGCGAGCGTTTGTTTTTCGATATACGTGCGTGTATATTTTTCTATAATAACCAGATTCTTTTCAGATTACGCTGAAGATTATAGTTTTAGCATACAAGCTGTGACCATTCCACGGGGGGCACTGATGCTGTGCTGCTATGCAATCTGAATGAATTGGTCACATGCCTGAGTCTCGCAGGAGGACTGGAGTTGGTGTTTGGCTTCTCCAGTCCATGAAGCCTTAATTCTCACAGAAACGAGAGGGGGCGGTAGGGGGGGGGGCGGGGGGGGGGGGGGGGCGGGGGGGGGGGTTGTCCTCGGTAATCACCTGAGCGGAAGCGGCAGGCAGGACGAGCACCGCGGAGATGGAGCGATGAGATCGGCTCGCGTGCCGGAGTGAGGAGCGTGGTGGGTTGTGGTATCGTAAGATGGAGACCTTCGTCCGGCGGTAGATTGCGGCTGCCTATTGTGTTGATCAATTTTGCGTGAATCTTCAGGGAGACTTAGGGTTTATTAATGTGCTTACGGATCTGTGGATTGTCTGATGGCAACGCGTTATATCTTGAGCGAAAATTTCCCCTCAGTTTCGTGCTGCAAATCAAGAGGACATTTTACTCGGGTCGGGGGGGGGGAACCGGACGGTTCTGATTATTTTATGCAACTGCCCACAGGGCTCCCATTCAGGAAAATTTGATTGAAGGTTGGTGGACCACGTAGAGATGGAGCCACAGCATGCGTGAGAATGTCCTCTTTCAGGGCTACAAGGTGCCAGTTTGCTTGATGATGATGCTGGTTGTAACTACGAGTGAAACGTCTGTACACAATTGTTAAATTAATCGATTTCCTTCATACAAGTGCTGCTGAAGCACGACAAATGTGGCACGTTTGTTCACGTGACAACTTTATTCATTGGTTGTGTCGGGCGGAGAAGGGTTTACAACACACACTTTACTTGTGCTCTCTGATCTAAGCATCAATTGTGAATCATAAAATACAGTTAGAGAATGACATTGTAATCAAACAACGCTCAAGGTACAATACCAAGAGCGTCTGTGCAATTAAACTTCAAAAGTTGCTGAGTGTGACTATCTACGTCTCTGCGTGTAATCAGGACCTTTCATTAAGCAGTTAATGAAAGGATCTGATTACTTGTAATAAAACAGTGATCATATGCGGGCGGATCGCGCTGTGGTAGAACCCTCAGTCCATTCCTGAAACGCTGCGAGTTCAAATCTCAAGCGGGGATCAACCCAGCCCACCATCATCATCATTCCTGTGGGGTTCATAAAATAAGCACCAGTTTAAGGGAAGTAAAAAGTTGTCATACTTTTGAACAAAATGGCCCACGACATAGAATTGTTGAATTTCCACCGCTCGCTCACTCAGGACCGGCCCTGGAAATCCACACTTCCTACGCTCGTTGGCGCGCCGAGACGCTTTGACTCAAATCCACTCCGTCGAAGAGTTCCCCGAACGGATCCACGAGGCCTCCTCCCTCCTTCGCCCGCACCCGACATGCGGGCGGGCGGGCGGTCATCGCGGCCGGACGCGCGTCAAAGCTTGCCTGCGTGTGCCCTCTCTCGTCTGTCCGTCTCTCTCTCTCTCTCTGTCCGTCTGTGCGTCTCCGTTGTCACGTGCGCGTGTGTGCTGCCCCGATTGGCAGACGCGGACCGTGCCCAGAAGCACGGCATGGACGAGTTCATCTCGGCCAACCCGTGCACCTACGACCACGGCTCGCTCTTCCAGATGATGCAGCGCCTCACCCTCGACCACCGACTCAACGACTCCTACTCCTGCCTGGTGAGGCAGCCGACCGAGGAGGTCCCGTCGCCGTGGACAGGGGGGCGGCTGGGGCGGCGCGCTTGATACCTAGTTGCTACTACGTCTCGTGCCTTCGATTGGCACGGCTGGCTACGTGCCATGCGAAAGAAGTTCGACGTACGTACAGTACCGTTGGCCCCGTCGCCGTGTTCCCCGCAGGGCTGGTTCAGTCCGGGCCAGGTGTTCGTGCTGGACGAGTACTGCGCTCGCTACGGCGTCCGCGGCTGCCACCGCCACCTGTGCTACCTCGGCGACCTGGACGAGCGTGCCGAGCGCGGCACCATGATCGACCCCACGCTGCTCCACTACAGCTTCGCGTTCTGCGCGTCACACGTCCACGGCAACAGGTGAACGAGGCGGCCTCGGCCAGAGGGACCGGGTCGCCCTAGGCCTGCAATCACACCGTCCGGAGCCACACCGCACTAGCCTGTGACCACGTCACCCTTAGCCTTCGACCAATTCATCCTTGACCTACGAACAATTGATTCTTACCCTTTGACAAATTCACCTTTAACCTACGATCAATTCATAATTGGCCTATAACCAGCCCTGGTGGGAATCATACTCCTCCCTGTGACCTAATGACCCCGAATGTGCTCAAGCCCGTCAGGATTGACCCTTGTTTGCGCTTGGATAGAAGACCATCAGGGAATATCAGTTGTCGTAGAATGTGAGGTTGGCCAGGAGATGGCAGTGCAGGATTTAACGTGTGAATCTATCTGTGTGGGTCTTTGAGAGTTAACCCCACGTATGCAATGAAGGCTGGCTCTTGCATTGCCAGCCATCGTCATCTGGTCTGATAATTAGCCGTGGGTAGCGTTAATTTGTCAGTTGAATGGTGCCAGCGCATCGCGAGACGCTGTTGCACTGCATATTTGATGTGCATTTCCTCTGTACGGTGTTTTTGTATTGTCTGAAAGAAAAACATGTTTTGATGATGTTTGGGTGAAAAGAGAATTCGTGACAGCAGACTATGGAAGTTACAAAATGGAAACATCAGTCACTTTTATTTTATTATGATCATTCATATTTGACGAGTGATTATGCCAGGATTGCTCACCTCGCATCACGAATAATGTTCTTGTGAAAATTTTAGTTGGCTAAAAATGTGTTAATGTATTTGTTCCACCCTTTGTAAAACTTTTATATATTGAGCATAGCTCCGCCAATTATAATTTGACTTGTTTTTGTTTTCTTGGGACAGCTGTTTGAAATAGCATTTAATTCGTTCTTAATAAAATAAACCCTATCAGTGTGGGAAGGTGGAAAATAATCATTACTTATAAAATACCTCTGTGATTACGTATGTTTATGAATTTACCATCACGTCTAATTACTTGCTAATTCAGTGCTGTTGGCTTACCTGGTAGCAGGCAAAACAGTGAATGTAAAGTTGCTTTCTCTGATTAATTTCAACGTAGCTTAGCTGGCGGTTGCTTTTACCACGTGTTGTGAGTGAAAATTGTGCTGCAATTACAAATGAGATTAATGTTTTAGTGGCAAATGTGTTGATTTATTATCGTGACTAATTTGTAGTTCGCGCGACAGCTTTTTGTCGTCATCGCATGCTTCCTTTAATTATTTGCACATTGTTTGTTACACCTTGTATTTTAATTTATTAACGCAGTGTGTTTTCCTGTCTTCTCTTGAACTCTATTGTCGTTGTTGTTGGTGTTGTTTATAATCCCTTTCCCAAACCGTTCATTAATTTGTCTAATTCCACTTTTTGACCAAAACCAAACCTTGTTCAATTTCAAACGAACCCACTGTTTTAACCGTCAACTGCCCCGTCTACAACCTATCCACCCTAACGTGTCCACCGACACCGAACGCGCGAATGGGCGGCGGGGGGGAAAAACAAAGCCAAGGAAGCGCTGAGCTTTTGCAAGCGCCCCAGTGCCAGGCCTCGGAGACGGCCGAGGGGGAGAAGTCTCCAACTCCCCCCGCGCCGGAGGGCGAGGGAGACCTCAAGCGTAAGGAGTCGAAGCGCGGCTCCCGCAAAGACGCAAAGTCTGGTGGGAAATTTGAGCCCAAGAGGTGGGTAAACCGAGGCTCGGGGTGGGAGCCCGGTGACACAGAGATGCCGCATGCATTTACGCCCTGATAAATGCATGAGCCGTGCTGGGCTGGTGCCCGTCAGACGTTACCGGTTTCTGCCGCTTAATTGCTCATTCTGAATGTTGGGAATGCGGCAACGCCCGCGCGGTTTCTGCGAGCGCGCTCTTTAACGAGCGCGTCAACGTGCAAAGCGAACAGTCGGTGCGGATTCTGCGGGTCTCGTTGTGCGTCTGTATCCTGTGCTCCGGCGAGCGGGGTTGGAGTCTTTGCCGCTACGCCGCGTCATGTTGAACTCCCGGCTGGGGAGCACGATGCAAGTTACCGGTCCACGTGTCTGCTCTCGATCTCCTTTGGGATCGCTCAGCCTTAAAATAAATTCCCGCTGCGCTTCGCGACCAACAACCACGTTGGGGAGACAAAATTGGCCGGGATCGATCCTGACCATACCGATCGCATCAAGTGCCATGATGGCCTTCGCGCGTACTTGCGACATTATTTTCTAAAGTGTAAATGGAATGTCTCCGTGTATTGGACCCGCGGTGTATTCATACGCGGCGGTGCATGAAAACACGTCGGCATGTGGTTTGCACAAATGCGTCAACAACACGGGCGCTGGAGCGGTGACGCCATCATCATCGGCGCACTGTGCTCAGAGTCACTCCTTTCAAAACAGTTTTATAATAATCAATACAGCATTCAAGTTTGTGCTTGTATTCATAAACTGAATTGTTTGTTAATTTCCAACATATTTACGGTATTATATGGTATATGATACAATACGGCACGGCTCTCGTCTTACATTCAGAATGTTACGCATATGCAATTAAGTGGCAAAATAAACTTAAGTATCGTGGCATTTATAAGTTTTCATCAGGGCACCACCGAGCCTTGAGTCTGCAAGGCAGTGGTCCGTTTGTTGCCTGTTGTCACTTCTACTGTAGAGCAGAGACCTTTACCTGAAACCAAAGTTGTTTCACGGATGGGTGGGGGGGGCACTCGAAAAACGTCACAGAAATTGCACGTTTTGCGGCCAGACGTTCGTGTGTCCTCTCTCGGATGCTTTGCCAATGTCGTCGCACGCGCGCGTTTTTTGCCTCGTTACATTTCTTGGGACAATTTCGCCTCGGTCCACACGAATGCTTAGCGGTGACGATGCTTCGTGTGAGCTCTGTACATCGGGACAAACCGGCTACAGCTTGTGTCCTAGAGCATTGTTTACGCTTGCAGCACTAAAATCCAGAGCTCGTAAGAGAATCTTTCCAAGAAAGTGCAGGCCTACAATTCAGGATTTATTTGACACCAGGTGGCTGGCTATTGTCACCTAACTACATCGGTTTCAATCCTGAACAAACCTCCTATGGCCACACCAAAAAGTCTCCACTGCTCTCCCTGCACTGCTGCATCAGACGGAAACATGCTACTGAGTGCAAATGTAGCGGGCATGCATCCTAATGTTGCACAGCTTTTATGGCTGCATCTCGAGAAGGGGTTTTCATATTGAAGCTTGACACAAAATAACATGATGAGATGCCATCTCTGAAGCTGATAGATGCTCCTGGTATTAATGCCACCCTTAACGGTGCCTTTATTACAACATACAAACTAGGAATATTAACACAAGCATCTGCCGGTTTGAACAATGCTCTCCGTTAAAGTGTTCACGCAACACGGGCAAAGTTCGATGAGGTTCAAACGCCCGGCTCGTTTCATTTGTAATCGTTTGGTTTTTGCACTGCTGTGCTTTCTGCTGACAGTGTGTTTGATACGTGGCATGTGTTCTGGCAGTGCGCGCGGTAATTCAAAGTTAATGCTGCTCACCTCTCAAGAAAAGCACCACGGCCACACTCGCATGCAATGGGCAGCAGCCGAACCGCGACGAGAGCCGGGTATCACGAGCGGTATCGTCAAAATTGGTATCATCAAAAGTGGCATCGTTGAAAGTGGCATCGTTAAAAGCAAGCGCACGTGCTCTGGCCATTAGCGGCCGTCGCCGCCGAGGCAGTCGTCACGGCATGATGTGTCGGAGGAATCGCCACGTCGGTGCAGCAGCTTCCACGGGGAATTACAACAGTGGACATTACGTCATGTATTTCAATAGCTGATTGGCTGACCAAGTGGGTTTGATGCTTGCAATGGCAAGAGCTATGTTAATGTAAAAAGGTACTTTCTAAAAGTAATGTGTGGATGCTGCCTTGGCTAGAGGTCGTATTAAACACGAATAATCTGTAGCGGGCTGTGTCTGCTATCTGTTGGCTTTAGCATCATACTCCACGGGATATGAATTCGTCAGTTCATGGATGGTGGGGAATGGATATTTATGTATTCTGTATGGTACAATACGGATGTATACCGGCCATATAATAATAATTGACATTTTCAAGGATCATTTCATCCGTAGATCCCAACGTGTGTGACAGAGAAAAGCTCGAGTGTTCATCGGCAGAGGGAAGCAGGGACAGTGACCAGCCTGCTCTCGTATTCATCTTCTTGGTTCTTTCGGTTAAGTCACGTAGAAGGGAAGTAATAAAATAATAAAAATAAAACATAATAAAATCTCACGACGTTTCGGCCACAACGCAAGCAGCCGTCCTCAGGTGAAACCAGGTCTGTCGAGGCGACAGCGTCTTCCCATCTACGTGACTTTACCGAAAGAACCAAGAAGATGAATCCCTGCAGTCACGAAAGCTTGAAATCGAAATGCTCTCGTATTGTTCAGCACGACGCTGAAAGAAAGTTGTGGGGTTGACAACTGCTGTGGCGGTGAGACCAGTGAACTCTCTGGCTGCAATGTTTGTGAGCCCAGATTAAGATCATTTGGTTTTCAGATTGTACTAGTTATGAGCACATGCCCTTCCAGAACATCATGAGAATTCTACGTGAGTCACGATCACATGTCTGTATTCTAAAAATGAACAAGTCTCCGGTTTGTTTAATCGCGTTAATAGATCGATGATAGATCAAATGTAGCTGCTGCTGGTCTTCCGATACTGATGTGCCTGTCGTAGTAGCACTTGTGTAAAGAGTCCACGAGCCCAGATCGGTGTCAAACTCGTCGGTGCCACTTGGGGTGATGTGACTTTAGCGGCTTCCAATTTCTTTACGTGGCCAATAACGGTGAATTATTCTTTAACCGTTTAATTTCACTGTGTTTAGTTTGTTATCCTTCCTCAGCACCTCCGATTAGCACGGATGTCTACGTGCGGTGCGAAATAATTTCAACATACATACATATGTACAAAGTGAGTGGGGTATAAAATAATGCATTCACATTTGCTAGAGTAGTGCTACTCAAGGTGGTACGAGCCGCATGGCTCACAGGGCTATACCTAATAAATGAAACTTGAAACGAATTTCAGCTCTGGACCGTGGACTGCAACTAGAATGACCTTTGACCGATTTTGACGTCACTAATTTATTCTCCCGAGCCGATGAGCCGTCGTCGTGAGGTCGACAAGATTTCCTTGCTTAAACAAATGCTGCTCAATACACTAATCTGGACGGCCCATTGGCCGATAGATTAAATGTTATTTCCTTTCGGGGATAAAGCAAATCCCTTAGTTTTTATTTATTTAAAAAAATTGACAAATGACAACCGCTGTGATAATAAGTCCTGGAAAAAAATTTCCCTTGAAATAAGCCTACCGTTAGGCTGATTAAATTTTTTTTTTTTATATAAACAGAGTTTCTAATTCGCGAAAACAATTTCACCGTCTCTTTTGGCCGTACGTGTGGATCGTGCCACTTATTTGATGTGGGGGCTGCTGCTGCTGCTCGGCATTAAACCTCCACCTTGGACTCCAGCGGAGAGGGGGCACGCAGGAGCCCGTGTCGCACTTTGCTCTTTCCAACTTGGGACCTTCTGTCCAAGTTGGCCTCCCAGCCGCTGATGTGGCCGTTGTTCGCTTTCGCTCAATGGATCCTGGAACGCGGCCGCATCCCTGCGTCGTGTGTGCATGCGTTCCGATCTCGGCGTTGCTTATCACGAGCAAAGTGAGCAAACTCCGGTCATCCTGGCAGCAGCGGCTTTTGGCTAGCCATCGAACAAAGACGGCCACTGCATAGCATGCTTTCAGATGCTATATACTCAACTCTAGAATACACTCCATTAGAATACACTACACGATGCTGCATGATATACTACACCTTTGGCTAGCCAGTGAACGGTCAGCGCATCGCGCGCTTTCAGGTGCGATTCTACGGCCGTCTGGAACGCTCTTCATTCCGATATTATGAAGCCACTGGAGCTATGCACTTTTAAATCATCAAGATTGAAAACTAATTTCTTTAGAACTGCTTTTCATGTTTAGATTGTTGTCCTTCCCCCACACCTCCGATTAGCACAGTTGGCTACGTACGGTGCGAAATAAGTTTAACATACATTCATACAGCCTGCCAGAATCATACACCTAATTAAATTAAATAGTAAATGTGCCGGTGATGGAGTAAAGAGTGAGTGCTCTCACATCCTCTAGCATGGAAGAGAAGGCCAATTACCCTCTAGAGGGGCTGTAGAGCTCCCTCTAGTGGAGGCACTCCTGGCAACAGTGGTGTGAGCAGGAAATTGCAGCGCTGCACCTTTTTCTTTACGAAATTAAGATTTTTTAAAATAAGTGCTGCCGAGTCTAAAAGCCTCAGTACTGCTTTAAGACTTGCGTACGATTTTTCATGTTTCAATCATCCACAGTTTGGCATAACAAATTTAGTCAGGAAATATTCAAAGTAATTTGTTGTTTGTACATTAACATTATTATTATTATAATCTTATTTACAAACCACGTGTTTGACTTCTAATGTAATGTAGTTTCTCATGGATGTCTCTGCTAACACTAAATTCAGCTCGTTCATTGTAACGAACTGCGTGTAAAGCGCTACGTTCACGTGCTGCGATATGAACCTGGCGACCCGAGTTTGATTCCTGGCCATGGCTAGAATCGGTGGTATCTGAAACGTGTTTGGTTCCCCCACCAACTGCCACTGACCAGCGTGGTGAAGTATGGTCAAACAACCTCCTGTGGCGTACACAGCTTGGGAAGGCCTTCATCTAGCAGTGGATTAACACACACGGCTATAAATTCTTCATACTATTTGTAATTATTATTCATCTTTACCCAGGAAAGCCTCGCTCAGGTTTTTCGCAATGGGGCTCTCCGGTGCGTATGATCTCATTCGAGTAATCTGCCGTTCATTTTTATAACTTGGCAAATTTGGGCAATGCCCCTCGCAGACAGTGGCCGGCTCTTGCCAATGACGTCAGGGGATCTTTAACCTCCACTGTGAAGCTGACGGTAGCGCGTCGTAGTTGTTGTGCATGTGTACTTTGAACTTCTTTCGCGCCATACGTAGCCGACCGTGCTCAGCTTGATAGTTGTTACGGAAAGGAAAGCAGGCAAATCAAAACAGCTTTATGTTACAACGTGCACTTCCACAATTCGTGTGATGCACAGAGGTCAGCCGAAATATGTCTGTGGTCATCTCCGCTCCCAAAGCCCTGCTCGAAATCTGCGTTATCTGCCTGGAGATCACACACTTTGATGCAGAACTCGGGAGCTGCACAATTCCACGGGTTTATAACGAAGAGAGATGAGAGAGAGAGATTAAAATAATCTTTGCCAAGGCCTTGTTGCTTGACCTTTTCGAGGTCTCGTGCCTCTGAGAGTTCATCCTCAATGTCACTTTTATCTTTCCCCTGTGGCGAACAATCGCCACAAATTAACCTCTGCCGTGAGCCTTATTACGGGGCACGCCGGTTCGCATGCAGCCCTAACGAGTACGAGGTTGAGGCGGAAAATCTCCCGAGACGATCCAAAAGTCGCCAAGAGCTCGAGTGCAGGTGCTTTCATGTCTGTCGGAGTGTCCCGACTGGTGGCGGCCGCGGTGGCGGAGTAAGGTGCTGAGGAGCGCGGCGTGCCTGTGTGTGTGCATGTGCGTGTGTGTGCGTGTGCGTGTGTGCGCGTGTGTGTGTGTGCGCGTGTGTGTGCGTGTGTGTGTGCGCGTGTGTGTGTGTGCGCGCGCGTGTGTGTGCGTATGTGTGTGCGTCCGTAGGCATGCGTGTGTGTGTGCGTGTGTGCGCGCGCGTGTGTGTGCGTGCGTGTGTGTGTATGCGTGTGTGTGTGTGCGCGTGTGTGTGTGTGCGCGCGCGTGTGTGTGCGTATGTGTGTGCGTCCGTAGGCATGCGTGTGTGCGTGCGTGTGTGTGTGTGCGTTCACGACTTGAAGTTTTCGTGACTGCAATGATCCACACTCTTTGGTTCTTTCGGTAAAGTCACGTAGGTGAAAATAAAATAAAAAAATGAGAAATGAAAACAACTCAATTAAATCACAAGTTGTTTTCATTTTGTTATTTTATTTTCACCTACGTGACTTTACCGAAAGAACCAAAGAGTGTGCGTTCACGACGTCCGTGTCAACGGCGGCAGGGCTGCTCGCGGACAGAGCCGCTGCGTGCAGGTCGGGAGGTCTGTGCGGAGCGACGCAGAGTCGTGGGGGTGAGGGCAGCGTGTGGGCGGACGAGTAGGCGAGGGAGGCAGGGTGGGTGGGTGGGAGGGAGGGAGCAGTGATCGGGCCACACTAATCATCTGCCCTTCCCCAGCCCAAGCCCGGATTAGCGTTTTTCAGGAAATGACAGGCAAACTCGGGATTTTTGTTTTTGCCGAGAGGTTTAACCTCCGGTGACCAAAGACGCCACTTCATTATCTGGCCCATCCCGTTACTCTACGCTCGCCGGGCACAGCCCGCGTCCCGCCTCCCGCGAGAGCCCTCGCTCTCTGCTACGGTTAAACAACAACAACAACAACAAAAAGTAGCCGCGGTGAGATAAATCTCAGGATATGAATCGTTGCTTCTTAAACATCGGCGCGTACGATCGCGCACGCAAAGCGGACCGCGTCGCGTGCGCGCGTGTGTTCGCGTGCGTGTGCTGTTCTTGAAGAAGCAAAAAAACCACACACACGGAAGAGGAAACACACGGACACGGCAGACGTGTGTTTCGTGTGATTTTCGTTGCGGTGGGGGAGAGTGTTGGTGTGCGAACGCGCGCGGCCACCGTTCAATGACCGCGTTGCTCCCTTCTGTTCGACTCCACATTGGGTGCATTATCAGGGCGGCTGGCGTACGTACGGTGCGAAAGAAGTTCAACATGCACACGCGCACATTATGTAAATTATAGAAAATCACAATGCTACGATGCGTGCAGCAACACGGTCGTCGGACAGGAGAGGTGGGAGATTGCCCACACTTTACCACACCACACACGACCTGACAATTGGCGAACTGTGGGAGGATGAAAGTGAAATTCTTTATCAGTGAAAATTTTAGTTGCGTAGTCCGCCTAGGAATAAAAAAAATGGTGAATTGGCTGAAATATTTTATGAACATTTCAAACGTCATATATATATTCACTTTAATATGGACAATATAATGTAAAATGTGATGTATTTTGAAAACGTGTAAATTGCAATTATTTATTCGCAATAGCACAATTGTTATTGTCATCATCATCATTATTAAAACATGTTTTACTTGGGAATTATTTTGTTGTTAGCGAAACAGCAATCACGTGAGTGAACGTCAACGCGCTGTTAATCTACATTCCTCGCTGCGTGTAAACGGAATATTGCGTTCCGTGTAATCGTGTAAAAATACGCGCTCGGAGCGCGATGCGATGGAGCGGTTTGTCGAGCAGCATATTCTTGCGAACGCTCGTAAGCCGTTAAAAATTGCTCATTTTCAATCCCCCTCGCGATGAACGGCACGGACCGCGAGCCAGACGGGAGGCCGGCCCCCGTGGTGATTGTGTACGGCCGGCCCCAGCGTCCCTTCCACGGCACGGAATGTCCTTGTCTCCCGACTGGATTACACCGCGTGAACACGATCGGTAATGGGACGTATGCGATGTAAGATCATTTTCGGGCTGTCTTCTTGATTGTGCGGAGATTTAGTTGTTCGTTCCGGGGGGGGTAAGAAAAAAAACACGCTTGAACTAAATAAGCGGCAGTAACTACAGCGGGGAATTTGTAAAAAAAGAAACTGCTTAAGCCCCTGCGGTGCCTCGTCTCGTGCTGTGGCCGCGTAATCACTGCTGCGGAAGAATCCGGCGTTTTGCAAACTCTGCTCCCAGTGCCCTCCGGCGTGCCGTGGAAGTCGACGTGCCGCTCGTTGCCGAGATCCTCGGGTTCGAACCCAGCAGCGGCCGCCCTGGTAAATACTGCGCCTGTGTCACTCGTGCAATCGTGCGCGCCGCCTGCTTCGGAGAGGACGTACGTGCGCACGTTGAACTTCTTTCGCACCGTACGTAGCCAACCGTGCTAATCGGAGGTGCGGGGGGAAGGGCGACAGCGCTAAACGCAGAAAGATCCCCCGTGGCGCTCTCCCGCAAAGAGCAGGCCCACCCGTGGTCGCCGGCATCACGGTCCAGTTGGCCGAGTTCGAATACATTTCTCGCAAATTACTTGTGTGGAAAATATAAAAAACCGCATAGCAACATTGCCCCTTGCCGGCAGGCTAATGCCCCAACCGCAGGCCACTACCGCGTCCACCTCGTGCTGCACAGGGACAGCCGCTTCTGGTGGGTGCCCTTGGCGAGACCGCAGCAGGGAATTAGGATGGTCGAGATGAGAAATGATGGAAGGTGCTTTGAGTTGCTGCTGAGACATTTGCACACCCTATGAATGCGAATACTTATCCTACACGTGCCCTTTATCTAATTTATATCAATATGCATAGTCCTGGTAAATGTGATCAAATAAAGCAGGCTCTGCGATATGGGGGGGGCAACAAGAGGCGAAGTTTGAGAAGTCTGTGGTCTCGATGGTTTGGGTGACACTCGGCAAGCGAAGCCATCGGATGTGGTGAACCGCCACGTTGGTCGCCACAGGCGGTGCAAAGTCGCCCGCTAATCACACGCGCTGCTCCTCACTGCTCGATTGGCTCACAAAGGCCACGCGATTACAACGCTTGCATGTGATCTGGCCGCATGCATCGTGTGCATGCATTGCTGAGCTTTCACATTCACGCAACGTGGTTTTATTACGGAATGTTCGAAACCGGCCGGATGGTTCGGTGTCAAAGTCAACCCGAACTGAACGTACCCACTCGTTCACCGTCGCACCCCTGGACAGTCGCACAGCGATAGAGTGTGCAGGCGGTGCACCTGCACCGGAGTCTACGAGGCCAGGAGAGGCCCCGTACGGGGCCATGGAGGCCCTATAGGCTCCGGGGTACGAAGAGGGTGTGGCAGGACCCGTTTCATTGCCTGCACCGGGGCCCGTGCAACCCACTCTATGCGGCCGTCCCTTTTGTAACTCGAGGTTCTACTGCCAGAGCCAAGGGAGGTTAGAGCAAGATCAGTCGGTAATTGGATGGGAGGTGATTGAAATTAAAGCGGGGTGTTGGCGTGAAGTTGTCTAAGACTTTGGTGGTGGCATTTTGTATGTGTGTACGTTGAACTTCTTTCGCACCGTACGTAGCCAACCATGCTCATCGCAGGTGCGGGGGAAGGACGACAAACTAGACACTGTGACTGATTTTTACAATTCTACACGTACATTTTTACAGAAATATAGGGAAGTCCTGAGTAATGTGAAATTTTTTTGCGTTTGTTAACCAGCCGGCAGAATTTGTCCAGGTGGAAAAACATGACGCTGTGTATTGAGCTCTTGTCCAAATCTCCAGTTGTTGTAACGTCTTGTACAAAAGAGCACCATTTGACGTCTGTAATGCTCAGCAAGGAGAAAAGACACAAGCACACGTGCGCAGGCAGTGCAACTGCACTGAGACGCACCGTAACCCCCCGAGGCCCATGCCAGCCACACGACAAGAAGGTGACCTCTGAGCACTGTGTGTATTTTTTTGTTGCGTAAATAAACCGCCGCTCAAAACGACGACCCATTTACGCGTGGCTCCCCCCTCTCCCGGGACTCTGAGATCTCCTCCACCCCTCCTACGTGCGGCGCCCTGGATCTGTGTAGCCACAGAGGTGGCGGCCCCTTGCGCCCGTCTCAGTGGTGTCGCCCTTTTGCCGCCCGCGACTGCGGCGCCTCACGCGGGCTGTCCCCCCACCTCCCCACCTGGCAGGCCGGACGGCATCGGAACGGTGATCGTGGACGAGAAAGAAACGTTCGAGGAGGTCAAGGAACGGCTCCGTTGCCTGCTCGAAAATCAGATCACACACTTCCGGTGAGTGCCGTCGACGGTGGTGAGAGAGTTACACATGGAATAAAACATGGACTATACGGAGCTTAGAGTGCGGAGCTTAGAGTGTTATCGTCTCATATGGGTGGGTTTTCAACGGATATACAGGCGGTTTCCAATGTATGACGGTCCACATTTACGATGTTGATATAACGCCTCCATGGATCGATTTATGATGCATTTTCCGACAAAACTCCGAACACATTTTAACAGAGTCAGTTTGGTTTTTGACGTGACTTGGCATAGAGCTTTTGTTATTCTGTACGAAGCCAACTGTGCTAATCGGAGGTGCGATATCAGTCCTGGACCACCATTCCCCAACCTGAACTCACTGTTAACTGACCAGCGTGGTCAGCTATGGTTCAACAAACCTCACACGGCTGACACGATGTGGGCAGCCCTTCACCCACTGTGTATTTGCAAAGATATGTAAATTATTAGTGTTTATTATTTAATAGTCTGCTACACATACAGTGGCACAGGGGCTCAGTACGGAGTCCATATTTCAAGAGAAATACCACAGATGCTCAACCCTACTTTCCGACTCGAGTAATTACAACATTGGGCACAAGATTAAAGTTTTACAATTATCAAAGTTGCGTGTTGTAATTAAAAGATCTTTGAAATAGTTTTTTCCTATGATGTTTATTTATGTACTGGCTAGGCGTGGTAGGAGAGTGTGGTTGGCATGGGCCCTGGAGCAAGGTAGCAGATAGGGCCCCTGCTTTCAGTTATAACCCCCTCCATCTCTTTCATATGTTGGCGCCAGGCCTCCTCTGGCCCGTAGGCCCAGTGCAGTTGCACCGCCTGTACGCTACTCGACAGCTCCACCACTGGCATAGGGGCTGGCACACTTACCAATGAGGGTGGCAGACTGCAGGGATTTTATGATCTGGCCCCCACCTTCACGGAGTTGAGCTTGCTGCCATATAGCAAGCAAAATCCAAACTAAACTATTATTCTTCTTGGTTCTTTCGGTAAAGTCACGTAGAAGGGAAATACTAAAATAATAAAAATCAAATATCAAATATGATTTGATTATATAATTTTATTATGTTTTATTATTATTATTTTATTATTTCCCTTCTACGTGACTTTACCGAAAGAACCATGAAGATGAATCCCTGCAGTCACGAAAGCTTTAAATCGAAATTTTTACTATTATTGTTTAACCAGGTAAGGCCCACTGAGCTATTAGCTCCTTTTACAGAATTGACCTGGCCACAGATGATAGCTGAACAAAGTGGCTTATCGTGTGGAAGTTTATAGCAACCAAACTCTCTAAATACGCTCGCTGGCTGTCTCTGCCGTGGCAAGCAGCAACGTTCAGCACTGGCTCAGGGCCACCGCCAGAAATGAGCAATGCCTCCGTCGTGCATTTTGCCACGGGGTGGGGGTGGGGGGGACGACACTTTCACTCTGGACTTACCGTTTCTTACTTGACGCAACAAGAACAAGAACAGCAATTAATAACAATGTTTGCGAAATGTATTTAAAACGTCCCGTTTGGTTTCGTAACGAGCAGGAGTAAGGAAGTGTTGGTGTGTGGAGAGGGTCTCTTACGACGTGCCTTCTGCTGCTGCTGCTGCTGCTGCGACAAGCAGACCTCCAGTCCCCTTTCCCAGGGTTTCTCTCTTTGTGATTTCACAGTTGGGCGCAGTGCGGGGGTTTTTGTGCTCCGCTTGGTTTCTCAATCTTTCCTTTTTACAAAAGCCAGGGAACATTTTTTCTCGGATTTGTTCTCATTAACTTCTCCTGGCTGCGTGCGTTTGTCAGTGGATGGGTTCGTCCTGAGTTCATTCTTTACCTAAATCTTTGCAGACTATAATCTCATAAGCCGGCTCCATTCACACACCGAAAGCGGCATGTGAATTTATCCCCCCCGTCGGCATAAAAACACTCATCACAATGGTCATAACAAATACATTCAAATGTCCTTTTATTTAGCCAGGTGAGAGACCCATTCAGATTCATTATCTCATTTGCGATGAAAAAAAAACGTCTTCAAGCACAAAGTGTGCAAAAACAGTTTCATTCGCCCCCATGTTTTGTGTTTTGTGGGTTTTTTTTCCTTTTCTCCTTTCATATTTGGATATGTGTGGATTAAATCACCGTCGCGCGGGAATTGTGTGTCGTGCGGTCTTTAACGCGCGCTCCATTAACACGGAGAAGCTAGAGCTCCGGTAATCAACCGATGAAAATTCACGATCTCGTAGCTCGTGCTGTTACACACCTTGCAGAGCGGGAAGAGTCCATCAGCGAACTTCACGTTCAGGCCCATCCCGCTGTCATCGCAGTCGTGGTCATGTTAATCACCGCAGACCACGTCTCTTATCGTTTTATTTCATGTATGTTGAACTTCTTTTGCACCGTACGTAGCCAACCGTGCTAATCGGAGGTGTGGAGGGAAGGACAACAAACTAAACACAAGGCAGTTCTAAAGAAATATGTTTATAAATTAGATTTAAAAGGGCGTAGCTCCAGTGCCTTACGAATATCGGAAGAAAGAGCATTCCAGACGGCCGCAGAAACGCACTTGGTTCGCCACAAGCTGCTAATAATACGTTGTATTATTATGACTACATTGTATTATTATAATTACATTGTATTATTGTTATGAATACGTCGTATTAAAATTAATACGTTGTATTATTATGAATACGTTGTATTTATTAACGCATTGTATTATGATTACATTGTATTATTATTAATAACCAAAGCACGTGCTCATTTAAGTACCATAAGAATTCAACAATGTAGCTTCACAACTGTCAAATGTCCTACGATAACATGTCCAAGATTGTAATATTGCTTTTGTTTGCATGTTTAGACATTCTCTATTTAATTCAACGAATTCCGCGTGCTCACTTTCTTTAGATATTTTTCGTGTTTCATCAATCTGCTTGGATTTTTTTGACCATTCATTGTTTTGCACAACAGGGCTCCCTTGTAAAATATTATTGTTTCCGTGCGCTCTCATTTGGCTCCATTTATTGGTTTATTTGTTTAAATTTAATGGAATTCTCTGTTAGCTTAACAAGTAGATCTGCATCTTGTCTTCAAGTTGCTTGGCCGAGTTTCAAGCGAAGCGTCGCGTATTTAATTTCCTGATAAATTTCACCGTGAGAATCGCCCTTCAACCTTCCATTGTGAGCTCAAACAATAACAATGGGCGCGTTCAACTCTTGCTGCACGTGGCAAACTAATTTTGTTTGGCTGTGCCAGGTGGTGGAACGAATTACGGCACGTATTTACCCACATCGTTACGTGGACTAACCCAACAAAATCATCCACAATAGAGTTTTTTTTGGGTTAGATCGCGTAGATATATAAATGTGTCGTTAAAACCCGCCACAACCCGACACAGCCAACTGATGAAGCTAGTTGTAATTACTGGCGAAACGTCGTACTCAGATTGTAAATGTTGTGGCTTGGCTCTCCAACACACCGGTTAGTGCTGTACTAGTGACGAATTGGCACGTTCTGTTCACGTGACAACCCTTACTAGTTGGCTGTGTCGGGTGGTGGCGGGTTTTAACGACACATTTAGATATTTACACGATCTAACTCAAATCAACCTCTATTATGGATGATATTGGTCGCGAAAGCCTCCTCCGTGTTAGACCAAAAAAAACAATTTACGAATCACAATTCCTCCTATTTGTTGTATTTGTTTGCTCATTGTTCTCTTTTGGCGACCCTGACGGTTTCACCACGGGCCACCCCCCTCCCTCCCTCCCTCCTGCAAATGTTTGTCCGAGCGTTCTCGTTGTTTGGCGAAGACGCCCGGTGAGGCGACGAGACACGATGGTCGTAATCCCGCGACTAAGTCCAGCGGCCCGGGCCGCTATTCACTGGCGATAGACTCTGGCCGAGCTGGGCGGGACGATCGCCAGCGCCTACGGGGCTGACGCACTCCCGACCTCGGCTTAACTCGCCGCTAAGGTAGTAGCAGCAGCAGCAGCAGCAGAAGTGTGAGAAGTCACGATAACAATGCACGCAACAACATTGATGTTAGGAGTGAGGCAGAGAGGGAGATGGATGGGCGTGAAGGTAGCTGGAGGTGCCTGCGGCTCCGTTGTTGTTGTTGACGAGGCAGCGTATGCAACATTTTCTTCCTGAAATTTTGTTTTTATCACGCAAACCAGCCATGGGGACCTCGCCTTAGCATACATATACACACACTACGTTTTTACTACACACACACACGTGTATGTATAGTATATATACACACACGTGTGTGTGTATATATACTATACATACACGTGCTCGCTGTCCTATTGGGAGACGCAGCAAGCCATGGAACAGAGCCCTGAATGGGACTATTTACGACGGCCGCCACTCTCCACTGGGACCGATTCGTTGGCCGTGGGCGAGCCTAATTCCGAGCCCCGGCTGAAAGGGGCCTTTCACGGGCACGCAGGCTTACCCGTAGATTAGTCCATGTCATTTGAG
This sequence comes from Entosphenus tridentatus, assembly GCA_014621495.2. Lineage (NCBI taxonomy): Eukaryota > Metazoa > Chordata > Hyperoartia > Petromyzontiformes > Petromyzontidae > Entosphenus > Entosphenus tridentatus. The sequence continues at coordinate 10,158,081 of CM025655.2, forward strand.
ATGTAAACAGAAGGGATTATGTTAATGCCATCGACGACTGCCAGGGGTCCGGCGAGAAATGATGAGGATCCTGGGCCGTTCCATTGTGCGTCCGAGGCTCCCCTCCCCTCCTCCGCTGATTAGGTGATAATTAGCACTGCCGAGGAGCGTCGCTCTCCTCCCAGAAAGCTCCTTCTCACTTCTCCCCACCTTAAGCAGCAGCGCAGAGAGGACTGCGAGTGAACGCGCTTTCCGGGGGGGGTGGCGTGGGCGAGCACGGAGGTTGCTGGAAGCAGGTTTTTATCGGTTGGTGGTGGTGGTTTTCTTCTCTTTCTTGGCACCGGAGGTGGAGTTGCTGCTGCTGCTGGTGGTGGTGGTGAAGGTGGCGTTACCCCCATAATTAGCCGTCGTGAATTTGTTTTTTTTTACGCGCGAGATGGAGTTTTGTGGCCAATATTGTCGGAGCGCAGCTCGTCCAGCCGACTGCTCGGAGCGGTGCCGGCCGGCGAGCGAGCGGCTGTCGGGGTTGGGGAATCGTCGACGCGCTCCCGATGCTTGCAAGCGTCGAGCTTGATTGCACAGCTCCGATTTGCCGCACCGACGATTGGCACGGTTGGCTACGTACGGTGCGAAAGAAGTTCAGCACACGTGCAAACAGCTCCTGAAGGCCTCCGTTACACTTTGTCGGACATGGCCGTTGTTTGGCCGTTTGTTGGTCCACACTTCACCAATTTTGTTGTTTGTCCATACTTCACCACTTTGATTAGTGCGGGCTGGTTAAGTTGGGGCTCCCGTAACGTATCCAAATAGCATTCCCCACTGATGTTCACCCCGACCGAGATTTATGTACTCAGGTATTCGGGGTCGCAGCAGTGCACTCACCACTGAACCGCCTTCCGTATTGTTCACACACATACGGTGACACACGTACGGCTACAAGCGTACGTGTTCTGCGAGCCAAACGCACAGACGTATACGTTCATTCAATTGAAAGTCATAATTTACTGCCCTTTGTCAATCCACTGCTGGATGAAGGATTAACCTTCCATCGCTCCAGACGATGGGGCTGTTCTGGCCGCACTGGTCAGCTGGTGAAGGAGGGGACGAGCTGCAGCCCAGACATCGCTCGCCGCTGATGTCGGCCGTGGCCGGGAATTGAACTCGGGTCGCTGGGTTCAGTGCACTAACCACCGTGCCGCTGCTCTTCCCTACAGAAGCGTCTTCAAACGAAATTCATTCCATTGCGGGGGAAGAGAACGATATTAGTTTCCCCGTGTGCCGCATTCAAGGTTGCACTGAGAGGTTGTTTACTACTCTGAAGATTAATTTGTTTCTGACAACAGAATTGAGTTCTGCCAAAGGCTGCCGCAGATCTCTCTTTGTCTGGGTGGTTGATTAACATCAGCTGGGTACAGACACCTTGCAGGCTGACACGCTAACCTCTGGAGAGGAAATTGGCTTAAAACAACCAACTTTCTCATTACCGCAGGCATCATTTACTCTGGTCCCGTCAGCTCCCCTAAGGGTACAGCTTTGCATGTTTACCAATCAACAACAGCACTTGATGCATATCGAGCTAATTCACATATCGATTGTTTGCCTGGGCTACAGGGGGATAGAGAAGTTTGACAGCTTTGGAAAGATTCGTGGTTTTGTGACCAAGAGCGATGTAGCTGATTGGGCCTTACCTGGTAAAATAAAAATGGTATAGTATAGTGTTTTCTATATGCGTGTGAATCTGCGTTGTGGGGAGCGGTGGCGCAGCGGTTAGCGCTACGCTGCGCTAAGAACCTGGCGACCCGAGTTCGATTCCCGCTCACGGCCAACATCGGTGAAGATTATCTGAACCGGTCCTGGGCTTCCCCCAAATCGACTCAGCCTCAAATGAGTACCTGATGTGGTGTGTAGTAAACGTCGCGTGGTGCTAGCCACCCTCCCCCTCGTGTGCTGTGCCGGCCTTCATAGGTGCTGCTCGCTAACAGCACTTGCCCCAACAGTCTGTTTCAGGCTGTACGGGAGATTTGTGTTTTTCTTATAGTAGACTATGACTTGTACTTTGTGATAATATACACATACAATTCTTAAATGTATCATTGTTGCCGTGCGCTCTCAACAGTAAATGCTTGAAATGCATCACATCAAAAGAATTCCATTTAAGCGAACTTTTGTACGGAAATAAAAATGGTGATAAACGGCCTTGCAGGTGACTCAATGAGGATCACACATCGAAATCATTGCCCCCTGCTGTGAGAACGTTGTCTGGAGGCAGGACCCTCCTGGCAGGAGAGCCACGAGACTCAATGACGCTTTCCTGGGTAAACAAGCATCGTAACGGTCATAATATACTAAACCAAAAACGTTATTTTAATTTTTGCCAGGTAAGACACGCTGAGCTGTACAGCTCTTTTTCAGAAGCAACCTGGCCACAAACAATAGCTCAGCGAAGTGGCTTATCACGTACAAATGCAGAGCAGCCAAATACTGTTAAACCCGTGATGTTGATTCTAAACCATAACAACAACGACGATGACGACGACGATGTGTTTGATGCTCTGTCCACTGTTTGCGTTTTGTGTCGTGCAGGTATTGCTTCCCATTTGGACGACCAGAGGGGGCACTCAAGGCCACGCTTTCTCTTCTCGAGCGGGTAAAGTCCAAACTCGCAGCCCTAGCAAGGCGGCCAGCAGATGGCGCTACAGCACAGGATTCTTGAATCTATCTGTGCGGAGCTTTGAGTGTTCCCACCCCCCCCACCCCCCTCGTATGCATTGGTTTTCACCAAGCACTCCAGCGTCCTCCCGCACGCCAAACATCCGTAGGATTGGCCAAACGTTCCAAGCGCGTGACCCTCTCGAATCAGAGTCTTTCCTGGTAAGTAAATATGATCATGGCCGCCTCTCACAAGAATAACGGCGGAATGGAACCCGCCAGAGAGCACGTCCATCGACGAGATGGAGCGATGAAATCGACTCGTGCGCCCGTGGATCAATCCAGCGCAGGGCCGTGAGAGGCGGCGACAGTTCGAGGAGCCGGCGCCCTCATCCAGCAGCGGATTGATCGTGCGTGCTCGCGCTGTTGACGATGACGCGCGTAATGCCCTGCAGGTGCTCATGAAGGACATCGTGACGCCCGTGCCGGCCGAGGAGGTGAAAGCGGTGATCCAGGTGTGTCTGGAAAAGGCAGCTCTCATCAACTACACCCGCCTCTCCGAGTACGCCAAGATCGAAGGTAAGGCCTGCTCCTCCTTCACCTTCCAGCTGCCACCTCCACGCAGCTCAGACCTCTTACCCACAAATGTTTGTGCTAAATATTTTGTTGTTCTGGATTTGTTGTCCACTGGCCTCCTGGTTTTCTTCAAGGCTGTCGTCTGGTCGCAATGTTTCCAGAGTTTGCTCCCGCTGGAAGCTGACTACATCTGAACGTTGTTGGCCATGTGCGTGCGGGCGTGATTCATTTTTTGGAAAACGTTGCTGCTGCTCCTGCTGCTGCTGCTGCTGCTGCAGTGTGTCGTGTTGCTAACACGTCTGCGTCAGTGATGAATGTCTAAAATGACCGTTGTGAATAATCACGGAATCTTTCACGTGGCCTGCTGATTTTCTCGCGAATGTCTGTTAGGTTACGTCATTTGATGTCATACGATTAATGAAGACCGCGGCGTATGCGTGTGTGCGTGGGCTTTTTTTCGGCGTGAAAATTGACACCAGCAAATGCAACGTGGGTGCTGTTGGGCACAATACTCGACCTGGGGAAACATCTCGGGGAGATGTGTCTCACGGTGTTCATATACAACGGCAGGCGCATGGGTTTGAACATAACGGCCCTGTTCGTAAAAAAAAATCTCATCAAATCTGGAATATTTGAGCCAGTTCGATGACAACACCTGGCACACCTCTACCTGAAAGCGCTGCGCGTGGGTTGCCAGAGATACGGAGAGAGAGAGAAGGTCTACAGAGTGGGGGCTTTAATCTTTTCGAAATTACATTTCCTTGAAACGGTGTGAATGCTGATTTGTTGATCTTGCCCAAAGGCATGTAAGCAGGAATCGCAAAGTGTCTTCAGACTGTAAACACCAGCTGTGCCACAGATGGAGAATTATTCACAAACATTTCCTTTAACCCCTTCACACGAATAAACAATGTAGCAATAATCGCTGTGTGAGCGACTGATTTGAGATGGGCCGTGCTTGCGTGTGACTGCCTGTTACGTTTATTCAAGATGTCCCGCTTATCGTGTTACTTTGTAGTTTTGCTTTTATTAAAATTATTATTTCTTGCACGCCTTTTCAATCTTGTTGTTTGTACACCTATTTTGTTTTTTCTCTTGATGCATTCACACAGGGTTTACGGTCCGATTACTTCTGTACAGCGTTTACACATATATTATTATTTTATTATTTTTCTATCTACGTGACTTTACTGAAAGACCCAAAGAGTACGTATATATTGTTTGAGAGTCACAGGCAACGCGTGTGCATGCGGTGTTCATCTAACAGACGTGCACAGCTCGTAAACTAGGGTCAAGGAGAGGGGCGAGGCGTTTCCCGAATGTTGAAAAAGATACCAAGTTATGTTTTGTCAATGTAGAATATTTTCAATAAGATTAACATCGGCCCTTTAGGTTAACGTACCAGTTTATAAATAGTTTACGGCTAAAACAACTTTCGCATAAGCTAAGCAATATAGACAGGATGGGTATGTTTCGGCATACATTTCTATCTTATTCATTTTAATGTAAAATCCAAATGTATGTAAGCAGGTGTAGTGATGAGCAATACTCCACTGCCATTCTGCTGACCTGGGCTCAATTCCTGCGCATCCGCACGAGTGGAAGTCTATAGGACGCATACCGTATACGCGATGCTGGACATCGGCCTCCTTTTAAGTCGACTCGGCCTTCAATGAGTAGCTGGTGCAATGTGTAAACTCCGAAGCTCGCGCGATACAGGTTGCCGGGCAACGGCGGTGCTGCTGTCACCAACTCTCGAAGTGTCGGCCTGAGTCAGCACTCGCTAACGTCACTCACTCTCTCTCACTGTCTACCGGTGGATCATTGCGGTGTGTGTGCGTCTGTGCGTGTGCGCGTGTGTGCGTGTTTTTCCCATTCGTGTATATATTCACTCGCACGAGCGCTGCGGTGGTGTCGCGGTCGCTCACCGGCGACAACGGCTGCTGTTGTTTGTTGTTGTTGTCGTGATGTAAGTTTGTTGTTGTCGTGTATGTTTGCTTAACCTCGTCTCCCAGCTCTCCTTTCCAGGCAGAGCCCTCGCGTGACGGCAGATTACGGAAGTTGCCCGCGCTCACGTTCCCTAGGTTCACGCGAGCAACCTGCATTGATCGAGATGCAAAAGGCCGGTGCATGAAGTCGCAGTGCGTCGCTTTCAAAACGACTGCTCATCCAATAACAGATATCTCGTGGTCGGCGCACGCACCCGTTGTAACCAAACAAAAATAATCCAGGTGCCGCTCTCAAATTCCGATCGTCAGCTCTGTGCTCCGTGCTGTGCACTGCGACGGCGCAGGTCTTCGCAGCCTGTCTGTGAAGCTTTCCTGTGCGCGGTCAGGTTGTCCCGCGTGTTGTTCCGTACGACGTCCGACGTTTCGCCCCCCCCCCCCGACCCCCCCTTCCCCCGGCACGTGTAGTGTTGTCGGGCGCCACGTCCAATCAGACACGCGTTTGAGACTGAAAACCAAGTGGGAGAGCGATGAAAACTGTCGATTTTAATTAATCTGATCCGACCTCAAGAGTCGCGTGAATCGCGACAACGTGAGCCAAGTCGCTGCCCCCCGCTGCCACCGCCACCCCTGCCCCCCAGAGTTTGACTTTGACACGGCCACACGGCCGACGGCTTCGGGGGGGGGTAACGCTGAAGCGTGAGTCGCGAGTGCAGGTTTCCGATGCTGACACTGATGACGATCACAATGGCGAACACGACATTGTGACGCGATGCTCATTTTGTCTTTCATTCGCCGCTCAGGGCTCCAGTTTAATTTGAAGCAATTGTGGAGTTTTTTTCGTCTTCTCTTATTAGCCTTTTTTTTTATACGGTGTATCTTTTTTTTATATTTATGTATATTTAACGTTTTTTATTTGTGCTCAAAGTAAAAATGCATTCACATTGTCGCTGTACGTGGAACGTGTGCGACGGCTGCTGCCCCGTCGGCTTTTTCCGATTGCGCTGCCGGTCAGCCCTCGGACTCTGTCTCACGGGGAAAAGGTTTCCTCCTGGGTTCGTACGGCCTCCTTGCGTTAGGTCACCAGGTTAGTGGGACTACGATGTGCACGAGACAGAAGAGAATAAAAAAAAGATGGAATTCAGTGCTTAAGTTAGATTAACCATCATTATCACCTTTGTTTGTCAGCATGTAAAACTATAAAAAAAAACTATAAACTTTTTATTTTACCAGGTCAGGCCCGACCTGCCCACAAATTATAGCTCAACGAAGTGGCTTATTATCACGTGGGCATTTATAGCAGCAGCCAAATACTCTAAACGCGTGTCTTTTTTATAAATGTGGCCACGGGGAGAACACGCAAACTCCAAATATACAGCAGCAGGCATCGTCAGGGTCGGGATCGAACCGACGACCTCCTGTATACCAGGCGAGGTAGTTAACATCTCGGCCTTGTTGGGACAACGTGACATAGACACGTATACAATCGTATTTGGACTGGATTATAGTGAGTCAAAGTGTGTCGCGTGCCATCCAGTGCCACTCAGAAACCACAGTCGTGTTCATGCAGAGCTTACAAAAAGTTTATTTTAATTTTTTGGGTTGTGTGTAATTAAATTACTCGTAAAGTATTATCTTAACCAAGCCACTTTGTTCCACTTAAATACATTTTTCACATATGTGCGTATTTATATATATACATACACATATACACAGCAATATTTGCCGATGGAATTTAAGGATATATTTGTCCCGTCCTCTATAAATAACCTAAACATGATCGTTTCACGTGTGCACACACGCGTGTATGCTCACATGCACGTGTAGATATGCGAGCGCTAGCACGGACAGCGTGTGTATTTTGCTCAGCTGGGATGTTCGTACCAGCTGAGCCGGCTACTTGCGAGCGGCCTCACGGGGTTTTGTGTACAAGCGAAATACGCGTGAACCCGCTACGCGTTCACATTTGCCAATATTCCGCTTGGGTTTCCGAGGCACCGCGTCCCCCGCTTGGCTGTCACCGCCTCTCTCTCCCCGTTTGGTTGTGAAGTGCCTGACGGTATACGGCACCGGTTATTTTCTCTTTGTACATTCACCCACCCTACCCACCCACCCACCGCCAGCGATTGTGTTCCGTTCTTTCTTTTTATGTCTCATCGTCCGGTCATCAACATCGGCTGCAGAAATTCAAGCGCGTTCCTCCAATGATCCCTGAAACCCAGTTTTTGGAAACCTGACCCCCCTCACCTCCCTCACCCCTCCCCAAAAAACACTTGACTTTTATGCCCGTCCCCACTGAACCTTGAACTTTAACCCCCTCCTGACCTTTCAACCTTGACCCCTTGACCCTCACGCTGCACTGAACCATGCCTGTGTGACCCTCGAATGTTCCCCTCCCTGCCCTCACCTTGTTTCCGCCGCCCCCGCCCCCCCCCCCCCTTTCTCGGCTTGTAACCTTTGACCTGAGCTTTCTTGCATGCCGCCCTTTGTTGTAATCCTCCTTTTTTTGTAGGGAAAAAGAGGGAAATGTATGAACACCCAGTCTTCTGCTTGGCCTCCCAAGTGGTGAATTTAACCATTCGTGAGTACTAACATACTCTTCCCTCTCAGTGTCTGCAAACAAACGCAGTGCGGGCCTCCGTCAGGCGTTTCGGTTTGACCTTTGAGTTCCTTCCTTATTTTCCGGGGTTGGGTTAAATGCGAGCCGGGGGGGGGGGGGGCATTGGGCAGGTAGCGGAGAGTAGCGCGGGAAGTTTTTTTTGTTGTTGTCGCCACGTGAACCGCATATCGAGGGGGACAGCCTAAAGGGACGATTGTAAAGCAAGAGGCGGAGATGATGGCGACGGTGGTGACGGGTGGGCGAGGATTTGGAGCAGGCTACACACCTCGCTGGGGTTAACAACTTCCACGGAGTCAATCTGCAGGTGATAATCCGGCGCTAAAATCTCCGGCAGTCGCGATCCGGAAATGCCAAAAAACAAACGCACGACGTTACCTCCAGGAGCGGTGCGTTCACGGATGATTCATCCTAATCGGGAATCGCATTAAAATAACAGTAATCCCATCGTACGTTCATTCTCGATGTTTTTATTACACGTAGGCAAGGTGTTGATGCATATAGAGTCATTTTTAGATATCTTTCTCATGGTATAATTACATAGTTGTAATGACAAACAAATGCTAAAGATTAGCTTTTTTGTTGTTGCTACTTGTGACTCAAAATCTTGCTCTGCATCCATAAAAAACCATTCTAATTGGTCAATTGTTCCCAAAACTTTAATTCAAGACTCAAGATATTTTATTTGAAATGTTTAAATAAAAGTTGTAATACCCAATAACGGGTATTTGTTGGACGTAAAAATTCACCTGACATTTTGGCAATTGTTTGAAAAAGAATAGTTGATTTGGATGCTTGATTTAAAAACTAAACATTTTAGTCCTTCCTACAGCACTGTACAGAATGACGATATGCTTCAACGATTATACAAAAAGAACGAACTTCATCAGGAGAGCAGGTTCAGCAAAGGGTTTTCAAGTTGCCAATACAAATGTGACAGCTTTGACCGAGAGGCCTAATTCATCTGTAACAGGCCGAGGCTGGATTTCTGGGTTAACTGAATACATCTTCCTAAGCAGCCATTTTTATTTTCCACAACTTCCCTCTCAATAGAATTTTCTCCACCACCTCCCACCTCCACCAGCTCCCACCTCCACCAGCTCCCTCGCCTTTCCCCTTTGAGTGTCTGCGACGACAGCGAGAGTCACGATCAGCGCGGAACCTACCCTCCCACTTCTCCCGTTACTTTCCCTCCCGCGCCTGTCCCCAGACCTTGTTTTCTGCCTTCCCCAAATTAAAATCCTGCACCGGGTCCCCATGCCGCCTTCTCTCTCCCGCCAACGCGATCGACCTCCGTCTCTCTCCCTTTTTGTTTTTGCATGGGTCTCGAGAGAGACTACGCCCGTGCAGGTTGCGTGCGCACTTGATATTTCGGAACGCCTTCCCACTGGTCGATTGTGCATGCTGCATATTGGGCGAGTGCACCGATGTCGCTTGCTCCGGTGTCTGCGCGTGCGTGCTTGAGCTTTTGCGTGTCGCGCGTGCTACCTGCTGGGTTCACAGTTGTAAACGTTTTAGGCGAGTGGCCGTTAGACAATGAACAGACCGTGTGCGCATCGGTCAGAACAGGGGTAGCGGAATCTAAGTTTTGCACATCGTCATAAGCCAACGATTTTTAGTCTGCCGATCGTTAACGGTTGCGCTTACGTCCGACATGGCAGGCACCCGTGGCATCCACAGGTGAGTGCGCAATTGAAATTTCACAGTTGAAGTCAAAATAAGTAGCTGACGAGCAAGCGAGCGAGCGAGATAGCATCCCTGCTGAGCGAGATCAGCTATTGGAATGTGTTTGGTGCACAAGAAGAGACAAAGCACCACTCCTCAGGCAATACTCAAATACATGCCAACTCAGGTAAATCATCAGCTCATTGTCAATCCCCTGCTAGAGAACTAAACTAAAACTAAACTATTTTTTATTTGACCAGGTAAGGCCCACTGAGCTGTATAGCTCTTTTTCAGAAGCGACCTGGCCACAAATGATAGCTCAACGAAGTGGCTCATTATCACGTGGGAATTCATAGCAGCCAAATACTCTAAAACGCATAATGTTGATTCTAAATGTGGAGAGAAACACTGGAGGGCCCGGAGGAAAATCTACATGACCCAAAGGTGAACATGTAAACTCCAAATATACAGCAGCAGGCGCAAGGGTCGGGATCGAACCCACGACCACCTGCATACCAGACGAGGTAGTTAACATCTCTCCACCAAGGCACACACTTTGTTGGTAATTTGATATCCTCTTATGTAATCTCGGGGTTTCTCCTGCTACTAATTCAAGTTTCCTCCCATGGAAATTGCCATTTTTCCTCTTTGCTGGACCCTCTTGAAAAAGAGCCTTCCAATTTGGTGACTTTTTATGGATAAATAAATTGTTTTACACTTATTACAGCAATGAAAGTGGCACATTTAAAAATGTTATACCCTTAGAAGTGTCAGTATTTACACTTGTATCGTAGCATAGGGAGAGATTGCGACAGATCGGAAGGCCCTCATCCAGCCGCAGAGTGACCATGGCCGATGAGTAATCATAGTGAATAACACGTCAAAAAGCGATATTAAACCCGTCATCCGATGCACGTTTGTAATCTCGGCAAGGTTTTCACAAGATAATGGTTTCATTCGCCGCAGCAAAGCAAACCAAGTCATTGCGGCCTCACTGGCGAAGCCCTCGTGACGGTAATTCTGAAAGTGACATCGGGAAGATTTACACTCGGATTGTCGACGTGTGAACGCGTGGAATGCTTCACCAACCCAAAGGGTGCTAATCTGCTGGGATATTGCCCCGAAATCGCTTTCAATCCACCACAAAAATACACCGGAGCATTTCTTTTGCGCATTTGTAAATGGATGCATACGGCCAAATTTTGCTTAATGTTCTGCAAAAAGTCGCTGGTATTTCAGCTTATACGTGATGTACAGCGACGTGAATTGTGGTTCCGCCATGGTGAGACGCAACAATGTCGATATTTCGCTGTTGTCTGTAGGCAATTATAAATGTTGCTTAGATACGGATGCACGAGTGCACGCAGCATAAGCTGCAGGTGCTTCTCATCCACGCTGCTTATACTCGGCCGCTTTGCCCGTTCGGCAAACGTCGTCGGTGACAGTCGAGCAGTGGTGGCGTCATCGGCCGTCGCCCGGTGTTGGTTGCGCTCCGAAGGCATCGCTGCCCCTTCTCCACAATTATCCGCTCGCCTATCTCAGTGGCACCATCGCTGCCGTAGCTTTGCCCGCGACTGCATCCTGTTCCCACTGACCCCCGAACTCTGTGTGTTTGTCCTCATTTTTTTTCGTCCTGTCCTGTCCACAGTTTGTCGTCGCTGGGGACGAAACATCGTCGCGACACTTTGTCCGTTGCGTTGGAACATGAATGCATTTTTACTTTGTCGGTCGTCCATGCGTTTGAATCTTTTGCTCGAGTTCCTGACGGAGGAGGTCAGCTGTGTTTGTCGCGATCGACTTCTTTCTCGCTTGATCTTTTTTTGTTTCCCGTTTTCTTCTTTTCGTTGTTGTCGTTGTGATGATCTCGTGAGAAAGGGAAGCCACTCTGTGCTTTCGTGTCCTTGCGTGTTTGTGTGTGCGTGGGCCTGTCTGTCTTGTCTGTTTGTTGCAGAGTCTGCCGCTCACACCCTCCCATTCCGTGCGCTAAGCGTTTAACGAGCCATTTCAGATCCAAGCAGTCGTCACGGTGCTGTTTGCAACTCTTAAACGGAAAAAAACCCCAAACAAAACAAAGCACAGAAACTCCAAAAGGAAGCCATGAACACTGAAATGTGATTTCTCCCCTGTCCCAAAAGCTGCCTTTATTTCCGTGGTGTCGTTTGTGCTGCGCCGATGCCATGCGTGGTTGCGTACCGGATTGACCATGCGCATGCGTGCTTCCTTGGTGTCACGGCGATGGTGTTTGTGCCGTGACTTTGTGCCGCTAACGTTGTTGTTGTTGTGCTTTCTGTGTCTCTCGCAATGCATGGGCACAGCCTACTTCTAACTAACGGGGGCTTCTTCTTACGCGTGGATTTAATTTTTCTGATGATTTTAGTTTTTGTTCTTCTTTGGAGTGTACCGTGCCGTGAATTAACACCGTCTTTGTGTGTATCGCTTTCCTTTCCTTATCTGCCTCCTCTTCCTCCTCCTCTTCTTCCTCCTCTTCCTCCTCCATAATTAATACAACAAAATGACAAAAAACCCCAAACAAAAAAAAAGCCACTCCGAAGGATTCAGGTGAACGGCATCTCAGGCGCTTAAACGCCTGCGATGTTTTCGCGATTGAAACGAGCGCGCTCAGCCGGTCACTCGCACGGGAGGCTCGCCGATTGGGCACACGCCGCTGTCATCCGCAGACTCCCCCCCCCCCATCCACCCATACGTAGTGCCGGCTATCGGGGGAAGTTTCTGGGACGAACGCTTAAACGTTTCGGCCGAGCGAATGTACGCCGCCGTTTGTTTTTCCTCGTTTCGGTGTTACGTCGGTTAGAGGCGCAGCCCCTGCAACGTCTGGCTCACGCTCACCGCTGGCGGAAGGGCCTCCGCTAGGGGCGGAAGGGCCTCCGCTAGGGGGGAGCTCCGGAGAGAGCCTCGCCCGCATGGGGTATTTGGCCGACGGTTCCACACTGGCCCAGGTGTGCTGCCGAAGAGCGGTGGCAGTACCCACATCTCACAACAAGTCTATACACGGCTCTTGCAAATTTGCCACGATCGTCGACTCGACGTCCGCGTGTCTCGCTGCCCAAAGCCGGGTCGGGCGGCAGCTGCCCCCTTTGACGGTGCAGCGACGGCAGTGGAAAATCCTCATTCCCGTGGCAGGGGCGGCCACATGGCTGATGAGGCACAGAGCTACCAAGGCGCGCTATGCCTCCGACCAAATAGCCGTGACTCCTCGATGTAGCCGTATCGCGGACGACGAACAGGCTGAGCTACTTCAGCGCTTGGATCGAGGGACTGATTGGCGATGCTGCACCAGCTGTGTGTTTGGCTGAGGCTGCAAAGTGACCAGGATGTGGCGGTACATCATTCGATTTTTTGCGAATCCATCCGTGCAGAGCCGTTGAGTGATGTCCCCCGTGGTGACTTGTCTCCGGGTGCTCCCCTCTCCGCCCCACACGAAGCCAAACGCCCGTGAAAGGAATTTGGCCAAACATCTCAGTGCGGGACCGTCCTGCAAATTGGTGCTGAGTCGAAGCGAGGCTTCGTTATCATACCCTAACTTGCATACATTCATCCTGACGTAATGTTTTTTCTGCAGACATAGGCACAACAGTTTCTGTAGATGTCCATCCTCTAATCATTTCCCGAATGTGAGTTTTTTGAGACGTACCACTGGCCTCTGGTATTTGTGACTGAGCAGATGTTGGCAGAGCGGCACGCGTGCTTCACGTTAGGCGCCAGTGAAAGTAAAACAATTAAGCGGTTTGTCTCATAAACTTGCATCAGTGGTCTTATATAACGTCAATGTCTGTGTTAACTCTTTTTAACGTTCCAAATTCTAACGTTCCAAGGCCGTGTTAGCGCGACAAATTGAACAATCTCCGTTTAAAGTGTGTGTCCATGCGTCGACTGGCGCAGAGCCATGTTCCTGTGTTTACTTGAATCGATGGACGTGAAAATGGACATAAGACCACTGCTACCGCCCCTATCCACAGCGCAACTCATCCCCGCACGCAAGATGCCACCGGCTCTCTCGCAGTCGACACAACAGTGCTGCACCAACACGCGCTCCATGGCTTTTGTATCGATGGCACCCCTGTCACACACTGGAGGCGTCACGGTCGCTGCCTCACTTGCCGATCGTAGGGGTCTCTCACGATCTATGAATGTAGATCCATTCCGCGCATGAAGTGCTTACCCAGTCCTTCATGAACCGCTTGCAATATTGAGGCTTTCACGCGTTAGGCTGTTCCAGTACGAACAGTCCCCGGGCTGGTAATGGTTTTAATGTATGGCATGGAGCACACCAGCCCGTGGGTTTATGTCGTGATATTTTCAACCGTCGAGGTCACGTGATGAGACGTGAGGTCCTGTGCACGATGTAACTGCATGCACCCTAGTAATGCATCCCAGTTGTAGAATGACAAGCCTTGTGTGGTCATTACCGGTCAGGAGATTAACTCCTGAATGTATACGTTAAAATACAAATTAAGTGTTTAGCAATTGGTCTCTTTTATTTATTGGGTATCGTACACTTTACATTTATCGTCCGGTAAAACGTCGCTATCTTCACGATATCTTGCTGTATTGTCGATTGTGCTTCGTCCAAAGTAAGATATTTCTTTCGTGCTATAGCCAGTTTTAACCATCGATTTCAAATAATTTCCTGTCATTGTTTACGTTCCATGGTTGGTTTTATGAGTTCATTGAACATTGCATTATTTTGATGTTTTTATTCTACATTTTCATCTGGCTGTTTTCTGTTGTTTCACTCTGCGCGTGTGTGCATGCCCACACATATTCGTTACACATGCGTGCGCGTGTGTCTCTGTGTGTCTGTGTGTCTCTGTGTGTCTAACCCCTTTCTGTGCACCGCCACGTGCAGTGGCCCGCCGACGCGCTGCACACAAAGCCCCCACGCACCCCTACAGACAGAATAGCGCCTCCATCCAGAAGATTCCTCTGCCCAAAAACATGCCAAGTACTGAGCACCTATCACGATATTCACCTCCACAGTGCGGCCACGCTGACACGAGAACCAGGCTGGGTGGACCAGAGTAACGTTAATCGTAACAATCATAATAATAATACTCAGACCAGAATCCTCACGCACTTCTCAACAGCCATCGATATTGACATTGGCGCCGAATGTCAGCGTTGGTTTGAGCGAAGCATCAAAGCCAGAGGCTGGTGGGGGCTGGGCCCCGCTCGTGAAAACATTTTTAAAAGATAAAACGAAACTGACCTGCTCATAAAAATTATAAATTGCGTACAAATCCCTTCCCCTGCTCGCCCAACGCCTTGTTCCCACCACCTTCTGTGCCCCACGTCTCCACTGCCCCACTCTTTACCCACTGGCCTGGCACTGATCAAGGTCACGGTGCCTGACTTGAGAAGCCTTCCGATCGACTTCATGGCAGAGTCAGGCGTCCCCCACCCCATCCCTCCGTTGGATGTAATCGAGGGGGGCGCAGAGAGGTGGTGGTCGTGGTGGTGATCGTTGTTTTCGGCTGCACGCGGAAACGATGACGCCAGATGCGCAAACAAACGAGCAGAAACACATTTGTTGAATCGATGAGTTTGGTTTACAAATTTCTCGCCTACGTATATATCATTCAAGTTGCAACATTAATTGTTTGTCGTGCCTAACAACTGACTGATTATTTAGTTGTATTTTAACTTTGAAAGCCAATGTTGTTCATCCCAGCTTTGTTCTTAAGCAGGCAGCGTGTCTGCGTGGCCCTGGCTAATAGGTGTAATGAGTCCGCATTTAATTGCCTGAGCTTAGAAGGAATGCTTCTTTTAGATTTTGCCCATCCCTTCTCCTGTGAAGCATGCCCCTGCTGAGTAATGGTGACTTTAGAGCCCGAGGCTAATTGCATAATAAATATACAGGAATGGCCGGTGGGGCTCTAAGCCTGTCGAGGCTTAATAACCTCAATAGCATTGCAGGGTAGATGTTACCAGTGAGAAAGTTTACGATCAATACTATTGATATTTTAAACACCGAGAAGACACCTGTCTAGAACTATCACGATGTACGGAATTCTACGAACGTACAGCTGAGACGCATGTCGTATTTATCAACGCGAGTTTCCACTGCCGCGCGCGGCTCATCTGAGGTCGGACCGCGTGACGCGGCTGAGCATCCCCCCTCTCGAGCTTGCACCGCGGACGACTGCGTGCGCAGCCGGAGCTGCCTCGCAGTCGCTCGCGCTCTCCGCTCGAGAGACGCGGAATTCGCTCGACGCGGAGGGCCCAGCCGGGCAGCCCGCACCCCGGGGGACTCGCCTCCTGTGTGCTATGTGAAGACGATGCCGAGTGCTGCTACGCTCAGTTGAGCACGTGATTGCTCGTGCTGTGCTGTAACAACTCAGAACTATACTCCACGCTAATTTCTCAAACCTAAACCTCCCGGCCACGGAGTTAAGATTTCACATGGCGCGTGCGGCCTCGACTCGCGTGATGTTCAATCGGCCACATCAGCCACCTTCGAAGTCACGGATAAGACGTCGGTGGACGACAGTCATCCTCATCCCCGACCGCGAGGAATTGCCGAGGAATGATCGTAGTCGTTGCCTGTGAGGGCTTAGATCAGTTTCAGGCTGCAGGCTCTCCTTTAGATGCCTTTGTCTCCCGAAAAGCAAAATAGCGCGTCGGTGATGTCCCCGCTCAAATGAGCATCGAGGCATTTGTGCTCATCCTCCTGCTTACTTGCAGCCCTGAGTCAGCGGTGAAAATTCCACATTCAAACCGCTGTCGACTTCCCCGCAAAGCGGCGCTTCTCAACCTCCGGATTGTTCTGCCGCTGATCCCTCCTGGCCGGTTGTCTCTGACCCCCCCCCGCTACCCCCCGTCTTCTCGTGGTGGTCCCCATCTCTTGCTGTCCCATCACAATATCAACAAACATCGTCCCCAGTGTGCGCTGTCTGTCCTTCCATCGGAATGAACGTCGCGTTCATTCGCTTTACGTTTTTTTTCACAATTTCACGTCGCGTGTTTTTTCCGCGATGGCGTAAGCACGGGGAGCCATAAAACACCTCGAGGAGACGCTCGCGAAGCAAAGAGGTTTATCGCGATCTGCCGAACACGCGTGAAAGAATAATTACAATACCCGCGGTGTGCACTAACGAACGCGTGACGAAACAGCGTCCGATCGCTGACAGCGCTTGAGAAATGCGTCGCGAAGCGGGGGGCTTTACCTACCGAACGCTTCGACGGGCTTTCTTCTGTCGAAACTCAGCGCGATTCTTCATTTTGCACGCGTCTTGAAAAATCCAAAGCATGACCGGAGGAGTCGCCTCTTTATTTTGCATGATTTGTTCCCGCAAATGTGTTTATTGTTCGTTCGTTCCCCCCATTACCTTTCGCCCACCTAATGCGGAGACCACGTGCAGTTGCCGGCTCGTTGTGTTTATGGGGAATAGTTTGCTCGCTCGCGAAGGAGCAACGGTGACATTTCTGCTTACGTTTCGCAGTTTGTATTCTCTCCTAACCGTTGTACCTCTGCCCTCTCCCCTACTCGACAACAAACAACGACGTCTGCAACACCGACGACGACGACGACAACAACACGCAGAAAACATAGGGCAACTCGTGACTCCTGCGAAGAAACTGGAGGATGTCATTCACCTCGCCGAGTTGGTGATTGACGTCCTGCAGCAGAACGAGGAGCACCATGCTGAGGTGACGCTCGCCTCCCGCCAGCCCCACACTTCCCTATTCACATGTTCTAGATCCGCTGCATGGGAGACCAGGAAGTGGCACTTGATGAGTAAGCTGCAGCCAGAGCGAGAGGTGCACGGGGTGGGGTGTGCGGGGAGCAGACATATGTTCCTGCGCGCCGGCCCACACAGACCAGGCTGAAATTAGGCAGTAGATCCCCCAGTGAGCTCGGACTCACTCTAAGTCAGTGTTGTTCACTGCGTCACTCTAAGTCAGTGTTATTCATTGCGTCACTCTAAGTCAGCGTTCTTCACTGCGTCACTCTAAGTCAGTGTTCTTCATTGTGTCACTC
>CM025655.2:10183767-10218810 GCA_014621495.2 Entosphenus tridentatus
TGACACACAACAACGACCTGCCCAGCACAGCTGAGACGCAGCGGCTTCCTGCGCGACGCGGGTGAGACGCCGGTTGGCACCGACCACGCCACCACCGCCGCTGCCATCATCGTCGTCTGTCACGAGCAGTCCCCTTTACGGGATGAAGGCCGCCCCAAACCCCACTGCCATCTCTCGTGGTCAAGCGTTGAATTGTGGGCGTACAAATCGATCGTTTGCAATTAGTGTAGGTTGTGAATTGAAAAAGTTAGAACCTTGGATGGGGTCACTCATGTTCTCGAGAAGGTCAGGTAGCCTGGACTTGGATGGGTTTGGGCGCTTGTTGAGGAGAGACAACGAAGATGCACTTCGAAGGGCCGTGGAGGTGCCAGCGGTGCAGGATGGGGAGAGCAGGGGGAGAGCGGCGGTGAGCGTGGAACGAGACGGGAGACCGCAGCACGCGCAGAGAGACAATCCCAGCAGCTGGGCCTCATGGCAATAATGGAGCTGTTGCCTTGAAAGGAGAGGACAGACGTGCACACAATCTCACTGATTTCAGCAAATTGTAAGTCGTTTTGTTTGTAAACAAGTCTAAAGGAAAGAAACTGGTAAACCATACCAATTATTGATTTTAAGCTTTCGTGACTGCAGGAATCCATACTCTTTGGTTCTTTCGGTAAAGTCACGTAGGTAGAAAATAAAATGAATCACGACGTTTCGGGCGCTTGTGTTGCGCCCAAAACGTCGTGATTTTTTTTTTAATACCTACGTGACTTTACCGAAAGAACCAAAGAGTATACAACTGATTGTGTTCGGAAGTTTTGAGACTCAAGACGAATTAAAACGAGATATTTTTTGGGGTAGGGAATTAAATTCCTATTTAAATCTCCACACCAGCTGTCGTTAGGTCACCAAAAATGTGAAAACTTAATCGTCACGCACTCAAAATTTTCAATTCACCATCGATGGCACATTTAATTTAACGTGCGCTTCCCTTTGATACGTCAACCGATCTGTTGCATTTCATTTTCACAGATTAAAAAACTCAATCCCATTGCGAGAAAGTTTTTATTCCCCAATTAACCACTGCAGATACATTTGAAATGTCAAATTTGGACAACGGCGCCGACAAGCAATTGTCCACACACGTGAGCAATGTTGCAGCCTCGCCAGGGCCCTCGCCGCACCCATAGACGGCGCGTCGTGGTGACAAGCGCCGCGATAACTACGGGAGATGAACCGTCAGACCGGCGGCCACAGTGGCGAGCGTCGTGGTGATCAGTCCACCAGGCGGTGGTGCGGTTAGCGCTCCTCTTCTTCATCTGCCGCGGTTTCTCCGCTGCTGGATGAAGGCCCCACGTGCCGTCGCCAACCTTCGCACCCTCACGGTGCTTCAGTCCGTCTCGCTCGTCCTGCGAGTGAGCTCACCTCGTCGCTCCACCCTCGTGGTGCTCGTCCGCTCGCTTGTGCTCCCTGCTTTGGCTGCCGTTCTGTCACCAGTCTCGCCCATGGGCCACCATTCCTTCTAGAAACGCGTCCTGCACCCGAGCCCCCTCGCTCTCCTTAACCGTCGAGTGATGCCCGCAGTTTGCGTTTGTTCCCCCCGATTCATGCGTTCCTCTTTGCCGTCTCTCGGAGTAATTCCCAGCATGCATCTCTCCGTTCAGCGGTAGGGGACGCGCTTTCCACGCTCTCCGCCGAGCGTGCCCTGTCGCGGTGCTCGCAACCCACGACATCCGGCAGACATTCAAACCTCGCTCACGGTTCAAATTGGCACATCGTCCTCGTCTTCCTCAAACCGGAGTCTAAAATTAGCGTCGGTGCCCAGTTCTGCTGCGGTTTTGTAATGCTCGCATTACCGCCGCTAATTTGTGCGTAATCACAATTTAGCATTTTGATATCTCGTCGCTCGCCTCCCGTTCACAAACATCACCCCGAGCACACGTCACCTGGGCGGTAACGAAGCCAGCGGCGTGCGCGGCGCTGATTGAGTTGGGAAACGATCACGTTTGCATACCGCGGCAGTAATTAGCGCCGCCATTGGGCAAAGAAGAGAGATTGATAAATTACTGCAGATTAGTAAGTTTGGTTTGCGTTAATTTCTTGTTTCATGTCAACACACCGGCAAGAATGCTAAATGGAAATTATATGAAGGATCGCAAAATTTACCTTAATGGGGGCTATCAGACGCTTGTGTGTGCAGTAATAGGCATGTCAAGTGGATAAGTAATTGCTTTTCTTTATTCCCTGTAATGATCTACATTATATAATGTGTCTGGCGACGCGGAACAAATCGGTTGCTATGACATATGCGCTCTGGCCATCCACACGTTGGTAATTGACTGCGCGCAGTGTGATGCCTTCTTCTCCGGGTGCACTTTGCGCGGCGCGCGTTCCGATTTCTGCGTTCCCGTGCCGTCCGCTGTCGGTGTGCTCTCTCTCTCGCCTTCTCGCTCGCTCGCTATCTCTCGCCAAGCGCACCGTGCGCGCGTTCCGCCGACTCTGATTTCCGGCCTCCGTTTGCCCCGTCGCTGGACGATGCGGTGTCACAGCGCTGCTGTCAATCGGTGTAATTGGATCGCAGCGCGTTCGCGCGGCACGGACGCCGCCCCGCGTCGTTCGGTGCGGCCGCGGTGAGAGAGAAACCGCGATCGTAATTCACGAGCGGCGTGGCGCAAAATGCTGTTTTTAGGCACATCTTCCGCTGTCAATATGCCACCACTTGGCTTTGACGACCAAATGAAACCTGAGCGCCCTTCTTTGAGAGTGTTTCTCAGGCCAGGGCTAATGCTGTGAACTGGCCCGTTCCTTCTTCACACCGCTCACCTCTTCATCTGTTTCGTAATCTTCCTGCGCTTTTCTCCAGCCGACCCTACGACTGTTCCTCCTCCTCCCTCCTGGTGCCATCCCTCCTCCACAAGCGGTCTTCACCCTTCTTGCCTTCCCTTCCCATGGACCTCTTAATATAATATAATGTGCAGTCCCTTTATCATTCCACTGTTGGATGAAGGTCTCCCAACACCTCTTGATGGGGGTTGTTTGCCCAGACTTTAAAATTGTTCTTCACATAAACACGTATTTCCCAAACAAGGTGTCGTAATTGTCACGCAAAACGCACATTTGCCAGTCAACTGGTTAATTTGTTTTTGAAAAGCTGAAATGTGAAATGGAGGTAATAGAAGGAGGTGAAGGTGCAGCCCTGCAATGTCCTGCTCGCGCCACTGCTGGCAGAAGGGCCACCACTAGCCAGAGCCCCAGAGAGCCCCCCTCGAGGTAATTTGGCCTACTCTTCCGCACCGGCCGGACGTCTCGATCGAGGCGGGAGTTCCCGCGCCGAACAATAATGCGCGACAAGTCAATGCAGGTTACACCTCACCGTGCGGTGCCCTCTTTCCGCGCAGGAAACCTGTGCAATGGCAAGTACCACAAGCACCTGCAGGATGTGTTTGCGCCCCTCGTGGTGCGCTACGTCGACCTGATGGAGTCGTCGATTGCGCAGTCCATCCACAAGGGCTTTGAGCGCGAATCCTGGGAGCCCGTCAAGTAAGGCAGCACGCCGATTCGCCCTGTCAATCAACCGCGTCGCACCCTCCCTACACCCTCCGCACACCCTCCGCACACCCTGCGTACACCGTACGTACACCCTCAGTAAACCCACCATCCATCTCTTTCGCCATCATCAGCAGCATTCCTCCCCTACAGCGCCATCAACACCAGCAGCAGCATCATCATCAGCAGCATCAGCCTCATCATCGGTTGAGATCGTGGGCTCATTGTGGTGGAGTCTGACCGCTCTAATTGTGAAGTAATGCCATGTGTTTGTGAAAGTTTCTCGTGTTAAAGGGTTTCTCTTTGACGGGGTTTGTCTATGCTGTCTTGGTGATACTTGCGACGTGATTTTGCTGTAAATTAGACATCACGAATGGTAGGTTTCAAGGCACGGGGATGTAAATATGGCTGTGGTGTTGACGTTGGTTCTTTTGATCTACATTCATAAATAATAAACGTGTCATGTATATCTTCTTGGTTCTTTCGGTAAAGTCACGTAGAAGGGAAGTAATAAAATAATAAAAATAAAAATAATATGTTTTATTTTTATTATTTGTTTTATTTTTATTATTTTATTACTTCCCTTCTACGTGACTTTACTGAAAGAACCAAGAAGATGAATCCCTGCAGTCACGAAAGCTTTAAATCGAAATGTGTCATGTATAATTATGCCTAACATTCACTGTCACATAAGTTACCACCTTGCGATTGTTTCCAATGTAACGCTGTGCACTGTTGAAAACTAAGCGATATTTTTTGTTGCTCGCTAAACATATATCATCATCATCATCTTTTTTTTCTCCCCACCACTCCGTGACTTTATCCGTGTTGTCACTATCTGCAGCTCGATCCCTCCCGTGAGTTTTTCGCTATCGGGGGGGGCCACCGTTTTTTTTGTTGTTGCACCGTTGAATTCAACGATAATTCGCCTCGCGTTGACTTCCCAACGCGAGCAGGTTAACGAGCGCTTAGCCCCTTCTCCGTGGTAACCTCGCATTGTTCTTCTTTCTTGTCCAGTCTGCCTTTGCTATTGTTTCATAGAATTCACAGCAACTACCCTCTTACCAAGCAAACATATGGTTTTCATCATCATCATCATCAGTGTTATTATTGTGATCATTATCCCACGTCGTGGCGTTCAACCGCAGTTTAAACAAAACCGCGTGCCCCATTTGCCGCGAATATTCCCAACGGCGTCACGCGTCGGCAAAGTGCAACATAAGTGCCCCTTTGCAGCGGCGTTTGTTTGACCGTGCCGCGCGGTATTGCTGTGAATTCGTGCTAACTGCTGGTTACCTGCGCTGTTCTGCACTTGCCCGCTTCACAACAACAAACAAACAAAAACGACGAGACTCGTATTTTGCGTTAATGTCTTGCGTGCGTGTGTCCGTGCGTGCGCGTGTCTCCTCCTCTCTCCGTCTCTCTCATCCCCGTGGTCGTGAAACTCGGAACGTGTGCCCCCCCCCTCACCCCCCCTCACCCACCCCTCACCCCCCACCCCGTGTGCTCCCGTCTCTTTTTGTTCTTCTTCCGCAGGAATCTAACCAGTAACCTCCCAAACGTCAATCTGCCAAAAGTCCCCAATCTGCCCGTTAGCCTCCCCCAAATGCCGCAGATCCCGCAAATGCCTCAAATGCCGCAGATCCCTAGCTTTTCAACACCGTCGTGGATGACGGCTCTGTATGACCCAGAGTGTGTACTCCTTTTCGCTCCTCTCTCATATTGTTTCTCCTCGCACCCCTCCCCCCCTCCCCGTAAGCATGACTTGCATGTGTGCGTGCCGTGTGCATGCGTGTGCTTTTTGGCAGCATGGAGCATGGATAACGCTTCGGCTTCATTTATAGATTTTTTTTCTCTCTCTCCTCCTTTTCCATTTTATTTGTTTTCGTTGCGATCCGCACGGCGGAGAAAAAAAAAACGCCCTTAAACGGATTCTAAAAAAGACTCCTCACTTCGCGTGCCACTTACAGCCAGTAACAAGTGGCACGCGTGTTACGTGTTGCGCGCGATCCCCGCCACGCCGTCTCCTCTCTCGGCAATTGCCGGATAATTGTAAAACGACGCACTTATCCCGAACTTAGCTGTTCTTTGTTCAGATAGGATTTTGTACCGGAGATCGGAGACCGCCGCTTGTTAAAATGGCCATGGATTGCATACATTCTGAGATTAACAAAAAATAAATAAACTCTCAAGTAACTTCAATGCGGACAAGGTCTTCGTGTTTTGAGATATACGGGGATATGTAATTGTAAAACCTATAGAGCAAGTGCCCCGGTGCAAAGACGTTTTCGTTTTAATTTGACGAATGCTCACTTACTGGACGGTGTCGCCCAGCTTGTTGAGAACATATTGGAATACGAAGCCACGTACAAAATACTGCTTCCTACGTAGAACTATTCAAAGTGCAGGAATCCACCTGGAGTTTTCAGGTACGATGCAAAGAACCCTGGCGTTGCGAAAGTCGACGTACCTACGTTTATAATCTCAAGGGTGATTGATATTAGGCTTCCAGGGTCTTAATGAAACGAGCACGCTGGCAATGGGTGCTGAAACGACTCCACGCACAATGTGCCCGCAAGCGTAGGACGACGGCATTCTGATGCTCTGCCCGACATTCTGAGAATTGCAGTTGCACTCATAGATTCCCCCCGCAGGATCCTCGCAAATGTTATATTGCAACTTAGTGCATCTCAATGCGTTTATGCCAACCTGTAAAGCGTTGCCAGCCACCAAATCACCTCCAGGCAGTACTTTGCACGTGGATAATAAGATTCGTGAATTACTGGAATGTGCGTCTGGTAGGCTCGTAGGGAATGAACGGTGCCGAAAGGTCACGGAGTCTTCTTGCCGCAGGCAGCAATCGAATGCTGTTATGAATCTGGCAACAGGTTGTGCCCACGTGGTTATACAAGTTGGCAGCAACTCGTGCTTTAAACGTTATGAGTCCACGTTGGGGCTCGGTTTGCTCTCTTCTGTGGTACCGTGTGCCTAATTTAAATCTGTACGGTCTACGGAGAGAAATTAATCTCCAGTGCCAATCATAGTTCCTTAGAGTCAATATCTCTTAAGATGCAGAAGACATTTAGGCAACTTGCAAAACATAAAATCCATGCAAATATTTTGAAATGGGTTTTTATTTTACTCTGGACTATAATACAATCATATTTTTGGTTTATTTTTGAATGCTGGATAATAGTACATTGCTCAAATGATTTGCTTGTATAACATTCATTTGATTTTGTTCACATGCTGATGACGGGTTATGTTTTTTTGGAAGAAAACTATTTATATTTTTGTTTCAAGGACTTAAGTCTCATTGGGTATTCTTTTTAACCAATCAGTGCATGTTTGAGCGTGTGCGCGTATGCATGTGTGAATGACTGCATGAGCGCGCGTGTGCGCGTATGCACGTGTGAATGACTGCGTCGGATACCTGCACACACGGCTCCATTCCGTGCAAGAAAAGCGAATCCGCTTTGGATTTTCGAGCGCGCTCGTTTTGTGCGTACACCCTCGTAAGAGCCAACGGGTAACGAGATGAGCAGCTTCTCTGATGGGAAACAGCAAAACCGAAGCGATTCTCGTCTATCAATTGCCACCTGCTTGAGCAGGACGTGCACTCGGGGGTGTCGTGAACTGTGGACTGACCACACATTCTCGGTGGAATGGATCAGTGTTGGCAAGTATGATTGAATCAACCAATGGCATTGTTAACTGTTTACAGGTCAATTTATTACAGCTTCTCAAGGCATTAAATAGTAGTTTTGCTTACATTTATATAAAACAACGCTGACATGCACCTCTATTGCCACATTTCTTAATTTGAACTACTTTGTCTATTATTACAATAGACCGATAAACCTAGGCTAAGCATGTGGAGAAGGCCATAAATATTTTAGCAGACAACAGTAACCACGCAAACTGCCTCCACTCGCTCCGCTTTCCGTGGACCGCGGAACTCACGCCACCACCACCCCACTCGCCACATTTCCATGTTGGTAATCTCGAGTTGGCTCCCAATTCGGGCCCAAATTGTCGTAAGTTTCAAACAACACGCCAAAAACAACGTGTGATAAGCACTCGGTCTTATCTACAAGAAAACCCATCGGCATTTCCTGGAGAAGTGCATTGTGGTCCTCTTGCCGTAAGTCACCATCTAAATCTATTTTCTACATTTTACTTTCATGGTGACCTAAGACACGAGGTCCACAATGCATTTCTTCAGTAAAGTCTGATGGTTTTTGCATAGTGCACAAAGCCTGAGGGCTATTTACAGTTTTTTATGCTGTTTGAAACTTATGGCTTTCCGACCTGCACTATGGTTGTGCTGTGATGGGTTTTTCACGTCATTTACAGATCTGATTGACACCTAAATTATCCCGGGAGGATTTCCCTTCTCGGACTGGCCTGAATTACACCTGAGAAACGTGGCCCGGTATAAATATACTTTTCCCTGGGCGAGACCCGCCCTACTCACTTCATTACTTGACTAACTTAGCCAATCATACAAATGCCATTTAGTCTAGCTGTCTATTAAACTGAATTCTGCGAGAAATCTGGCTTAACTGGAGGGCGCTTGGGTCAATGCGAGTCAGCTGCCCACGATGCAGGCTGCGCGTGAGGTTCATTCGACTCGAGGTACAATGTCTGGTTATTGATTTACCGCACTTGTTAGTGCTATGGTCTCGATTACTTAACCGTCCTTTAGTCAACGTAATACGAGCCCCGTAAATATCGTGTCGACGACCCTCCGACCCTTGGCCTGTAAACAGTTAAAATGGGTGGACGCGAGCGTCCACACCCCTCCCCCCCCCAACGTGATCCTCGTAGCACCTCGGCGCACGCGCGCGACCTTCTCCCGCGTCCCGCCTGAGTGTCGTCCCGCGCCGTGCGTCTGCTGCTCTTGGCGTAGCAATGGCTCGGCCACTTCCGAGGACCTCTTCTGGAAGCTGGACGCCCTCCAGACGTTCATCGGGGACCTGCACTGGCCCGAGGAGGAGTTCGCCAAACACCTGGAGCAGAGGCTCAAACTCATGGCCAGTGACATGATCGAGTCGTCCGTCAAGAGGTGCGTAACGTCGCTCCAGTCGCTCGCTCGGCGTCCGTCGGTCGCCTCCCCGTCACTCGTCTATTCTACCACCGTGGTTTGCTGTTGCCATGAGCTTCTCCACCCCGTGTTGAGGACTCGGTCGACCACACTCAACCAACTAGGAATGTGACGACGTCGTATAATTGCAGTACTGTCAGTTGCCGCGAAAGACACCTTATCACGACACTACGCGATTGGATAACAGTCGTTTATTTTCAACTTTCATAATCAAGTTTGTGATTTCGTACGTATTCTTTTTTTTAGGAAATGAAACATCTAAGAGTAAAATGAACAACTATAATCGCAATGATAATGACAATATCTTACAACATGTACTATACGACCCGCGTGGATCGTATATGTCGTACTACACATTGCAGTATCGCCGCAAACATCGCTCCCATTACGATCCACGCTCTCGACCGCACCGTGCTCGCGCTGTTCCGTGCTTCTCCTCCTCCGCGAAGGACGCGGGCGGCGTTCGAGGCGAAGCTGCAGAAGATGAGCCGCTCGACGGACTTCCGCGTGACGCAGTCCATCTGCACCATGTTCAACGTGCTGGTGGACGCCAAGAAGCAGTCGGTGAAGCTGTGCCACATGGAGATCGGCCAGGAGGTGAGGCCCCCCGGCCGCCCCCACCTGCCGGGGCCCCCCGCGCCGATCCACCGCCGGACGGCGAGGGGTCCTCCCGGCACCGTGCGCGTCGCCGGGGTTATCTACCGGTACATGACCACGCTCGTCAGTGTGGGTTGGGGGGTCAGATTGGGGGTGTCCACGCTGGCACACGCGTCGCCCCCTTTTTGAGTGAATTGTTTGCCCACGTTCCGCGTCGTGGCCGATATAGTAATGCCGGTTTTGTAAATGCGCCGCAGTGCACTGACAAAAATGAAGCGCTACCCAAACACACACACACACGTGCACACACACACGTGTGTGCGCACACAAAAAGACAAGTGCTGTTTGCGAATACCTATGAAGGCCGGCACGGCACACGAGGGGGGTGGGTGGCCAGCACCACGCGTGGCTGCCTTAGTCTCCCTGGTGGCGATGTTCAAACATTGTACCAGGTACTCAATTGAGGCTGAGTCGACCTAGGAGAGGCCCAGACAGGACCGGTTGAAACAATGATCATTTTCTGGCAAAAAAGACAGGTGTCAAAATGTTTAAAACACCAAACTGAAACCTTTTACAAGGAATCTTGTCTGCATTAACCACAATACTTGTGGTCAGAATGCAAACAAAAAACATACTCTGATAGTATATGCATTGCCTTTGAAACTGATTGGTCCACACCAGAGACAGCTTTCGAGCTTAGTCTCAAACGGTGTTAGCCTTTTGGCATCCTCTGGTCTAACACTGGCAAAGGAGGTCCCATAATGGTCATTGGTGTTGGCTGTGAGCGGGAATCGAACTCGGGTCACCAGGTTTGTAGCGCAGGCCGCTATCCGCCACACTCCCGCTCCTCATATGTGTGCAACCACACTCACCCGCTCATGCATGCATGCACGTATACATGCAGACACACATGCAAATATGTAATGATCCACTGTTCAAACCATTGGGGCAAGTGCTGTTGGCAAGGCCCTATTAAAAGCCACGAGGTCAAACTGCCTACGTGCGCACATGCACACCCACACGCGTTCATACAAACTCAATTACACATGCGTGAACTGTGCGCACAAATATACACGCGCGCACGCACACACGTGGACCCACAAATACGTGCGCAAGCAAGGCAATCTGCCCGCGTTACGTGCCGCGCGTCCGTATGCCGAGCGTGCCGAAACCACGGCGCTGCGGCGTTATTGTAACGAGCGGTCGCAGCGCGAGCATTCTGAAAGGCTCTCGATATGAAGAGTTATCCGACGCGACGTTTCGCTTTAGTTAACGCGGGCGCCCATCGGGGGAGACAAATGTACAAAAACAAAGAAAAAACTAAATCTCCCGCGCAAATTGTCGTTACCGTCCGAACATCTCATTTCTGTCAAAGCGCCGTGCCGGCGGTCGCGCGGCGCCGCCAAGAGACGCCTCCGAAGTCGCCGCGCGCCGGTGCCCTCCCGAGCGCTCGCCTCGCGCAAAAGATTCACAAACGACGCGAGCGAGCGCTGGCTGGGATGTGTGCTCCGCGCTTCGTTACACCAATCAGCGCCTAATGGGCACGCGACGCCGCGCGGGCACGCAACGACCCCCCCCCCCCCCCCCCGCTCGTTTGCGCCGCGATGATCGGCGCTGCCTTTGCGTGGTCACGCGCCGCTCCTCGTTAGCGGGGGCGCGGCGGGAGCGGGCCGAGACGGAGAGAGTTGGGGGACCGCGGTGCACGTGTTGTGAACACACAATCCAGCATGAGCCCAGCCCGCTGCCCTGCTATTTAAGTGGCCCGTTGTTTTTTGCGCGCGTGTACGTATATTAGTCGGATCTCGCGAGTCGCGCCACCGTCGCCGTCCTGCCCCCGAGCGGGGATCGCGGTTGGCGAACCGCAGTGGCGACTGACCGCTCTCGCCCCATCTGGCATGGACCGACACCGCTAGAGATGTTTCCTTGTTAAGGCTACCAGCTAAGGCCGAGAGCGGTTGCACGCCTGCCCTCTCCGCCTGTGACGGGGGAGCAGCGTGGCACGTGCAAACGCGATCAAACGTGGGCTCGGGTCGAGTGTCAAGTTGGGTGGCCCTTACAGGCTGACCCAATTTAAAATCGGCCAAATTCGTCAAGGGGTGTCCGAGAACTCACAGACACAAACTGACGTAAACCGGACTGTTTGCAAATATGCAAATGCATTTGGGCCTGATAGTTACCCATCAGCAGCGTCCATGCTGCTGATGAAATGCATTAAAGATAAATACGTGACGAGAATATACGTGCGCATGCACGATTGTTTTTCTTGTTACGTCCAAATACATATTGAGGAACTGCCAATGGTAATGGTCCATTAATTTACCACTTTCATCGTTGTGCTTGGAATACTCGAGATATATCGGGCTCGTGTTGCGAGCAATTGTGTTTATTCGGTCCTTTCTCCAAAAAAGTATCCCGTATAATTCTTCAGCGATAAGGAAGTGTGGTATGATGTTTTCCTTGCTTGTGTTAGCTCTTATTAATCCTGGGAACAATGACTCCGATCAACGGGTTTCTCATTGCCAGGCAAGTGGTGTCTGCTCACGCGGAAACAGAGCAATTGACTTTTCTTGTGGGAGGGTGCAAAGCATCGGGAGGAATTAACCAGCACCACTGTGCGTCACTCAGACCAGGTGTTAACCTGCAACACGGTGAGTCACTCAGACCAGGTGTTAACCAGCACCATGGTGAGTCACTCAGACCAGGTGTTAACCTGCACCACGGTGCGTCAGTCAGACCAGATGTTAACTAGCACCACGGTGTGTCACTCAGACCAGATTGTTAACGCTGACAGTGGCGTGTTACCCGTGACACCGGGGTTAACGCCTCAAGTGGTGTCCGTGCGCTCTTAAGTGTCGATTCATTACGTGAATTGCCACTCCCTTTGAGCATCGGTCTAATAACTGAGCCCTTTTCATTTATCCGAAGGAGCTCTTGACCAAGTAGGGGTATTAACGGCCACGAGAAATCTGCGTTATGAAGGAGACCCATTGCCCAAAACGTCACCTATTGTATATTGTTTTCCTTTTTAATGCCACAGTGTTAGTTGATGAATGTGCTTGTGCACCGCTGCCAATGCAGCAGCAGCAGCATCACCAACGGAACAATTAGCCACCAACATAATTAGTCACCAGGACGAGTGTTAAGGGTTATGAGTAATGCCAGATAAAAGGACATGTAATGCGCTACGTAAACGTATCTTTAGCTTGTTGATTTGCAAGTGCATTGCTATCGAAAATAACAACAATGTGGTCATTATCACATCAATGTAAAGATGTAGTGTTGTATTATAATGAATATTAAGAATGATTTTTTTTTAAAGAAACACTTGTACTTCGTCATATTGAACTTAGCAAAATACGATTATTGGTAGCCAGATTGACAAAATAACCGATGTTAATGCTATCTTATAAGATAGTGATCGAGAAAATTAGCAGGTGGCATAGAGAAGGTAAGATGTGTAACAGTTGGGGACTGATCACGTTTCACTCCGCGGGATTCTGTGACTCGTCACAAGTAAATTCCGTGATTCCATCCAGGAATCGGGTCGCTTGGTGTGTGTCCCGTCTTCTCCGCCTCGTGCGTGACGTTTCATCGGCACGGTTCTGTTCACGCCATCGCCCTAAGCGTAACATTCGCGTCACGTTTGTGATTTGCATCAAGTGCAAATGATCGATGGTCACACGCGCGTGGCTCTACGTGTGCGTCGCTAGTTGCCGTTTGGCCCAATCACCCGGAATGCCCTCGATGTCTTCGGAGCCCTAAAGCTAAGCCGGGTAAAACCTGGACACTACTTGGACGGGTGACCCCCCCATGCACCCGAACCGTTCGTCAGAGGCGGCTACGAAGCTACGTTGTGGACAGCGGAGGCCAGTGTAGCAAGGTCCCTTGTTGTATTGTACTTCTATGCCCCCGCGCCAAGGCTTGCAGCCTTCACCAACCCGCACCGACCAGCGTGGCGAGGTACGGTCGGATAGCCCTCGCGAGTCGCGCGGCGTGGGGAGGTCCTCGTCCAGGGAGTGGCGCGACAGAAGTTTGCGTGCGCACTTGTGCCTGCTCCTCACGTGCACGAGCAGGCAACCCTTGCTCGGCAACGGGGAAGACGCGTGACGACGCGTGGCGACGCTCTCTCAAGCTGATGAGATGATTTGAGACGAACGCTGCGCCGCGACGGGTTAAGGTGTGCTGTCGGAGAAGTGAACGTGCGGTGGGAAGCGCCCTGCCGCCTCGTTCACTTGCTAGCTTATTGATCATCGATAACAAATGGGACACGCCACTTTCGGGTGTTTTTCTTTTCGTTTGCCGTGTTGGTCCATCGCCCGGGTTTCGTTTTGCGTTGTCTTTCAGTGATTCCTTTGCCATCGCTCCGCCACCGTTTGTCCGTCGTGCCTTCCGTGTTCGTTTTTGTTTCACATTCCGCCTTTGTTTTTTGTCTATGTTATTTTGTGCATTCCATGTTGACCTCCTGAGCAAGTTTGCAAAGGATTGGGTAAGTGTTGAAAACGGATAATGATGAAAACGGAAATTGTACTTGACGTATCGTCCGTGCGTACAAGTGCATCGTACACACAGTCAACTCTCGATTATTCGGCGTGATGGGTGGAAGTCGTGGTCCGGATTTTTTTTAATGAAAAAAATTAAAATCACAGATTACACGAGGCGTGCTTGAGTCTTAACCTGCGTAGAACGCGGGTCAACTCACGCGTTGTGCCGTCCGGGTCTAAAGTAATCGGCGTGTGGATGTTTGCGGTCAGCTGTCCGCTGTGTCACGGACCCACGACGGGTGAGGAACAGCCAATAAACCAGAACCCCCCCCCCTTCCCCGACGAGCATGCTGAAGCTGCGATCTGGATAGCTCGCCCACGGATAAGCGAGAGTAATCTATAATCTATATAAAAGTAAACAGGTAAGAATTGCGCTCGTACTTTATATTGCTGCAGATGTGTCAACGACACAAAAGCAAGCTTAGTACAGAATGACCACGAGAAAATGTACCAAAACGTTACAGAAAAGACGAATGTAAAGGTCGAGATTGCCTCCTTGTTTTTAAATGTTCCGAGAGATGCGTTAAATTATGAAACACATTTCTTGAATCCCCTTGTGTATGACAAATTGTTCACAGTTTAAGGGGAAAAAAACTGCATTTAAACTTTGATCACACTGAGAGGACGACTATCGCAATCGTCCGATTATGGACAATTACAAAAGGTCAAACACAAATGTAAGTGCATCCTGAAGAGGGGCATCTGTTGAACATCATTTTCATGTTCTTAAGTTTTTTCGGTAAAGTTACGTAGGTAAAAAAATTAAATTAATAAAAGTAAAGTAAGTATTATATAATATTATTTTATTATATTATTTTATTTTTATTTTACTTTTATTAATTTTAAATTTTACCTACGTGACTTTACCGAAAAAACCTAAGAATATGAATCCTTGCAGTCACGAAAGCTTCAAATCTAGAATCATTTTCATGGACAACAGGCTCTCACACTGGGGCACGGAACGACGCCGTACATTTGTGAAGTGTGCACTCTGCAAGACACGGGGGGTGGGGGGGCTGCACCTCGTGCTACTCGGCCACGGCTCTTTCGGGAACTAATTTCGCTCGCCATCAACATCTCCTGGCTCCGGCTGTGACGCAAAACAACCGCGGCGGGCCGTGTGAACCGCCCTGAGCCCGGGCCGTCTGGCCGAGACTCCCTTTGCCGCTGCCCGCCTGTGTTACAGAACCAGTACCACACGAAGATTGACGAGCTCATCGAAGACACCGTCAAGGAGATGATCGCGATGATGATCGGCAAGGTAGGAACGTTGCGCAGACGCGTCGTCATTCTCGAGGCCGGCAATTCGATGAGCTTTGCAGATTCGGTCCCGACTATTGATTACAAACGTTTGTTTTCTTACTCTGCTCTTAATAATTCCATGAGGCAAATTGGAACACTTCCATACGCAGTAAAAATATACAAATTGTAAATAACGGCTTCCTACGCATGCAATTTGATGCATATTTTGTAAGTGTAAAATCGATTTTGTTCTCTGAATTGTTGAAGCCTAGTAGTGTACGGCATAGTTTACCCCTGTCTGCCTCTCACCATTAACGCCAGCGTCAACACCTCATTGAATTCAAGTTGTCTATTACCATATATTATATTATCGTGCATGTGTTTGCATGCAATATGCAGCATTATCCCGCAGGCAGCCACACACACACATTGTAAAGACATATTATGCATGCTACCGGGCCCTCCGAACAAGGCTCAAGGCAGTCGACAGCACGGGAGACCCAAGTGGGTTTCGCCCTCATAAGGACTCATCAGTGTGCTGACCCAGCTCCAGACTGCCATGAATGTTCAACTACCGCAGCTCTTGGAGCAGTGACCATCGGCCAGTGGAAGGCCCAGGCAGTATTTAGACTCTCCATGCACACATCCCTTCTGTTTAGTGGCAATATTGTAACATTGCCATACGCAGGAGAAATAACGTCCTCGTGTGTCACATTGCCATATTAATATATATATTACACAATTATTTCAAATTCTTTACCCAGAAAAGCTGTGGTGAAACTTCGAAACTGTTTTGAAAAAAGTTCTGCGTGCGAAATTTTGCCAATTTTTTTTAATGAAGAACTCAGATTTATTTTTTATACTGACAGACAAATTCACCGTTATTCCTGTAGACAAATAATTGCATGGATAAGTGTGGATTAACTGCATAATACAGTGGCCCACCGTCGCGATTTACAAATAGTAATGGACAATAATAAATCACAGTTTTGTTTGTTAAACATTTACAAAAACATTAATACGGCCTGTCGATAAAATAACGTGAAAACAGAATGAGCACCTCTTGTGATCGCGGTAGAGACTCACATGCAGGATGCGAGACACATGAGCGACCATAAAAAGTATTGCAAATATGTTGGGACACCGCAGTCACGCTTAAGGGGGGCATATAGATTTTTTTCAGGTGAAGATGGAAATATTTTCACACTCGTCCATCAACCCAATCAGATCATTTCAGAGTCACTTTATAAAAAAAATCGCAAATTCACACGTGGCCTGCTTATTCCTTAGAACGTCACGGGAACTGTACCGTCCGCTGTGAAGCAGACAGGCCCTATCTTATGGTTAATACACCAGCAGTGTTAACTAGGGCTGCCACCGGGCTGGAACCAGCAGCTCTACAATGTTAAAAGAGCGACCGCTCGCTTACGTCACCCCTGTGAGTTACGCAACTCGTTGGGTGCCTGCATACGAGTCTGTGCACGTGCGCGCCACGGTACGTGCGTGCGTACGTCTTTGCGTGAGTGGTGCTCGCTAACAACACTTGCCCCAAACAGTCTGTTGAGGCTATACGGGGGACCTTTGTCTGTGAGATGCCAGTCATCTCAGTCATGGCTGCTGGGCCTCCTGCCAGCAAGCCTTCGACACTGCAAAGTGCACCTAGCCTGGCACAAGCGCCATGCTGACGCCACTGCCACTTAGTGGCGAATGTCAGTTTTGTTGTTGTTGTTGTTGTGCGCAATTTGTAAAGCATCGGTTCTGGCCACACCACGCCGCCGTGCGCCGTTCCGGTCTACATCGGTGCTCGCTGACGTCACTTGCCCCGACGTTCTGAGAAGGCGACACGAGGGTGCCGCGGTGGCTAGGAGATCTTAACTCCCTCGCCTGGTACACAGGAGGTCGTGGTTTCGATCCTAACCCTGCCGCCTGTATGTTTGGAGTTTTCGTGTCTTTCTCTCCGTGGATTTTTCTCCGGGTCCTCCGGTTTTTCCCTCCACGTTTAGAAACATGCGTTTAGAATTTTTTGGCCACTGCTGTAAGTTTCCACGTGATGATAAGCCACTTCGTTGAGCTATCATTTGCAATGGCCAGGTCGCTTCTGAAAAAAGAGCTACATAGTTCGGTGGGCCTCACCTGGTAAAATATAAAAATGTAGCCTCTAGCACGTTGCATTTGTTGCGCGCGTGCAGTTTGTGACGGTGCTGGAGGGCGTCCTCTCCAAGCTCGGCCGCTACGACGAGGGGACGCTCTTCTCGTCGTTCCTCTCCTTCACAGTAAGGCCCCCCCCCGCCCCCTCGCCGCTCGCGACACGAACGCCGACCCCTCGCGTGGCGCGCCGCGGTCCCTCCGCTCGGTGTCTCTTCTATTTTCGTGGGGCGTGGGGGGAGGGCGGTGAGGGAGACGGAGCTGCGGTTTGAGGCCGCGATAACTCAGTCTCCCTCCTGGGTTTCGTGCCAAACCGGATCCGGCTCAAGGGCCCAAGCGCGCAGTGCGGTGCTGCGAGGAGTGGCCACGGTATAATTACTCACGAGATGATGTCGGATCTCGCGATGTTTACGTCATCGCGATATCGGTTTCCCGTAACTTTGTAAACGTCTTTCGCATTTTCCGGCTTCTTGTTTTTGTGCTTTGCTACGCTACAAATTAAGATTGCTGAGAGGTTGCCCAGCTGCACTCAACGCAAGCCTGCCATGAGCCTTTCTAGTGATTGTGGTCCATAACGTTTATGATGCACACGCTGTCGGTTACGCACCAAGCAAGTCAAATAATTCTACAAACTGCGAAAAGGGTGGCTGCGTTTCATCGCCATTCCATCAATTCCCCCGAAAAACATTTTGCAGAGAGCTGGTTTAACGAATGACAGCTAACGATGGGTGAATATGCCATTGCATACATACCATCCTGTATTTTGTCCAGAATTTGAATATTTCAGAAGAATCTGAATTTTTATAGTGGAGGAATCCAATGAGCTATAAAGCTCTTTTTCACAGATGTCAAGCAGGGGTGGGTAAGAAGGTTATAATAAATTATAGAAACACACCATAGGAGTGGAAAGTATAAGAAAGGTAAGCAAATCACTTA
The DNA here is from genome assembly GCA_014621495.2 of Entosphenus tridentatus. NCBI lineage: Eukaryota > Metazoa > Chordata > Hyperoartia > Petromyzontiformes > Petromyzontidae > Entosphenus > Entosphenus tridentatus. The sequence continues at coordinate 10,201,864 of CM025655.2, forward strand.
AAAACAAAATAGGATATTGCCGAAAAATAAATTGAGCAACGACGATCGCGATGTTTTGCGCAACGGACATTACGATAACCGCGGCTCTTCACACTGCACGACGTGGCATTGCCGAAGGTCGGCGCTGCCCCGGTGCCCGTGCGGCACCGCGGTGCCCACGAGGAGCACCTCGGCAGCGCCGGCCCCGGCGCGACCGTGCGGTGCCGCGCCGCGCGCCGCGCGCCGCGCCGATTGACAACAAACTGTTCTCTCCTTCCCTGCTCGCACTCCGTCCGTGAAGATGAAGGCTGCCTCCAAATATGTGGATGTTCCAGTAAGTAAGGCCGATGTGTCTGAACGTAAATAGTTAAAACCGTCATTGTATTAAAATGCACTCACACACGCACCTCGATGTAATAACGATGATGATAATGATGATGATGACTCGCACACGCCACACACTTGTGCTGAACATAACATTTCATGAATATAAAGCAACCCTATCATTAATATTCAATGTGCTTTGCTTAACGAGATAAGAGCCTATATATATCGTTTAAGGGGCTTAAAAGTAATTATTTTGTCATTTAACTCTGGATTATTCTCAAAATGTAAGTTTTGGTTTGTACCTGGACACCGTTTAATTGTGGCCAGGTATTTACGTGAATTCGCGTGGCATTCTAGCATGGAGCAAACTGTACTGTGCTCACCGTATTCTAGCGCTGTCACCGCTGCCGCCACCAGTACTGAGCACCAACTCCCACCACAACCACCAACCACAACATACTGCCACCACCACCACCACCACCATCGCCACCACCACCACCACCACCATCGCCACCACCACCACCACCACCATCGCCACCACCTTCGCCACCGCCACCACCGCTGACCGGCGTGCTACTGCTGCCCACAGAAGCCGGGCATGGACCTCTCCGACTCGTACATCACGTTCGTGCGCCAGAACCAGGACATTCTGCGCGACAAGGTCAATGAGGAGATGTACATAGAAAGGTTGTTTGATGTAAGTAGCAAACCCCCACCGCCCCTCTACCCCCCCCCCACTCCCACATCGCCGCCAACTCAGAAAACCCCACGCGGCGCGGTGAGACAAAGGCGCGGACTGTGCCCAGGGATGAGTCACGTTTCGAGAGCTGCGCCTCGACTTAGCGCCACCGCTAGCGACCTCCTTCCCGCGCTTCCAATTCACAACCTCTTGGCTTACCGCGTCTCTCTCGTGCGCGCCTCGAGTCCCAGTCTCACGTCGCTCGCTCGCTCCCACCTCTACCTCTGCTCGCTCTTTCGCTTGTTCAGTTGCAGCGCTAAGACGGCTGTTGTATTTGTTTGTCGTGGACGAAGGGGGGGGGGGGTGTGGGAGGGGGTTGTTTATTGAATAATTCGCGGCTAATCTTGGCATAATAATGTCACTATTGTGTTTTAAGTTATAAAGCTGAGATTACCGCTCATATGGGTTACTTAATGTAATACTGATCCTTGGAGTAACGGCGTATTATTGCATGTCGCAAGCCACATTGGGGTGACTGTGGTCTATTCAGAGGGGCTTGTTCCATGTCAGGCATGCAGCGCATTCGTGAATTATCTCTCGCTAAAGTTGCGCGAGGTGGAATTTTGTAAATGCTACAATTTGTATTATTATTATAATTATTATTTTGTTTGTAGGGTCCCTGGTGACCAGGCCGAGGCTAAACTTAGCCCCCAGTCTTTTACGTTTTAATGGGGTATAATGAGTTCAGAAAATGCTTTCGACACTAATTTATTACACACCCAGTCAAGTGCAGTGTACTGAAGATGCCATTTACCATCGTTATCGTCTGGCTTATTTTTCTCATCATAGCACGACTACCACTGCTGAAGATGAGCAGCATAATTCAATTACGTGATCACCTTTCTGCGTATTCATAATAATTTGCAGCCATTTATCAATACACCAGGCCTCACCACTGGGGTTACCGCCTGTCTGGAATTGGCTTCTGTCTCCGGGTAGCAAGAATTAATTTGCACTGAGATTTGGTTCCAGTATTGTGTTGAAATGTATCGCAGTAAACGGCACAGTTTTGATAGACTGAAGACTGACTGATAAATATATGTGGGTTTGGTCTGTGTAATAGGTCGCGACCCCACTCACCACTGTGTGTTGGTCGTGGGGGGTGTTTGACCACGCTGGTCAGTGCATGTCAGTGAAGAGAGAGTCTCGGGAGAAGCTGCAGATATCGCTCGCCACTGCCGTTAGCACTGGCCGCTAATCAAACTTGCGTTGCAGGGTTTAACGCTAACCATTGTCCCACCACTCCTCCCTGTTTATATAAATAAAATACCATAGGTTCATTAGTCCAGAGTGAAATACAAATAAGGATGTGTCTTTATAAATTAGTCATCGTATGCCGTTTACAAAGTGGCGAGTTTGATTCGTGACAAATACAATTTTAACATATAACGGGTTACTCTTTGGAATAATAGGACAGGGTTTTTACTACTTCTAGTTCTTAAAATGTGACAGTTTATTCATTACTTTAGCAATTCATCATTATTTAAAACAACATGCTTTTGAAGCATAGTCTGAAACTAAATGATGTTAATAGATAATTTTCATACTTTTGGTCATTCTCAGTTTCCTTCATTGCTAACACTTTTCCTTTCTAATTCACATCTCCAGCCATGACCCCATGGCTTCGCGTGTCTGTAGAACGTTAGGGCGCCACGGTGGCAAGATGTTAACTACCTCGCCTAGTATACAGGAGGGCGTGGGTTCAATCCCGACCCGGATGCCTGCAGTATATTTGGAGTTTGCATTTTCTCCCCGTGGTCGTGAGGATTTTTCTCCAGGTCCTCCGGTTTTTCCCTCCACATTTATAATCAACATTAGTTTACAGTATTTGGCTGCTATACATTTCCATACGATAAGCCACTTCGTTGAGCTGTCATGTGTGGCCAGGTCGCTTCTTACAAAGAGCTGCATAGCTCAGTGGACCTTGCCTGGTAAAATACAAATAGTTTAGTTGAGACTGGACCGCGTATGTTCTTCATGCCGACGTCTGTAGCCCCTCTGCTCTGTAGACTTCAGCTCCACCATCTCACAGCTTCCGTCCTCCCGCACGCGGCCTCCTGCCTCGCAATGTGACTCTGCCCTGTGCCCGCGCGCGTCGCGTTTTGTCTCGCGAGCGAGCGCGAACCTCGCTATCGAACAGCCTCTCTATGTACGTCCGCCATCGAGACCCCACCATCGTCCGCCGTGCAAGTCCGCCGCCGCCGCCGCCACGGACGGTGGCCTCGCTTGCATCTGGAGCCGCCGTGATCCTTCGGCATCCCGCACGGGTCGTTCACGTTTTGGTTCGCCCGCGAGTTTGCCCGCGACCCGGCGAGAGCGCCGTCCGCAGAGATGGCGCCACGCGCGGCGGGGCCGGGGGCAGCCCGACGAGAGCCGCGCGGCGCACGGAAGCGGGCCGCCAGCCGCGAGCGGCTCGCTGCGCGGCTACGTCCACGGCGTCCCAACCGAGGCCTCCGCCTTGTCGCTGTCGCCCTGCTGGTCGCCGGCGAGAGATGATGGACGGTGCCAAGGAACTCGCCACCCTCCGCACTCGGCTCTGCGTGGTTCACCCCACAGCGGCCGCTTCACTTGCTTAGATTATCTTCGTCGCTTTCAAATTAGGGTATCGATTCGCATCGAAATTTGGCCTTCAAATTACCATACGGCACTGTCACGTGACCTGAACCTACGTGAATTTATCCAAACAATCGAACTTGCTGGAGAATCATAATGATATCAGTGGGAATTTCTAAAGCGCCGTAACATCGCAACGCCGCCGTACCTACATTGTTCCCCAAATTGTACAAAGGAAGGCGCCCATTCGAGAGCAGAACAACGTGTTGGATGCAGCTCATTCCCCTAATCTGGGTTGTCTAATTTATTGCACGTTCGCACTCTGTAGGTAAACATTAGCCGTATGGATTGAACGTGTACATTTGTATGGTTTTGATTGTAGCGGAGTATTTTTTCTTGGAGCAAACCTTTTCGCGCAAGGCGCGTCAGCCGGGTGATGTGAACGCGCGTCACTGCTGCCGTCGGCCCTGTGGCCTGGCCGCTACGGCCGTTGTGGAGGACCGGGCCTGGCGCCGGCCATCACCGTCTGGTGATCGTTCTGACGGTGGGCTGTGCTGGCGGGCACACGCACGCGATGACGTCACAGTGCGTGGCGTCATACATCGTGGAGCGCGGGGCACGCGGCGTGACAGAACGACACAAAGAACAATAGGCGCGGTTCATGACCAGTAAAATAACGCTCGGAAAATAAAGGTGCGTTTTTTTAAAATGAAAGTACTTCCGTCGACAAACAAAGCGGCTAACTTGCTCGCCATGGGATCGAACGATAGCTATGCGACTCTCGACGGACGATATTTTAGCCGGGCGTGCTGGCACACACTCGGTGTGGGGGTTGGTGGATCGCGCGTAGGATCTTGACGCTCGTCAGACTCGCAGCCTCGGTGGCTGTGAGGCGGACGCGTTGAAGGCAGTACACAAAGTAGGTTACCGATCTATCCGTCCGGATTTTAGAGTTATTCTCCCCGTACGCACGCTGATTTTCCTGCTTCGTCAGTTTCTTAGCACGTGCAAAATTCCCCTCGAAATCAATTTGACTAGCATCACAGAGTAGGACCTTTATCAAAAGAATGGCTGCGTGCGTGCGTGTGTATATAAATATATATTCTATACATATAGATTATTTCCTGTCCATAATGAAGCAAATTAATTTCACAGTTTCCTTCCAACCTCTACACTTTGCTGAAGCTTTGCACATTAACAGCTCGTTGAGCTAATTGCAAGTCTGCGGCCACTCATTAGGGCTTGAAGCCCCCCCCCATCTTCCTAATGAAGTGCCTGTGCACGCTTGTGCATCGTTTTATCGCCGTACGAAAGCCGCGAGGTGGAGACGTTTTTGTTGAAAGCTGTATTTTGGCTTCCCACCAGGGAGCTAAACGTATCTCTAAACTAACTGCGTGGCCTTTCCGCGCGTAAGACGACGATCCTTTACCGCGTTGTCGCGGCGCCGCCGGTGGCCCGCGTCGATCCGTGAGGCTACCGGTAGATCTGTGCTGCTGCGTCGCGACCCTCTGTGTATGTGTGTCTGTCTGTCTGTGTGTGTGTCTTTGTCCTTGTTTGTGTGTGTCTGTCTGTGTGTCTGTGTGTGTCTGTGTGTCTGTGTCTGTATGTCTGTCTGTGTGTCTGTCTGTGTGTGTCTGTGTGTCTGTCTGTGTGTGTGTGTGTCTGTCTGTGTGTGTCTGTCTGTGTGTCTGTCTGTCTGTGTGTGTGTCTGTCTGTGTGTCTGTCTGTCTGTGTGTGTGTGTCTGTGCGTGGCGCATTGGCGCGCACACTCCGATACTCCCTGCGGATGTCACGGCGCTAACTGTGACCTCTGCTAGGGGGCAGCACGTTTGCACTTTGCGCTACTGCTGACAATGATGTACGTATTTACGTTGAACTTCTTTCGCACCGTACGTAGCCAACCGTACTAATCGGAGGTGCGTAGCATTGCAGTCATACTGGTATGTTTTTAATTACAAGCATTGGTAAAGGTTATCCAGTAAGCTATACTCGCGCTAGACTTGTAATGGGATCTCATTCAGCTCAACAAAATCCTCCATGGCAGAATCCCCATCGAATCGCATTTCAACGATGGGAGATTTTTACCGTGGGAATCTCCTGTGGGAATCATGGAGAGTGAAATCTTATGAATCGATACGATTTCCTGCAGGAATTTCCCTGTTGCTGTCGTGGTTTGTATAATCATAGCAAGCCGCATGCATCGAAAGACGAAACCTCATATAGCCTTAACAGACTGTTGGGGCGCGTGTCGTTACACACAGCACCTACGTGCAGGACGCGAGGGGGTGGGTGGCCAGCACCACACCCGGCCGCCTTTGTCTCCCCAGTGGCGATATTTACACACGACACCAGGTATTCATTTGAGACCGAGTCGATCTAGGGGAGGCCCAGGACCGGTTCGGATAATCGTCACCGGTGTTGACCGTGAGCGGGAATCGAATTCAGGTTGCCGGGTTCGTAGCGCAGCGCGTTAACCGCTTCACTATTCATACACACGCACATACATATATACATGTATATATATATGTGTGTATGCAGTGCACAAAACGAGGTAACATAAACAACCTGTATGCCATGCCGCTGCTACTGCCAAAAATGCAGGCACTAGTTAAATTGATGAGTAGCAGTAGACCCAGCTGCCTGGATGCAGAAAGCAGCTGGTGTGCATGCTGTCAGGTGGGAAACAAGCTCTCCCTCCTGTAGGAGTGTGAGCTCACAGGAGTCTCTGTACTGTCACCTGTTTGTTTATGCATTCTGTGGCCAAAACATAAAACTACGATAATGAACCGGAATCGGAAAATCCACGAGACGACGCATTCTAATTTTCATCCATCAGCAGGAGTCCCCCGTTCCCCGTGTCTCTCTCCCGTGAGATTAGATTATGGGGGAGAAGTAGTAAACAAAAAACCCGAAAGCTTCTAGCGGCGTTGCTCACAGTCCTAGGCGGGTTGTTGTCCTTTATTACCATCAACCCTCCGCTCGCAGCGCTCCACTTTGCAGCCGCACCGACGGTGATTTGCTGTTCGCGCGAGGCAGTGTTGCTCTCGCGGTAACCATTATATTACATTTCCCCTTATTTATTCAGACGAGCCTGCGACCAAATCACCCGCAACGCGCCCCGATCTCGCCGGAGCTCGGAAGCTAAGCGGGAGGTGAGCCTGAATATTGGCCGGATGGGCGATCGCCTTGCAGGTGCCGTCGGCTACTCCGAGGCCATGCTGTCAGCAGGGGGCATTGCGGCAAAATCCATTGCCTCTCCCCTCCAGCACCTACGCTCACCGCGATCGCTAACCCGCGGTGAAGCGTGGGAGACGAGGGAGCTTCTCATCCTGCAGTGGGTTGACTAAACGGGCTGCGCCTGTGCTTAGTGCAGCGACGCATCGGTGAGCAAACGGGAGTACGAGCGGATGACGATATCCAGTATTCCGCACAGATAGATCCGGGATTCCGTTCGCTGCGCTGCCGCCTTCTCGCCGAATCGCACAGCCAAAGCGTACGACCGCCTCGTGTTCCACGCAGTGTCTCGCACGAGTAGTCGCCAGGCCAGACACTCGAAGCTTCCACGGCCTCATGAGGTTGGGTGTGTTCAGCAAGGTTTAGTCAGAGGCCTTATTTGTTTTTACATTTGTCGATACAAAATCAAGGATGACTTTTTGAATACAATGGATCACAGTTATAATTGTGTATCTTGGATGTACGTAAACAAATAAATGAATCGGATTTGTTTCGAGCATATTTTAACGTATTTTATATAGATGGATACTTTGTGTAATGTTTTTTTTTACGGGTATAGAGAGCTAAAAAGTAAAAAAAAATGACACGTTCAATGTCACGCCAATTTTTTTTTCACGAACGCTTTGCTTAACGCTTGCACGTCGCGGCGGTACCCACAATGCAGCATTCTGTTCCTTTTAAAACTAGCCCTGCTGTCGTTTAGTAAATGTAGTACTTTCATTTAACTTCAATTTGCACAATGTCCTTGAAGGGATTACACGGATATGGGGTGGGCTGTGTGATTGTCAGCATCATCCCATTGGGAATCTCATTACAAAATCTGAAGCAGCTTTACATTGGGCGAGGGAAGAGGGGGGGGGACGTTTGTATAACATTCACAGAATTATTTTAGTTTTGTCAGCTGTTACTAGAGACCTGGCGCCAAATGTGTGGAATGGAAGGGACCCTCGGTTTCCTTGAACGTCGTCACCACGCAAGGGCCAAGGATGCAGTCTGAGCCCCGGGACGCTGCGTCGGCAAGATCGATCGTCGTGACGCTTCGTGTCGACGGCGAGACGACCATGAGTCAAGACTGTAACCGTTCACATTTGCAATTATCACGTGAAGGGTCGATTTGAGGCCATACGTTTGACATTGACGACGACGGTGGTGCCGATGATGATCAATCGGTTTGAGCAAATGTCGAAAATCTATTCAAAACCCGCACGTCGGGATTGTTTCATTGCAAAGGGCGCGCTCGAGTCGGCCGCCTCCTCCGTCCATTATTTCCCCGTGCGTTGTTCACATCCCAAACGGCTGCAGAAATTAAGGGGAAAGGGGGCTTTCAAGGATGCTGATCCATCTTCAATGCATCTCTAGCCGGAGAGACGTCGGCGACGGGGTTAAGGGTGGCGGGTCCCCTGGACCCCGATTACACGGAAATCACCGGGCCCCACTGTGGCAGCGATGAATGGGGGGGGCATTTTCTTTCGGTGAATGCGGCGCGCGACGGCCCCCCCCCCCCCCCCGTGAGCAAAGTAATACGGCGGGGACGTCGCAGCGCGCCGAGCTGTGTGTGTGTGTGTTGTTGCTGCTGCGGCTCTCGCCCTCGTCTTGTTGTTCGAGGTTCTCCGTGCACGACGTTGAGATTTTTCGAAATTCGCGTTCGCGTCACTTTCCCATTTTGGCGTTTAGAGGCGCGCCATGCGCTGATTGTCCCGGTTAGCTTTTTTTTTATTTCCACGTGAAGTGCTTGCACATTGAGAGGAGGAGGGCGTGTGTGCCGTCAAGTAACGCGAGCGGAGGTTTTATTTGAGCACGACGTGCATTGGAAGTTGTATTGTTGAAGCAGCAGCAGCAGCAGCAGCAACAAAAAGCAACCCAATGTGAGTGCGTGCACGCGGCACTGCATCGATAGCCAAATCGTTCGATCTCAAGCGCCAAGAAGAAATTCAGGGCGGTGCGTGTGATGCAGTGTCGGTTGGTAGCTCGGTTCAAGGAAAGGGTTCTACTTTGAATAACGAGGCCACTGGTATGGCTCTTTTATTGGTTTTGAATCGGCGAATTGGGTCGTTGCACAGGTACGAGAGGATTGTACAAGAGGCTTGTGTGTGTGGTCTCTGGTGTGGGGAGCGGCTCGTTCACTGCGCTACGAACCTGGCAAACATGAATTTGTTTCCCGCTCGCGTTCAAAACTCGTGACGATGATCTGAACTGGTGCTGGTCAACCACCCACCCCTCGTGTGCCGTGCCGGCATTCATAGGTGCTGCTCTCTAAGAACACTTGCCCCGACGGTCTGTTGAGGCTACACGGGAGAAGTGGGTCGTCGTAACGTGTTCCGGTGTTGTTGAACTAACATGAGGCTCTCTTATCTTCGTGGCTTGGAAGCTTGTTGTTTCCACGTGCCAAGCACAATTGCATGCCGGCTACATTTCCATTCGTTGTGAAAAAGAAACACATCCTCAACCAACCCTGTTGTATTCATGTCGTATTCTGAAACGTAAATGACACTTGTGGTACTGGAAAAACTGCAAGACACTCTTGCCCATCACGTGTCCATCATCATCATCGCCGCCGCCCGCAATAGCTCACAGTTCAGTGCTTCTCTGAACGTGCCGTCTCCTCTTTCACTCGACGTCTCTAAATACACGTTCGGCGCCCGAGAACGACAGCTTTCGTTTTAATAGCGCCCGCCGAGCTAAACGCTCGTGCACATTTTGCCTTTTTTTTTAAGGCCTCGCGGTCCACGCACTGGCGTGACATACGGGCTTTAAACATGCGGGCTTTAAACATGCTCTCAATATGCTGCCTCTGGGTCCTTCATCAGTTTAATTCTGGGCCGAGACTCAGCTTGGCCTCGACTTAAACATCTGCCAAGTCTTTTTCCACTCAACGATCAGACGGGCTGTTGTGAGCCAGCCCTTTTCTTCGGCTCTTTGCATCCACCGTAATCCCCCCCCCACCACCACCACCCCCGTCAGCACCCACCGCCCCCCCACAAACACACCCACCATTCAGAGAGGCCCTATTCAGCCCCGGAATTAAGCCTCCTAGCCGAAGCTTTTATAAACTGCACAGCAAGCCGCGCGATGTAGCTTTCACGCCCTTCTCCCCCCCCATCATCCTCCTCCTCCTGCTCCTCCGAGCCTGCCTCCCACACGGCTGGACGCGTCTCGGGCTTTGCCCCCCCCCCAACCAACCCTCTCCGCTCGCTCGCTCGCCCGTGCGTGCGTGCGCTCTACCCTCCTAATTGTTTCGTCCGGGGCTGATTGGTTAATTTCCCACCTCTCGTGTGTAATCCCCCTGCTTAACCAGCCCCCCACCCCCCACCCCACTCCGGCATTGTAATTACAGAGCGGGGGGGGGGGGGCGCTTCCCCGGCCAGCGGCGCCCTCGCCGCCCTCTCGCTCCGCCGCCGCCGGCCTCGGCATTGTCGCTGCTGCTGCTGCCGCTGCTGCTGCCGCCCGCGCCTCATTAGTGGCGAGCGCGCGGTGGTGGTGGTGGCGGTGGTGGTGGTGGCGGCGGTGGTGGTGGTGGCGGCGTGTTCGGGGCTGGTCGTGGCAGCAGCTGCCGCCCCGGCCAATTTTTTCCCATTAATTTCGCCTTCCCCCACCCCCCCACCCGCGTCGCCTCCATCACCCCCATCACCGCTCCCTCCCTATCCACGTCTCTCTCTCTCTTTTTTTGTATGTCGCCCCCACCCTCTTTTTGTTTTCCTTTCATTCGCAGCGAGGGCTCGGATTCCCGCAACCGGAACGCGTTTGTCCCAGCGACGCGTGGAAGTGACCAGCCTAATGTGAATTCGTCTGCTCGTTTTTCGCTTGCGCGAGGGTGAGTGAGAGAGAGAGAGGGGGGAGGGCGGAGAAGAGAGTCGATGATTGTTGAGCACCGCGATTGAAGGGGAGGAGACCGTACCCACGGGATTGCTTATCAAATCAACACACCTCTATAATTAGCATTGTTTAAAGCCATTACTCGTGCGCGGCGAAGCAGGCCTAAGATGTCACGGCGCAGAACGTGCACCGCAAAGCCCCCACTGACGTTTTCCCACAAGTCATTTATCCCACGCGGAAAATTTTGCTTCTTTTCAGCGACGTTTTTTTTATTCCCAGATGGCGATCATTTACACGTGTTCGTAGGGGATGTGCCTTTTGAGTGTAATCGCTCGAGGACGGTTGATTGTGCTGGAAGATAAAAACGAGGCTTTGGCTCGTTTGAGATTAAACGCAAATGGGGTTTTCATTTTGCTCGCGCGCAGACGTGCGTCTCGAAAGCACTTGGGGTGCGCGGCGCGCCAGCGGATGGAAGTAACGGCGAGTGCGTTGCTCTTCGCGTTTGGCGCGGCGTCTAAATGGCGCCGGAGCACGTGAGGTTCCGCAGGCGCTGTTAACAAAATCGTCGATCGCACTGCGGCCTTGAGAAGTGCGAGAATAAGTAAAGAAACGCACGGCAGGCGGAGGAGCGTGGCCGGCGGCGTGGCCACGCACTCCGTGGTGTTCTCCTTTCAAGACCCCCCCGGGGTAGATGGCGAGCGAGTGCGACTCGTTTCATCCGGGATGGGATAGAACGCTTACATTTCTGCTCTTGGAGAGGTTCTGCTCGTTAAGGGAAGAACGTGGAAATCCAAAGCACTCGGGCGGGGGTGAAACGTAATTGTCTATATTTTTTAAACTTAGCCAAACGAAAGTTGGCACCTGTAGGTTTTGAAGAGAGTTGAATCCAGACACGATATCAGGCTTTCATTCGCCTTTCGTTTGTAGGTACTTTGGGCTCCGTTTTGACGAGTGTGCTGCTAAAGCCCGTAGAAAGCAGGCGATGCTTCCCTCCTGGTTACTGTGACAATAAATTACTGGGAATGAAATGGTTTTGTTAATGTTATATTAAACAGGTAAATATTCTGTTGAGTTTGATGTCACCGCGAGGAAAGAAGAGACCGATGTTTTGGGTGACTGACCTAATCAAGACGTTCCCTTCCTCTCGCTGACATTAAAACCCCTATTATGTATGAAACCTACACTTATAAAATAAATTTTCATAAAAATTACAATTTATTAAAAATAAATGTACAATTATTGAATTATCTATATAGGCTGTTAACAATTCCCCATCGAGGCACTGACCGCACCATTGTGTCGGAATGCCAGGTGCTATAGGCTCAAGGTGACAGACTGCCTGGGAATGCCAGGTGCTATAGGCTTGGGCAGCAAGGTGGCCAGGTAGTGGGGCAGATAAGTGACTTTTTTCACGGGAATGGTTTGCATTTTGATACAAGCGTTAATTTTGCTCGAGTTGTTTACAGTGGTGCATCTTTTTGTTCCATATAAAAAGTTAACCACCGAAAAATCAATGATGGCCACAATTTTTCCAAGATGACCATTTTTGGTGGTGGCCATCTTTGATTTTGACGGCCATCTTGAGGTAGCTATCACAATGTGTCTTATCATGTAACCCGAGGAGATCATACGTGCCAAATGTTCTTCTTGCACCACCGATTGAACGATTGTTCACGTTATCAGCTCCACGGATGAGATAGCACCACAGCAGTGGAATTAATTTATCCGTGCAGACATTTTAAGTGTCTTCCCCTAATTATGCGTGGGTTTTCTCCAGTTCATCTGCTTTTTTCCCACAAGCCAAAACACTCCTCACCGGGATTGGTCCAACGCCGCGGTGACAAAGAGTCTTGAGAGACTCGCTGAGGCTTTTTATGTCTAAATAAAGGAACGTGATTATATTTTTCTTTTTTGTCTGAGGGATGGCACATACAATGAGCACTTTGTGGAATTCAAAGTCATCGTCCTTCCTGCAAATCAAATACACACCCAGCGTGTCAATATCAAGGCCAGTTCACAAAAGGTTTCTCAAACTCGCATACAAAAGGAAGACGAAAAAGAAATCTGGTGCGATATCTCCGCACCAGATCTTTCAGGTTTCACAGATTTTGAGCCTCTGTTATTAGGTATGGAACAGTTCAATTATTGAAATCCAATTCTTATGCTCACGATATGTCATATGATGCGCCTGGGAATAGGTTACTTACGATCCATGCAGGCATACTCGAGTCCGATTTGCTGACATTACATTTAGTAGAATGGCATCCATAAGGTCGTGCATGGAAAGAGATGGAGCGGCTAAGTCGGCTCGTGTACGGTAGTTACCGCTACGCAGGATCACGGGATGTGGCTTTGGGAGGAGGTCTTCATCCAGCAGTGGATTTTCCGTGGCCAATGATGACATTTAGGATACTATGTACGTGCAAACGATCCAAAGAGAAAAATTCTGAAGCAGACTTCTCATTGGCCGCGCCCTCGCCCCCTCCACCTAAACAAGACACATTCTGGCTGAAGGACAATCACACTGTGCACGGCTTTCCATTGCTCCTGGCGATTACAGTTACCTCGCACGAGCACGGCGGACACTTGGCAGTTCTGCAAAGTGCTGGGGGCAAAGCCCGCTTGTGTTGTGGGGGGCACAGCCAGAGACGCTTACTGTGCGACTCCTCCCCAGAGCAGGCCACCGCTGCTGCTCACATTGACGTCTGCTTCACTACTCACCTTGCAGGGGCTACGCGTGTGCCGTGCTGTACGTATGTACGTACATTGGACTTGTTTCGCACCGTATGTAGTCAACCGTACTAATCGGAGTTGTTTGGGGGGAGGGGGGAAGGACAACAAACTAAACACAGAAAACAGTTCTGATGAAATTAGTTTTCAATGTAGATTTAAATGTGCATAGCTCCAGTGGCTTTCCAATATTGGAAGGAAGAGCGTTCCAGACGGCCGCAGAAGTGCATTTGAAAGCGCGCGATGCAATGTTCGATGGCTCACCAAAAGCCGCTGCGAGGATGACCGGAGTTTGCACGCTGGCTTATGCTCCTTGACGAGATTAGCAAGGTATCGTGGTTCATTTGTGGCAAGCACTTTGTGCGTAATGAGCGGGACCCGATGATGTATTCGTTCGGCAACCGGAAGCCAACGCAGCTCGGCGAGCTCTGGACGCACGTGGTCGGATCTCGCAGGATCCGTCACGACACGTGCCGAATAATGTTGCACCCAATGCAAAAGCCGGGACGTGTTTGGGAATGCTGGTAGAGTGCTGTGAACCCGATGACCCGTGTCCGATGCCCTTTGATGGAGAGTGACATCTCACCTGGTCCGGGGCCTCCTACCATTTCCCAGCCGTGACGAGGCCTTCATCCATGAGTGGACTGAACAAAGGGTTGTAAATTAGAACTTCACTTATCGGGAGTAGTGGCCATGCTTCATGCCACAGGAATTAAAGTCCTTGTGCAGAAAGCAAAAGCAGTTATATAATTAACAATTAAATTACAACAGAAACATTCTGGAGTAGGCTCACGCTTGGGTAACGTTAGTAATCCCTTCTCAACATATTGTACTGCCCATGATGAGAGATAACACGGTGCGGTGTACATGATATTTGGGCGGTCAGAAATATAATTGCGTGTGTGTGTGTTCGTATGTGTATTTGGTTCATCACATTGGTTCAGCAGATTGCATTAATTCTTGAGCTCACGACGCCTGCATCGATTTGCTTGAATCGATAATCTTTGAACTCGTGTGCATCATTGTGGGTTTGCGTGGCCCTTCTAGAAATCACAAGGAGAGGGTGAAGCGTTCCATCGCCAATGTCAATATATTCACGTGCGTACATTTATGCGCGTATTTGCATTTGGCTACGTTCACATTTTCACTCGTAAAGGAAAAATCGGGATGAAAACAATCGCCGTTTCACAGAGGAAATACCACGAATTATGTATGAATTACTTATACGGATGTAAGGCGATGCCATTTGTGGTGATGGCTTAGAGTCTCGTGAATAGGGCAGGGAGGGGGTTGGAGAAACTAGACCCAGGTGCCGTGGGTAGCTGGCGGGGTGGTTTTTATTTTTTGGCCTCAAGAGCGACATTCCCACCGAGCTGTGGAGAGTTAAACCTCTGCCCGAGCAGCCCGATGCAGATTCACGTGCTTCCAGCAGCAGCAGCAACAACAAAACACGCGCACACATCCACGCCTTCAAAACGACACCACTTTTGACCTTAAACGAAGTATTGCATCAGTGTTGGGGCCAAGTGTGCGGGAGCCCCGCTGCGTCGGCTGGGTACCATTTGCGTCGGGGGGGAGGGAGGAGAGAAGAGCGAGATATTAAAAATAAAAATATAAACCGCGGGAACACAACCGTACCCGCCGTCGTCCCTCGAGCGGCGCGTTATGTCGCGTGGGGCGGAGGGGGGGGGGGAAGGTGGCGGTTGTTGCCGCTCACCGCCGGTGGGGCTCTCCCGTTCCCCGCCTTGCACGCCGAGCCACGGAGCGTCGTGGCGACGGTGGTGACGCCGGTGGTGGCGGCTGCCGTTGTTGTGGCGTGCGAGCGCGCGGAGCGGAGCGGCAGCTGCGGGCTCAGCGGGAGGCTTTCGCGCGGTGCAGCGGCACAGCTGGGCCGCCAATATGTCGACGGCACCGGCAGCCGCCGAGCCTCTTTAACCCCGAGGAGGGAGAGGCGCCACGCGACGCCAACCTCCCCCCCCCCCCCCTCGTTACCCTCCTCCTCCTCCTCGTGTCGCCGTCACGGCCCCAGGGAGCGCGCGGCGAGCTCCCGCCTCGTGCTCCTGGCGCTCTCGCCGCCGCCGCTCGCTACGACCGCCTTGCGTGGCCGTGCGGGACTCTGGGCGCGCAGCACCGGCCGTGCCGCTGGGATTGTGCGTGAGCGGCGGTTACCGCCGCCGTGTTCCGAGCGAGCGAGGGTTGCGCGTGGTGCTACCGCTGTGTCGTAGCGATTGCACGGCGGCAGTGCTCGTCGCAACGGTGCCCAGGCAAATGCGCAAGCAATATTTGTGGGGTTGCGTTGGATTTTGGGGATTCGTTAATGGGGGGTTTTTTAAAAAGTGGTAATAACGTGAATGTTTAGTTTTTTTGCTGAAGTGGATTTTTGTTGTTATCATAATTTGTGGTGGGAAATTCGTAACATTTTCACGAAGTGGTGATGAAAGCAAGTGGCTGTATCAAAAAATAATCTACCGAAAATTAACGTTATTTTAATTAAATATAATTACAACTACGTTTTTTTTCACAAGTATTGTAATTTCATTTACAGTTTTACCAAATTCCAGTGTAACATCATTATTTTATGTCTGTCTCTTCAGGATGTGAATAAATAATGACTCTAATTAAAACAGACGTAAAACACATTACATGATATATTAGTAATGACATTCTTGACATTGTTGCTATCATGTAACGCGCCCTACGTAACACATGTCTCACGTCGAATTATCGTCTATCATTAAAGCCTCATCATTGGACGCTCCTTTGAACTCCACGGAGATAATTTCGGAAACATTCATAATATTTATCAATTTAAGGTGAACCGCTAAGCCAAAAACACCTCGAACTTGAGTGATTTTCAACAGCCCATTTACTAAACCCCGTTGAAACAGGAAGCCTGGGAGGAGATGTGTGGCGAACGCCTTCGAATTCTCGCATCTCGCTAGGATGCGCGACGCGGCCACGCTGTCACTCGGAGGGCGCGAGGGGCATGAGACTCGTGCGGTGAACATCGGCACGCTGCGAACCACCAAGCGCACGTGCCCGCGAGCGCTCGTAGACTCTGCAACCAGCTCAAACTGCTGCCTCGTTACCGTCACGGAATCGTGGACGATGCCTCTATGGCCGATAGAATTGGACTCGCCCACCGATTTAAAATTCTTCATCTTGTGTATCTCGTCCGGATGCTTGAGCGGAATGTATTTCAGGATGCAATGTCGTCGCTGTGTTCGATAACTTCTCCTCCATGTTTTTTAATCTCTCCATTCAAAAATTTTAAGTGTAACACTTTGTCGGCTTTCGCGACCAATATCATCCATAACACAGTTGTTTTGGGTTAAATGACAAAAATGTTCAGTTTTGAGGCATCCATCCATCACCCTTCGCACGACACTCCCACAGTGCCCTTACTTCAGTGGCTCTCGGCTCATCCCTTGGGCATGAAAGCCACGGCACTGCCTCTGTGTTGCCGTGCCTCCTGCCACATCCCTCCTCCCCACGCCAACCTCACGCTGGAATCGCACGCACGCCCTCGCACGCACCCCCTCGCACTCACGCACTCGCACGCACCCCCTCGC
>CM025655.2:10220939-10231296 GCA_014621495.2 Entosphenus tridentatus
GGGAGAGGGTTGGAGAGAGGGTTAGAGAGAGAGGGTTAGAGAGAGAGAGGGTTGGAGAGAGGGTTGGAGAGAGGGTTAGAGAGAGAGAGAATATTAGAGAGAGAGGGTTAGAGAGAGAGGGTTAGAGAGAGAGGGTTAGAGAGGGAGTCCAAGCAGTCGACTGGGTTCTGAAATGCTGCGCGCTGACTTTGGGAGCACGCGTGCCCCGGGCCGTGCGCCTGCGGGACGCGACATCGCTGCGGCTGTCGCGGGCGTGCGTGCGCCGGCCTGAAGAGGAGTTGACTTTGAGCTCGCGAGCGAGCGAGTGGGTGAATCCTTCGTTGTATTCGTTTCGCTTCCTTCCTGAAACTTGACTTATTATTCGTTCTCGGCCTTCTGTGCCACATCCTAGGGTCTCGCCGCTAAACGTTCCACCTTTCAACCTCAGGATGTGATGTTTCCTTTATTGGTTTAACCCGAGCTTTACTCTTTTGAGACTTCTTCTTTATACCTGCAATAAAGTTATCGATCTAAAGAGCCTCTTAAACCATATAATTATATATTGTACTGCATGCATAGAAACGGAAAATACCCATCCCACGGCTGCAGCTTCCGTGTCTCGGGCGCTGTATCTGTCGTGCATGCACTGCCCCACACAGCGACCACGGCGAGGACGACGCTTGCGTCCCGATGGAAGCGCCACCCTTCCATCGCGCGGAGTGGCAGCGGCGCGCACAGCGCAAGCCTCGCTCGGGCAGCCAAGAGGAGGAAGGGGGGTGGGGGGGATCTCGCCACGAACCGCTCAGCCTCCGTCTTGTCTTCCCCCCCCCCCCAGCCCCCCCCCCCCACCCCCCCCCCCACCAACCCCCCCCCCCCCACCATTCTCTCCAAAGCTTTAGCCTTACGAGTGAACGTCCCATACTCACCGACGGGGTGGGGGGAACAAAAAGCACGGAACCGGGCACGTCTGGGACTGGGACATCCTCAGACCTTCTTGCTTCGGGGCTGCGAAGTCGCCGCGTCTCGAGCAATGCTCGTAGGGACGCGCGTGACGCGCCCGGCGTGTTAGAGAAACCCTGAGAGTGGCGCGGGCGAACGTGGCAGCCGTCCTTGCGTGGCTGCCTCGGCTGTGTTTGGTCCTGTGGCGAGGTCATGCTGCTGCACGAGCATCTCGTGTTCTCCGCGGAGCTTCCAGCGCATTGTGGGTATTTCCCACGATGCCGTACCACCCACAACGCCTTTTATCTCACCACATCTGTACTCGACAATTAGCACGTTGCTTGTTGTGGGCTGATCAGCCCGTGCGTTGGGAGATTTTATTTTTCGTGGGATTCACGGTCGATCGTGTTCTTGATTTCCTTTCAACTGCGTCCGGTTGCTTGCGACATTGCGAGTTTGCACGGCTCAGGGTGCAGACCTGCAGCAAAGGGCCCTTTGTGCTCCGTCGCTTCTGCCCCCTCCCCTCCACCCAATTCTGTTGCGTCTGCGCTGTTGGTGTCGTCATGGCCCCGAGGCAAAGAAAGATTCCTTCGGGAACTCTCAAAGTCAGCAGTGCACCACCGTGATTGGCATTGAATCGCAGAGCCGCAGCAGCAGCAGCAGCTGCAGCTGTGATGTTGCCCTCTCTCTCAAGCTAAAGGCCGTCACAGGAGGAGGAGGAGGGCGAGTGCGCCTCGCGGCTGTGAAACGGAGAAGCGCCTTGCGGGGAGCAAGCAAACGACGAGACGTGAGCCCCGCGTGCGGTCGTGATGCGTTGAGCATCCAACGGCGCTGGCAACCGGCAGTCCGCGTTCAGTGGGGGGCTGTCCGACGATTCGATCCGAGACCACCACCGGCAAAGGCGCGATCGTCTTGGGGGTCTCCGTGCCCCTTGCCGAGCGCGCCGGGTTCAGTGGGCGATCGTGCGGCTGCGATCTTGTCACTTGACCAATGACTCGATACAAGACTCTAAAGCAATATCAACCGAAAACAAACTTTTTTTTCTTTTCGTGACATTTGAATTCCGTTTAAACTGTTTTTTCCTCCGAGTGATAGATTTCATTCTTTAAATGCTGAAAGGTGTAATGAAGTAACGAAAGTTCATCAGTGCCCAGCTTCTGCAGACTTCCGTTAACAAAACTTCCTATTGAAGATTTTAAAGATACTGTCCATAAATGTGTTTAGTTTTGAAATCACAAGTGGCACCACCAGAACAATAAAAACATTTTATTTCATTTCAAACACCGTTTTAAAAGTAAACATAAATTAACATAAACTTGACCAAGCAGGAAAAAAACACCCATCACTGTAAATAAATAACACAACATGGAATTGGAATACATATGAGACACAAAATCATTATTCAGCTTTGACGAAAACAAGTCTAATCCGCGACTGCTAACATCCAGGGCTGCTATGCGAGTCTATCGTGATGAGTCCGGGTGGACGTGAAAGATGTTGTAGAGCATGGGACACCTCGGCTCTGAGCCAGACCTCCATCAGCCGAGGCCACTTGAGGAGTCTCACGACTTGAGCCGCTGCTGCTGCTGCCGCTGCTGCTGCCGCTGCTGCTGCCGCTGCTGCTGCCGCTGCTGCTGCAGCTGCTGCTGCTTCTGTTGACGTGGCAAGGGAGTTCCCAATGTTCGACTGAGAGAGGTCTCGCTGCACGTGCAGCAGTCTCTTGTTTATTACCGCCAGCAACATTGAGATATCTCATTGTGATGATTCACTCTGATGATTCACTCTGATGACTCACTGTGATTATTCACTCTGATGACTCGCGGTGGTGATTCACTGTGGTGAATCACTGATTAGTCACTGGTGATTCACTGTGATTATTCATTGTGGCGATTCACTGTTGCTAATCACTGTGATTATTCACTCTGATGACTCACTGTGGTGGTTCACTCTGATGCCTCACTGTGGTGATTCACTGTGGTGATTCACATTGCTTCCTTGTCACCTCCCCACACTCCTCCTCCCGGACGATTTGATTCCGATCCACCACTCGGGGTGGTGATTCCATGCCAAGTGTGCTCCGGCCTTGTTCTTGCACTGCCCCTCCTCTTGCCTGCGCGTGTCTCGTTTGCACTCTCCCCTCCGTCCCGGTAGTATGAAGTGCACCTTTGTGTACAATTTGCGTAAGGCGCACGTGCTCGATTCGTGCTAGGCACGGTTCGATGCTTCGCTTGTGAGCGTGAGTGACCGCTTGCCATCGCTCCGTTCTACCATTCCGACCCGCTCCTACTGGACATCTGTGAAAAATAATTATCTTGATGGCTCATCGGACTTGTCCGGTGTACATACAGAGAGAGTCTCGACCTGATCACCGATTGCACCATCGGCAATGAGAATCTGCGCTGCTGCCGATGGAACTCGCGACGTTTAGAATCGCTCGTCCCCGTGGCAAACGATCTTCACGAAGCATCTTCGGGAATCGCAATGCGGTAGGAACGAACCGGGTCCGCGTGTTGTTCCCTGCGGTGTTAAATGAACAAACGGCAGTGCGGGGTTTTCGGTGGCTTTTGGCAGCATCGGTTAATCGGTGACCGTGTGGGGCTGTCCGCAGTGGTCGACGAGCAAACCTCCTCCCCGCTCGTGGACCCCCTTCGTTGCTGGCGAACCTCGCAAGCCCGCACCTCCCGATTAGCGCGGTTAGCCACGTACGGTGCGAAAGAAGTCCTCACAGCCGCTGGGATATTTAAAAAAAACACCACCACCAGAACCCCGCGTGAGTGACCACGAACGTGCGGTGACAGCCCCCCCCCCCCCCAAGAATCTTTTGGCAGAAGGGGAAATGTAAACGCGACGACTGTTAGTAGAAATGTTAAATTGAACACACAACATCGATGTCACGTGGCCAACACTTGGCGCGCGTGAGTCACCGCTACACTTGCTGGGGCTGTGCGTAGACGGCGGCGATGGCGACGATGATGATGTTGATGATTCGTTCGCCGCGTCGTGGCACCGCTGCCACGCGGACCTTGCCAAGCGACAGCAGCAAACGCCAGGATGCGGCGCTGGCTCTAGAGTTTGTTGACGTTTTGCGAGGCGCGCATCCCGTCCCGCATGCCGAGCTGTCGGAGCCGCGGCGTTCTCAGACAAACGCCGCTCTTGTGGCAACAACCGCGCACGTTTTGTGTCACCTGCGTGTCTGTCTGCGCAAACAAATCCAACCGATGGCATTTCGCTTCGGGTTGTGTGCCGCCCGGTTGTCAAGAGGCATTGCGAGTAGCTTCGCTGTTGGACTTCTCTTTAAAGCTTTCGTGACTGCAGGGATTCATCTTCTTGGTTCTTTCGGTAAAGTCACGTAGAAGGGAAATAATAAAATAATAAAAATAAAACATAATAAAATAAAATTCTCACGACGTTTCGGCCACAACGCAAGCAGCCGTCCTCAGGTGAAGAACAGGGCTGTCGGAAAGACAGCGTCCGAATAATGCGATAAAGATGCGTCCGAATGACGCTGTCTTTCCGACAGCCCTGTTCTTCACCTGAGGACGGCTGCTTGCGTTGTGGCCGAAACGTGATAATTGTATTATGTTTTCTTTATGTAATTTTATTATTTCCCTTCTACGTGACTTTACCGAAAGAACCAAGAAGATGTTGGACTCCTGTTGCATTTCTTGGTGTTCCATTGTTGCTTGGTCGTATTATTTCTCACGTCTTTTTTTCCCGGTGTGTATGAAAGCCGAACCTGTACCTACTTCACGGACCAGTGTACTTGAAACTGAAATGTGTAATATGCTCACACGATTCGTTTGGCTAGTTGAACTAAAGCCGTTGATTCGTCTTGGAGGGAAGCGTTGCACCTTTAAAGTGACTTCTACAGTACATCTTTATCGCATCGTGTTGCTTAATTGAGGCCTAGACGACATTATTTCAAGTCCAGCTCATTGGTCTCACCAGGCCTTAAATTACAATTTTTGTTACTTGTTTGTGGAAATGCATGTACCTCCTTTTAAAGATTAATGATGACAAACCAATTGTGACATTAATGCCATTCGTGCAAGTACCATTTGTTTGTGCAACTCAACTTCATCGATTCTAATTGTTCCACCAAATGCTACGGTTTACGATTGGGTACACGAGACGTCAACGTAGCCACAAGCAAGATGCACTCTTTCAAGTAACGTGGCATTCCATGAACTAAATTCCAATGATGAAATCAAGATGTGGTGGAGCGGCGGTTATAGTTGACCGTGTTACGAACCCCAGAAACCCGAACTCAATTCAGTGATATCAGAACTGGTCCTAGGTACCCTCTGATCATCAAACCGCACTCACCGGCGTTATGAAGTATGGTCAAAGAATAATCCGCTCGTCCAACTCAGCCTTCTAGAGACTTTCATCCAGCATTGGATTGAGAGCTTGGAGCAACAGTGTGGAATAGCCACGAGCACAGCAATGGGCCTGGGTAACAAACAACCCTTTGAATGAGTTTGACATCAAATGATGCATTCTAATTAATGTACCGTTCTCACGTTGTGAATCGTGGCAATTTTAAAACATTGTAGTTAAAGCCCAGGAAGGTTATTTCCACTGGATTAAATGTGCGGGGATTAAAGTCTGGCTCACGCAGCAAAATTACGAACAATTTAGCTGCTCGGAATTACGCGATCGAAGGTTCTAGAAAACTACGGCTAAGTAACAGACATTAGCCAACACTCACAACCCGTGTAATTGCACAGCCGTGCAGACGATGCTGGGAGTTGATCAACGCTGAGACAACAGCAATCGAACCCCCGTCTCTTCCAAGTACAATTTGACCGCGTGTCAGGTCGCACAGACGCGACTTAATACGCCACCAGCTGCGTGACTCCAGCTCAGGTAAACACAGATCTCTCGCTCGCTCTCTGCAATGTGAAGCCGTTCACATCACGCGATGTACGCAAAGTTGCTCGAAATCACCAAGGCTAACTTCTGCCCTTTCTTTTTTACCGCTGTTTCTCAACTCCAGGCGTCATGCCCCCCCCCCCACAGCACCGTACACGTGTGATTAGCAATCATCAGGCGCGCGCAGTGTGCAGCGATCAACTCCTCTGCCAATTGTGTAAATCGTAACGATTCACGACGAGGAATGTGTTTGTTTTTTGTGTATTTTGTGGGTCTGTCGTTCTGTTTTTGAACGCTTAAACGTAACATCGTGTGCAGATCACTGTCATTGACATATCACTCGGATACAGCTGCATTGCTGCGATGGGCTCTTAGGCGCACACTTAGCAGCGCGTTTTGTCAGCGCAAGAACCGCGCGATCGGAATTCCCACGTGGCAGGGCACTCACTTCATGGCACATTCGTTTCTGGACTGAAATGTTCGTACATTTTGGAGCAAATCAAAGACAACACTGCATCAAACAGAATCGTTGTTATTCGTGATTAATAATGATGTTTAAGCCCACGATGCACGTATCGCTCGAAGCGCGTAAGAAAGTGGCTCGTCTGTGAAGTGGGTCCAGGCGATCCATTCAAGCACCAGAGACGTTACCACGAAACACATGGCCACGTGTACTCCGCACACGCTCGTTCCTAGAACTTCGGTTACTACACGTGAGTGTACCAAAAAAACAAGATTATTGCATCTAATTGTGGCGCTGGATTGCAAACATGCATCGAATCACAACGCGCGCTTCTGTAAATCTTTTTTTTTTATCACTTATCATACAAAAGAGGGTGTACGCTGGAAACAGTCACCGCAGTAAGTTAGATACACTGTACTCAAGCATCACGCATTTGAGTTTCCCTGCCAGAAGGAACACAACCGAATGTACACTCGAAACGAATTGTAAATGTCACCACAGTTTGATAAGCAGGGGAATTAATGCGGTATTGAGGTTTAGGGTTCTGTCTTGGGACCCCTGGCATCAATCAATGGGTTCATCAAGACGACTTTACCAGCACGACTTTGAACTTCAGTTTTTTTCCGAGAAAGTTTATTTTCAGTTCTGTAAACCAATGTGATACTGATAGTAATGTTTGATTGTTGACATTTATTCATTTGCTGTCGCTGTATCGTGGTGCTGTGTTTCTCATCAAGTCTTCTGTTCCCGCTATGAGAATTTCCAGCTGTGTGCGCTTAATGTCATGGCAAGTGAACTCGATCGGACCGTACCACTAACTCGTAATGTACAGGGCAACATACGAACCCGCGGAAGCACAATCTTTATGTTAATTGCCATTGGTGTTCAAGTATGACGTTATCAGTTATAAATGTACTTTTGAGAGACAAACACGGTAAATATAAGGCCCGTGTTTCAAGATACATCGCCGTTTTAACATATTTAATCAACCACTTTGAACACATTATTTTTGGGTGAGCATCTAGGAGGGCACCTGTGGGTTTGTTTTGCAACGTGGTTCTCATCGCAGTCGCTTCAGCAAGCAGAATTATCATACTCGGGGCTGTGCTGCGGCTCCTCCAGCTGCGTAGGGGCAGCTGCCACTAGCGGCGAGGGGTGCCCTTGGCTAGGGCAGGAGCAGGGTGCTGGAATGGTTGAGAAGCTAAGGCCCCTCTGATCCGCCGATACATTTAATCAGTGCCCTATAAATACAACATCCCATATACTGTGATGCACGTTACCCAAAAAAATACCTATGACATTTCTCAAAACAACATTTCACAACGTTAGTATGCATTCAATGTGCTACTCTGATGCTCTACGATGCTTATATCACTAAGATTACCTTGAAAACGGTCCTGATGACAAGGCCTGTGCTACCCAATAATTCATGAAGCTGAGCAGTGTCAGTTATTTCAAGGGCATTACTCAATCGCCGAAACAGGTGAAGGCGCAGCACCGAGATTGCTCTCTCGTGCCACCGCTGACGCCGATGCCTCCAGCAGGGGGCGCTCTAGAGGGCCCCGCGGAGGGAACGACTCACGGAGCAAAGCTCCTCGCTGCCGACTTCATCAACGCGAGTTTACGCAGCCGCGCGCGGCGCAAGCGCGGCTCATCCGAGGTCGGACCGCGCGTCTGGGCCCCCCCCCCCCCCTCTCTCTCTCTCGAGCCCTCCCCGCGGACGACTGCGGGCGCCTCCACTTCACCAGCCGGAGCTGCCCCGCAGTCGCCCGCGGCCACCCCTCGAGAGGCGCGGGATTCGCTCGACGCGGAGGGTCCAGACGGGGCATTGCTCGCAGCTGGGCGGAGTTGAACCTCCAACCAGGAGGCCGCTGGGCTGTGCAGATGTCGCCTCGCCCTGGCTGACGATGCCCCCCCCCCCCCCACTTGCTTTGCCTGTCGTCTTCATTTGCAACGGAGCCTCGATTTTCTTGTTTCGCCACAAGCGGCATGCATTTAACCCTGGCCACGGCGCTTTGTTCAATCCTGTTTCACAAGGTGTGTGTGTGTGCGTGTCTGTTCTCCGTGTGGGCTGAGGTATGTCATGTTAATAATAATAATAACAACAATAACCCTGCGTGCTTGTACTTTAGAGAGTAGGAGGACGGCTAGCTACCGGTATATTTTGACAGCTTCTATATTGTGCCATTGGTCGTGATGTATGTAAATAATGGCATTAAGGCTTGTGCTGATTTTAATAAAGATTACTAGCTGAACTCAAGCTGGGCTCTGCTTGCGACTGTCTTCACAAGTCACGGCGCTCTGTGGATGTTGTTTGTGTCGCGACAAGGCGAGGGGTGACAAGGCCCGGCACACTGAACTTGCAGTCCAGAGGTCACCGCTTCGATCTCCCGGTGCGGCGGTGGTCACGACGGTGGCGCAAGTGTCGTGCGGTGGCCGCGACTTCTGCTGTCGACCAGCGCTGCGGAATGATTTGGTTCACCGCCGCCGATGAAGCCGGGTTGCGTGTGGCGGGGTAAAGTGTGGGTATTCCAATAGCTTCCAAATCGTCTGGCCTGCGTTGAATGGTAGTGTTGTGTATAGTACATACATGTTGTATATATTATTTATACAACAGTGGCGTGCGCAAGCAATTGCAGGGCTGCGCCTTTACAACGGGTGAACTGGGCCTGGCCACCCACGCTGACCAGCGTGGTAAAGTATGGATCAAACAACCCCCATGTCTTAAGATGGGCACGGGGAAGCTTCATCCAGCAGTGGATTAACAGAGGGCGGTACACTTCACACCGGGACTGATCGTATTGCGAACGTGGTCAATTGCACCCTTCCCGTGTCCGAGTCTCCGCTGTAGATCCGTGACGTTCAGCAGACAGCTTCGTCTCGAAACCAGAGTCGCCCTCTGACTCCACCACGTGGTCTCAAGCGGGGGTGACGTCATGGTTTCAACCCGGTCAACAACGACCAAAAAGTACGGACACAAGTCGTATTAAATTGGCTGTTCGCTTAGTTTGGCAAAACAAACCCAAACAAGCCACCTATTTTGATATGTCAGTCTTTCGATTTGATTATCATGTGACGGCGACTCTTTGTAGGGAATGTTCAAGGTGTGCCCCGAGTGTGAAACAACGAGCCCGAGTTGGCGTCACCTCGGACGTAGTTCTGTAACATCGCCTTCCGTGAGGTGACCATTCTCTGGGAGCAGTGATGATGATGATGCGTCGCTCACTGCGAATGTAAAACGCTTCGTCTCGCGACCAGTAGCAGCAGCAGCAGGATGGGGACGTACTTGGCGGGGCGGCAAATAAAATCGTCGTTAACGCTGCTGACCGCACGGCGTGACTCGAGAGAGGCCCCAGTAGGAGAGGCCGTGGGAAGCCGCCCGTGAGCTCACAGAGTGCTCGCACGCGGCAGTCGGATTCCTGCAGCGGCGTGACGTCACAGGAGGTCCTGTGACGTCAGTTGCAACGTCGACTTTCCGCGTGGCGCGAGGCGAAGTCCCACAAATCGCCCTCGACACTTAGGAAGCGTTGACGCTCCTCGTGATTGCGGTGGTCCAGGTGCAGCAGCAGCAGGGAAGAGAGACATTTGGCATCGCTGCTGGTGGGAGGACATCCACTCGAGGGAGCTGTGGAGGGCGATGCTGACCCCTCCACTGTCGAACCGGCGTCACGTCTCACTTGTGGTCTCTCTCTCTGGGCCTGCAAGATCAAAGCAGATTCAATCCCTTTAAATTGAACCTGTTTATTCAAAAGCTCACACCTGCGATGCCCAGCAGGCTATTTACAACGACAACATTTCTGACGGGGAGTTTTTTTTTGTTCGCTCGCTGTTGTTTTGTGACAGCTGTTTGACGTCATCCAGTTCACGCTTCCACGGCGGCGCGTGTTGTTCAGGGGCTTACGTAACGAGTCTCGCACCACGCGCTTCGTGAACCCACGTGCCTTTGGAACACGTGGCCCCTACGAGGCAGCATCTTGAACAAAGTCACGTCTCGACATGGAGAGAGGCCTTCACGGCTCTGAATCATCTGGCACCGCTCTACATTGGGGAGATTCTGCTGCTGCTACTTCTGCAGCTGCTGCTGCTGCTACTTCTGCAGCT
>CM025655.2:10241674-10261418 GCA_014621495.2 Entosphenus tridentatus
TGGTGGTTTACTTGAACTCTCTCGCGTCTCTCCGCCTCCACGTGGGCCACGTGCAGTCCGTCACGAGTGGCGATCCTAAACACAAGGCCCCATCCGGTCAGCTCTCACTGCGTGTCAAGGCCATTCTTCAGGCATGTGTGGACGATTTTATGAATTATTGTTTTAATTAATTGCGTGTTGTTTAGTTCTTCTGTAACTATGACAACCCACGCGTGTAACGACATCGTGGCTTGTGGTGTTGCTTTGGAGGACGAGGCAGCAGCAGCGGCAGCAGGGGCAGCAGCAGCAGGGGCCGCGCTGCTGCTGCTGCAGACACCCGCAACTCAACACTCGCTCGTCAAACGCCCCGTGGGCCTTGAAAGGGAAATTATATATTTATTTATATATATATATATCTCTATATAAAACGATATATATAACGATATATACACAACTATATATCTATATATAACAGGCGACGTTTCAGAAAATGGCTCCTCTTCATTACACGGTGTGGGGTAGGTGGGTGGGAAGGTGTGTTGGTGGGTGAGTAAGTGTGGGGTGTGTTGGTGTGTGTGTGTGTTGGTGTGTGTGTGTGGGTGTATTGGTGTGCGTATGTGTATTGGTGTGTGTGTTGGTGGGTGGGTGTGTGTATTAGTGTGTGTGTGTTGGTTGGTGGGTGTGTGTGTTGGTGTGTGTGTGTATTGGTGTGTGTGTGTTGGTTTGTGTGCATTTCACAATTAGAAAGCGGCTGGACACTCTCCCGCCTGAAATTTCACGACCTTTGCCACCTCGAACTTTAATTCCGTAATTTATGAATCCACCTCCTCCT
The DNA here is from genome assembly GCA_014621495.2 of Entosphenus tridentatus. Lineage (NCBI taxonomy): Eukaryota > Metazoa > Chordata > Hyperoartia > Petromyzontiformes > Petromyzontidae > Entosphenus > Entosphenus tridentatus. Next base: position 10,242,486 of record CM025655.2, read on the forward strand.
GTACCAAGTCTGCCGCCACGACCACCACCACCCTTCACCTCACACCCATTCGCTCCTCCTACCCGCGCCGTGGGTTCTCATTTACACACGTCCACCTCTCATTGTCCACCTCTCATTGTCCACCTCACTGTGTCCACCTCTCATTGTCCACCTCTCATTGTCCACCTCTCATTGTCCACCTCTCATTGTCCACCTCTCATTGTCCACCTCTCCGCATCCACCTCTCCGTGTCCACCTCTCCGTGTCCACCTCTCCGCGTCCACCTCTCCGTGTCCACCTCTCATTGTCCACCTCTCCGCATCCACCTCTCATTGTCCACCTCTCCGTGTCCACCTCTCGGCGTGTCGCGGCGTGGAGCGGGCGTGAGGACATGGCTTGACAAGAAAAGGCCATTCAGCCCATTCATCTCGCGTCTCAGTCCATCAATGAGCAGACTCGCATTGCCTTTCACGCGAGTGGGGCTGCCACAGAAAGAAAAGAAAATAAAAGACCTTGCCCCACATCCTGTAAGAACATTCTACAGCACACATCGCACGGCGTTTTCTTCTTCAGATAGGATTCTATTCCGCGAGGTTCCCCACCCCCCTCCCCTCCCAATGAATTGATCAATGTTGCTGTACCCCGTGACACACACAACCTACATCAGAGAGACACGGGGCGTAAGACATCACCGCATGTACGCGCATCTCTCCACATTCAATTACTCTGCACTCAATTGAATCGACATGCCAATGACAATTACTTCTCACTGATTATTAAAATGATATAGATGGATAAATGTTTTGTAACCACGGCCCCTCGATACAAATTTGTATCGCCACCATCATCAGCATGATTCACCGTTTCGCATGATGATGATTCACCGTTTCGCATCATGATGATTCGCTGTATCTTATGTTGTTGATTCACCATCTCATAGTGATTCACTGTATCTCATCATGATGATTCACTGTTTCTCCTGCCCACCTCCAGTGCCCTACATCTGTAGGCGCGCCACTAACACTTTGCGACGTGAACACGAGAACCACAGCGCGAGGAAGTCGCTGCAGACCAAGTGGCTGCGTGAGAACCACCCCCGCTGTGGCCGTGCCACGGCACCGCCTGATGATGCTCTGTGGCACCTTGACGAGATCAGCAGCGTGACCGTGGTTCCTTTGTGTCGATCACGTTGTGGTGTGATCTCGCGGTAGGCCATAGCATGACTGTCATGATCAGGGGCAGGAGGGAGGGGGCGGGTGAAGAAGAGAGGACGAAGCGGAATGAGGAGGAAGGGTGGGCGGAGAGGTAGGGAGGGAAGAGTAGGCAGAGGATGAGGAAGTGGGAGGTAATGCCCACGCGAGTCCCAGGGTAGGGGCCGAGTGTAAGCCGCGGCGCTGCTTAACGACGTGAGGATGAGCTGTGGGTAATGAGTCTAAGCAGCGCTCTTGTCGTTGTTGTTGTTGACATGCCGGTAGGGATGAGAGCACCCTCTGGCACCGCGTCCCGCACCCAACATTCCGGCCCCTTGAAGGCCCACAACCCACGGCGTGTCGCGCTACGGGAGGCCCTCTGGCCATACTTCCCCACGCCGGGCAGTTGACGGAGTCCGGGACCAGCCCTGGCATCGCTCGCCACTGAAGCGAGCCGCTAATAGCCGGGAATCGGTGCCGAGATGATGTGGGGGGGGGGGGGGGGGGGGGGGCCATTCCGGTCAATTTGGGGTCATCGGCACTGACCACGGTGCGAGCCGCGCCTCGTGACCGCTGTGGCGGAGACCTCAGGGGTGGGGTAGGCGCGCGCTCCCGGGGCGATGGTGATGATCACCACACTTGAGGTGGTGATGATGTTGGTGATGTTGATGATGGTGTTGATGGTGATGATGTTGTTGATGATGATGATGTTGGTGATGTTGATGGTGATGATGATGTTGTTGATGGTGATGATGATGATGTTGGTGATGTTGATGGTGATGATGATGGTGTTGATTGATTACCGAAAACATCGATCGCCACCAGCCTGGAGGTGACGTGCTCAACATGTGTGTGGAGGCCCCGGCACAGACGTCAGCTGGCGCCTTCTGAAGTTGGCGCCCGGAGGCAGCGAAGCCGCGCGCCGGTCTCGTTGGGGTCCCTCCTCCTCCTCGTGTCGCGTCTTGAGCCTCACGCTCGTCTTGGCGTCGTTCACCTTCAACGTTGAAGGCTTCTCGCATCAAATAGCAGCGGCGGTGTCATTTTGCGCTCGTCGCTTCTTGAGGGCCATCGTCCGGATCGTCGCATATTTTATGTTTTCTCACTTTAAGCGCGCGCAGTTGTTTGTGTTCACATCAATTTTGATTTGAAGCTTTCGTGACTGCAGGAATCCAAACTCCTTGGTTCTTTCGGTAAAGTCACGTGGGTAAACATAAAATGAAACAAATCACGACGTTTCGATCGCAACAAAATGCTGAATTTGGCCAACTTCAGCATTTTCTTTCTGTGGTTGTCCCACCTGATGAAGGTTGCTGGTGTTGCGATCGAAACGTCGCCATTTATTCTATTTTATTTCTACCTACGTGACTTAACGAAATAAGCAAAGAGTATAGTTCAGATTAATAATCATTGTTATGACTGTGTTCGGGGCAGCGAAATGTCTTGTGAAATTGACAATGATTGGCAAAGATAATGGAGTTAGCGCTCTGCTTGTGCACTGCCCACACACGCCACGCGTTCTCGATGCTCCATCACCAGCTAAGTGGTGATAGTTGTTCGCATGGACTGGGCTCCGGCCATTGTAATGTGGAATGTCCACCCGCTGACTAAGTTGACCGTGGTCACGTTGCTCGTTGGAGGAGGGCGACGCTCACGACTCGCATTTGACGCAAAAATCATCAAGCCAGCAGAAGCAGCAGCAGCAACAAAAGCAGCAGCAGCAGTAACAGCAGCAGCAGAAGCAGCAGCAGTAGCAGCAGCAGCAGCAGAAGCAGCAGTAGCAGCAGCGGCGCCCTGAGGTTGTCCCCAATCTCGCGGGCGAGCGGAGAGTGACTCGGGACGAGGTCGTGACGCTCTCTGAGGCACGGGGTGTGGACGTCGGCAAAGCGGCACTCGTTTGGGGGTCAGCGCGGAGTTCCACGTGACTCGTTTGGGGGTCAGCGCGGAGTTCCACGTGACCCGAGTCGCGCGCTCACGCGAAGCAGTTCAACACAACTCGGTGCACAGCGAACCGAGTAATTTGCCTCGCGTGGAGTGTGACGCTAAAGCCAATGGAAAGGTGGAGAAGACTTATTAATTGACACAAACGCGTAAAGATAGTGCGTCAAACAGCGCCGTTTCAACGTATACGAAAAAACAACACTCGTCACATTCGTCAATCTGCCAAGGGAGAGAACTAGATACAACAGGTGACATTTCGGACATTGGACCGTCTTCATGCTGTTGAGTGTTTTCTTGTTGTGTGCTTCTGCCAACGTAATTCAACGTACAGGACATATCATGCGGTGCTCATCATCACCATCATCACCATCATCGCCCTCCATGAACGATCCACTGCTGAATGAAAACCTCACCAAACCGTCGCCAGACGCAAACAATCCATTGCCACACGATCTCTGATTTTCGTCGCTCCATCTTTTTGTCTGCCCACCCCCCGCCGCCATCGTTCAGCTTTGATGAGCTGCGTTGCGACGCTTCAAGCCACGATGCGTCCTCGCCAGAGCCCCGAGATGATGCCACGGTGTGCGTAGCTGCGGTCTCTGATCCGCGTGCCCCTCTCGCCGTCTCCCAGTGTCGCGGACATCGCCAAGGACGCAGCAGCAGCAGCTCCCATGTCCGCGTCCCTTGTGCGCGCGTCTGACTGTGCTGCTGCTGCTGCTGGTCACGATCACGACGAGTGTTTGACTGCGGCAGCAGCGTGCCGCTTGTTATGAATGCAGCGCTTGAACGCGAAACACAAGGCAACTGATATATACACACACACACCCATATCTACGATTGTTATTGATGGTGTTCTTTTTAGTGTTGGTTCGTTTAATTTCATGGACATTAAGCCAGTTATGAGTCCCACTTTTAACAAGTACTGTATATGTATACGCATCGAGAAGGTCCATGTTGATGGACTTAGCCCGACCAGCCATCACCAATCCACTGCTGGATGAAAGCCACCTCCTCGCGGTGCTTGCAACACAACGAGCGCGCTGCCCACACCACGATCCTGCCGCTCCGTCTCCGGTGCCCCGGAGCGCGTCCCCTGCACAGGGGGCCACTCCACTCGGTCGCTCTTCTCAGAGCGCCGCTGCTGCCATGGTGCGCCCCCCCCCCCCCCCCCCCCTGCTCGCGATGTGGAGGAGCCTCTTGCTCAACTCCGCTCTCGGTCAACGTAAACGGCACGCCGTAACGGCGGTAGACGGCAGGCGCCACCTTATTTCTGCTCAGAATCGGGATCGTTATTTAGACCTGGAGGAATCCGATGAACTGTGAAGCTCTTTGCTCACAGGTGGCACTCGACACGGCGTACACATCGCCCGTACGATGCAGCGGGAGCGGTGGCGCAGGTGGTTAGCACACTGCGCCGTGAGCTCCGGCGACCTGAGTGTGACTCCCGCTCGCGGACGTCTGCACCGGTCCACGTGACCCCAACACTCTTCACCAACCCCGCACTGACCAGCGTGGTGAAGTATGGTCAAACAACGCCACGCGACCGATACGACGCTGGGGGAGGTGATCATCCAGTAGTGGATTGACAAAGGGGTTTTTGTAGGTTTTCGTGCGATGTATACACACACACACACACGTTCAACTACGATTATTATTACGATACGATACGCACTCGGTTAAGAAAACGTTGAGATCATAGTTGCATATGAGCACGCGTGCCACACGGACCGCATTACAAACATGAGCGCCGTTGTGAAGAACCTGAAGCCACGACACAACGAATACTCAAGGCAATCCCTCGCTTTCGCATCTCGAAGAATCGACAGTAGTTTTACTTTAGATATTATCTATCGATTTATCTACAATTGGGCTTATACAGGAGGTACATTCGCTGCAGCATCATCATGAGCCCCATCAGCACGATCCGTCCGGTGCCGTGCGCGGTTTCCAAAGCGGCCCCGAGGGGCTTTCACCTCCAACGACAAAAACACCACGAGCAGAGGTGGGGGGAGGGGGGGAGATGAAAACACCCCATCCGGGATTAGATAAATAAATAACGAAGGAGCAGAGGAATAAAAGGGCAGGCGCTGAATGATGTTGAGGGGAGAGAGAGAGAGGATGCGGGTGCGGTGTGCGTGCGTGTAATTGACTCTGGAGATTCGCCCTGATTGGGTTCGAGGCGTGGGCTGGAGGAGGAAGAGGAGGAGGGGGAAGGGGAGGGGGTGGCGCGTGGATGTTCGGGGTGACGAGGAGAGGGGAACGGTGGGTGGACGGTGGGTGGGTGGTGGGTGGGTGGATGTGTGGGAGGTGGTTGCGATTGCTGGACCATCTGAAGGCTTTCCGAACTCCAAACACCCCCCCCCCCATTCCCACCTCCCTCTCCCGCCCCTCTCTCGCTCTCTCTCACTCTTTAGCCCAGACACGGACTCGTCATCTTCTTTAGAAACTCATTAAAGAAGATCACGCGAGCAGGCACGCCTGTCACTGCGTGACAACTCCATTCCAATCTCCGGCCACGTCTCCCTTCAATAGAGAGAAAGAGAGAGACTCCCTCTTATCAACATCATCATCAACATCATCATCATCTGTGCCGCGTGACGGTTAAGCGACGGCACGCCAGGTATGTCCGCTCTTGAATCATTAATCAACTAATTGCGCGCGGACTGAAGTTACGCGATGCTGCTTTGCGCAGTGATTGACAGATCTATGTGATGCACGCGCTCGCCGAAGATGTTAAACATGTTGTTTTATTCATGATCGTCATCATCGTGGCTCAAGCTCGCGTGGAATCCGCGTGCGATTATTGACTTGACGAGAATAATTCGCGACAAACACGCTCGAGTTCGATTGATGATGGAGTATATTTGTGTTTCAAAAACGCCGATATAAGTAAGAATGTTCGCTCACGCAGTGACGAAGATCGTGACTTGTATTTAACTCGGCGCGTTCTCGACTTATTGTTCGTACGCCCGCTGGTGATATTCACTCGCACGCTTCAATGTCCAAGTGAACGCTCGGTATTAATTTGATCGTTTGACCATCGCCTGTTCATTATTCCTTGCCCCCGTGAGTGAATTCACTCCGTTTCGCGTCAGTGTCTCGCTAAATCGACTATCCTGACGATGATAACTACACAGAGTAACACCACGCACATAATTAAGGTGGTTCCTGGACAGAAATTCACCCTTTTGCGTGTGTCGTATTCCTCGACACACTGCTCGAGGAGGCCCTCAACCAGCAGTGGATTGACCACGGCTCATAGCGACAATGCCGACTCCTCTTATTTGCCCGCAGCCTGCACGCGATCTCCTCCTGTCTGGTGAGTTCCTCACCAATTCACAGCGAGAGAGAGATGGGGCGCTCTTTGCTTCTGTAGGATGATTCCTTCTGGAGGATGATTCCTTCTGTAGGATGATTCCTCCTGTAGGATGATTCCTACAGAACCTCCACGTGGACATCCGTAAGGCGCTCGTGCCGCCCGTCGCGTGATAACGGCCTCGTCTGGACATCTGTCGGGGGGGGGGGGGGGGGGTGGTAAAAAGAGCTTTACAGCTTATCGGATTCCTCCCAGTATCAATAAATATCCTCACTGTGTCTCCTGTGCCACCCAGAGGTGGCGCCGCTCGCCGTCTCCGTGCCAAACGGAGCCGTGACCCGCAGCGCCCTCCGCTTTGCGCACGGGAGGTGAAGTTGAGGAAGCGCCGAGGAGGAGGAGGAGAGGCGGCCGAGGCGGCCGAGGCGGCCGAGCCAGCGGCCAGCGGCCCCCTCCACCTCCCCTGGCACGCCGCAGGCGGGCAGCTCAGCGGGGCCCTCAGCCATGGCCAACAACAACAACAAAGCGCTCACCTTCTCCATCGAACGGATCATGGCGGACACTTCGGACGCGGCCTCGAAGCTGCCCGCGGGGCCCCTGGCGCCCCCCTCGCCCTGCGCCTTCCCCGCGGGATGCGCGGCCTGCCCCGACCTGTGGAAGTACGCGGTGCCGGGCGGCAAGCACCACGACAACAGCCACCACCACCACCCCCACCACCCCCACCACCAACACCACCACCAGCAGCAGCCGTACGTGTCCTGCGGGCCCGTGTGTCTGTCTGGTGGGAAGCTCCTCGCCAGGGCCGGCTCGCTTGTGGACCACGCGTTGCAGTGCGCCAACGGCCAGCAGAACGGCACCAACAGCAACCACCATCACCATCACCACCACCACCAGGTGGTGCGCCCAGCCTTCGTGGAGCAGCTGCAGCACCTGCAGCACACGGCGAGGACGTTCTACGCCCTCAACTCCTGCTTGGCGCAGCACGCCAAGGCCGCCCCCGTGCCGCAGAGCCCCGCGGGGCCACGCGGGGCTCGCCTCGGCTCCACGACCGCGCCGCTCGCAGCGGCCGACGCCACCAGAGGCTTGGAGGTTCAGACGAAAGTCCAACAACAACAACAGCAACAACAACATCATCACCAGCACCACCAGCAGCAGCATCACCACCATCATCATCAGCAGCAAAAGCAGCAGCAGCAGCATCGAGAGTGGGTGGAGAAGCCCAAGGCTCACGGAGCCAAGGAGGAGATCCAGACTGGAGGCGACAAGGCGCAGGCCCCCCCCCGGATTCGAGTCGCTGTCGTGCGGGCTGCAGTCCCGGGGCGGGGGTCCCGGGAAGAGGCTCTCGTCTGGGGGGGCATTCGCCGGCGGCGGCAGCGGCGGCGTCAGAAGTGTCTCGGGCAAGACGGAGTCTGGCAAGACGAGCGGCGACAGGAACAAGCTGTTCGCGTGTGACCTCTGCGGCAAGGTAACAACGCGATGTGCGATCATCTCGCTCGGCATGGCGCTCGTCGTTGTTGTCGTCGTTGTTGTCGTTGATGTTGTTGTTGTTGTTGATGATGAGAACCTCTCCTCCGTGGTAACAGCACAGGCCGGAAATCCACGGGATTCAAATTCACCATCAACCACGCTCACTGTGTGTACTCTCAATGTGTGTACTCTCAATGTGTGTACTCTCACCCCGTGTCACCTCACCCCGTGTCACCTCACCCCGTGTCACCTCACCCCGTGTCACATCACCCCGCGTACTCTCTCTCTGTGTACTCACTCTCTCTCTCTGTGTACTCACGGCCACTTTCGTCTCCGTGACGTGGAGCGGTCACGGAGACGAAAGGCGAGAGATGTGGAGATGAAACGTAACCGGTGACGACAGCAGTGTTAGGGTGATCTAACTATTCACTAGTCACTAGCGGTCTATTACGGTGATGTACCTAGTATACTCTTAGTTCTTTCGGTAAAGTCACGTAGGTAAAAAATGAAATTAATACAAATAAAAAATAAAAATCACGACGTTTCGGAGGCAACACAAGTCTCCGTCATCAGGTGGGACCGTCACAGCCAGATTTGCTGCATCAAGTGAGGCAGGGATTCAAGATGTAAGCTTCAAATGAAAAAAAAATGTACCTAGTATTCACAATCAACGTGTTTGGGTTAGATCGCGTTATCTATAAATGTGTCGTAACCCTCCACCACCCGACACGGCCAATCAGCAAAAAAGTGTCACGTTGACAAAAGATAAATAGTTCACTGCTTTAGCCCACCGGTGTGTTGAAGAGTGAAACCACAACATTTACAGTTTTTGAGTAGTACGACGTTTCGCTGGTAATCTAGCATCATCGGGCAATTCGCAACTAATCATTTTGGTCGCGAAAGCCGACGTGTTTAATGCAACTAGTAGTCTATTACGGTAATGTAAGTGGGAACTATAGATGATTCGCAGGCATCTAACTCGTAACCAGACGTGTATTTATGTAATTTAACAAGTAACTATAGATGTAGTAATGGCATGTGACCAGTGACGATAGGACGTTTACTGTTACGTAATGAACGACAGACGCATTGAAACTACAATCAGCATTGCCGCATTGTAGTGAGTTGTGTTTGTGTAGTAACTCGTTACTAGCAGACGGCATTCTACAAATGTATTTCAGAAATTCGGAGTGATCCATTTATCGATACCCTACCACAACAACAGGGAGACGTAAATAGAACCAATATTTGGGATTGCAAATCCTCGACGCGTCTCCCACGATGCCAATGCGCTTGCTAAACCTCGCGACCCTCCTCTCAGTAACCTGCCGGACCATCGCTCTCGCAGTATTCGTCACCCCTTGAGAATACATTCAGAGATACATTACATTATGCGTGGCGTATCTCTAAATGGATCGACCTCTGTATAATTTTAACAGTGCATTGGATACGCCTCGCGTGTTCCTTAACACCCTAACCGGTGATGTACTTTGCCGTGCTGCGTCCGGTGCCTCGTGCACCCCACAGACTGCACGTGCTGTTGTATGTTGTTGCGTGTTTTGTGTTTGTGTGTTCGCAAGCCGCGTGTGACCTCCAGGCGTGTATCCGTCGAGGGAGTTTTGCTACTTAGACCTTGGGGGTGGCCACAGGCTGTTAAAGCGACCTGCAAAAGCCCGAGGCGGTGCCTTGAGAGCGGCACATGCCGGTGGAGAGATACAGCTGCGTTTGTAGCTCCGCGTCGGGTTTCAAAGTGGACATCGGCCACGGGCGATCCGCTGCTGGATGAAGACTTTCCACCAATCTGAAAGTCGTAGGCGCTGACCCGTCGTAGAACTCGACGCGCAGTCGGAGACACACGTGACGTGACACACAGAGACACACACACGCACACACACACGCACACACACACGCACACACACACAGAGACACACACACACACACAGACACACACAGACACACACACACAGACACACACAGACACAGACGAAGGCCCCCCGTGTAGCCTGTGACGGACTGTTGGGGCAAGTGCTGTTGGCGAGCAGCAGCTATGAAGGCCGGCACGGCACACACGAGGGGGCTGGGTGGTCAGCAACCACGCCCGGCCGCCTTTGTCTCCCCAGTGGCGACGTTATTACGCAGCGCGCACCGGGTACTCGTTTAGAGGCCGAGTGGACCTAGGGGGGATGCCCAGGACCGGTTCAGATAATCGTCGCTGGGTGTTGGCCGTGAGCGGGAATCGAACTCGGGTCGCCGGGTTCGTAGCGCTGACCGCTGTAAGACATGAACACATAAACACACGCACACAGACACACAAACAAAGACACACGCACACAGACACACGCACAAAGACACACGCACAAAGACACACGCACACAGACACACGCACACAGACACACGCACACAGACACACGCACACAGACACACGCACACAGACACACACACACAGACACACACACGCACACAGACACGCACACAGACACACGCACACAGACACGTGTTCGTCTTTAACAGGTGCTCGCTAGCAGCACTTGGGATCGCTCTACAGGGCTACGTTAAAGGCTTTAGTTCAGTAGATGTTTGTCCTCTCGTGTTTATATCTGTGTGTGTACATTTACGTGCATGATATATGTTGGTGAAACAACATATTTATCCGAGTTAAGTTTGCTCAGAGTCAGTTTATCACGAAAGATAATGGCATTGTGGTGTATACCCTACGTGCTGTTTATGCATTATACTGCACTGACAATAGGCGTGATGAATGCTGCTGTGATGCATACGCAGTGAGTGTTTATTCTGATTGTTATAATGCGAATTGCGGTCCCTGCATCGATGTGTATATGTTGTTTGTGTCACAATCAGGTGTGCGTACTATGTGTACATGACACGCTTTGGGAATTTGACGAAGATGCTCTCGCGTTAATTGTGAGAAGGCTAATTGGTGCTTGCCTTTGCAATTAACGTCACGCAATTGCGTGATTATCCCACAATACTCCCAGAAGCACCACCACCACCACCTCCACGTGTCTCATCGTGATTCGTTGGCGATGCTGCTGCCTGAACCGTGATATCACAAACAACAACAACAACAACAACAAAATATACAGCATATGTTTACTGCTGTGTAACATGTGCTGTATATATACTGTCCGACGTTTTAGGCAATGGCTCTTCGTCTTCATAGCAGAGACGCGCTGCCAGTAAGAAGGTCAATCGACCATTCGTCGTCATTGCCGAGTGCGTCGATTTTGTTTGTTTTGTACGGGAATGTGGCTTTCGATACACTGGTGTTAATGTAACTATCATTGAGTAAATATCAACATTAACAAAATACGCACGATCATGTTTCGATTAATACCAATTACGCATCGCTCTACGTAATGCGCCAAATGCACATTATCCTAACAACGAAGTATCACTTGCAAATATTACTCCCGAGTCATTTAATGCTCGTGGAGAGACATGTATATGTTGATACATACATCAGTGTGAATGTGGCGTTGCGTGTGTACATAGGTTATCACTTGTAGAGAGATCCTGTCAATAGGCTCTATTTCAGCAAAGTATTTACCGCGTTTCGTATTCAAAGTCAATGTGTAGAACATATACACACACATACTGAAACAATATCGAGGAATTATACATAGTCTTCAATTTCCGTTCCTCGAATGTTTACTAAACCATCGTTGTTTAACAACCGCTGATGAAACACATCACACGATCTTAACCATCACAACAGTAAACTCACCACGTGATGTACACAATGATAACCCGCAGACGGAAATAACTTGACTACGATGCTCCCACTGAAGTCGAACTCGCTGGTCGCCTTCACCGAACCAGTGTGGTGAAGTATGGTCAAATACCCTCCTCCTCCTCCCCCACTCGGGGTGAGGGAGGCCATCATCCAGCAGTGGATTTGCCCAAAGGGCTGCACGAGAGTGAAGTCTGTCGACCACGTGTCCCGTCCCCGGCATCACGTGGCCACATGCGGTAGGCGGACATTGCTGCTCGTGGTGGTGGAGGAGGTGCAGGACCTGGGCCTCCCCTAGGTGGACTCAGCCTCAAACGAGTACCTGGTGTGGTGTGTAGTAAACATCGCCACTGGGGAGACAAAGGCGGCCGGGCGTGTTCATAGGTGCTCGCTAACAGCACTTGCCCCAACAGTCTGTTCAGCCTATACGGGGGATCTTTGTCTTTGGTGAAGTGTAACGTTAACGCTGATAAGAGGGATGTTTACCCGTGAACGTGCACACTCACCGAGTTCACTTGAGGAGCTGTCACCGAGCCGCGATCCATCTGCCGTCAGCCTATAAGCTGTGCACAGGCATTGTGCAGCTACTCACTACACACACGCACACACTGGGTGTTCACAGCGTGCGGCGTGTTACCCGTGAACACACCTGGGTGTTCAACGACAACAACAACGACATCGACAACAACGACGACAACACGTGGGATGGGAGAGACGTCGTCGTGGACGCTGCAGAGAGGCCACACACACACACAGTGTGCACACACACACACACACTGTGTGCACACACACACACAGTGTGTACACACACACACACACACAGTGTGTTGGGGCACTTGCCCCAACAGTCTGTTAAAGGCCATATGGGGGTGGGTGGTATTTGGTATTGACGTGTACCCCGTGCGTGTCCTCACCATTGTGGTAGTGCCGTGGTCAGCGCGCTGGCGCCACGAACCCGGCGGTTGCACCCGACTCAAGAGCCGAATGGCTCACAGGGCTATATCAAATAATTGAAACTGAAAACTGAAACACCACCAGCCCTGTCTCAAGGCTACACGGGGGATCTTTGTCTTTGTGTGACGCGCGCAGGTGTTCAGCGCGCAGTACAACCTCACGAGACACATGCCCGTGCACACGGGCGCGCGACCCTTCGTGTGCAAGGTGTGCGGCAAGGGCTTCCGCCAGGCGAGCACGCTGTGCCGACACAAGATCATCCACACACAGGTGCGCGCCGTGACGTGTGTGTGTGTGTCACAGTGTGTGTGTGTCAGTGTGTGTGTGTCACTGTGTGTGTGTCAGTGTGTGTGTTTTGTCTTTGTGTGTCAGTGTGAGTGGGGAGCGGTAGTGTAGCGGTTAGCGCACTGCGTTACGAACCCGGCGACCCGAGTACGATTCCCGCTCACAGCCAAAATCAGTGACGATTATCTGAACCGGTCCTAGGTCTCCCCTAGGTCGACTCAACCTGAAATGAGTATCTAGCGCGGTGTGTAAACATCGCTACTGGGAAGAAAAAGGCGGCCGGGCGTGGTGCTGGCCACCCACCCCCTCGTGTACCGTTCTGGCCTTCATCGGTGCTCGCTAACAGCGCTTGCCCCTACAGTCTGTTAAAGCTACACGGGGAATCTTTGTCTTTGTGTGGGATGAGTGGTCGTGTCGTGGTTAGCGCGCTGCGCTTGGACCGCTTTTTATCGGCTTCAGCGTCACGCTCCGAATAAAATTGAGCGCCCTTCAAAAGCTGCAGACACGAAGCGAGAATAATTAAACATATCACTCGTCATTATGTGGCGTTTGAATGTCTCTACGTTTCGAGATGTTAACTACCTCCCTGGTATACAGAAGGTCATGGGTTCTCTCTCCCCGTGGCCGCTTGGATTTTTCGGGTCCTCTGGTTTTCCCCTCCACATTTAGAATCAACGTCACGCGTTTAGAGTGTTTGACCGCTTTAAATTTCCACGCGATGATGATGATGAGCCACTTCGTTGGGCTTTCATTTGTGAGTGCCAGGTCGCTTCTGAATAAAGATTCGTCGTATAGCTCAGTGGGCCTTAGCTGGTGAAATTTAAACAATTAGTTGAGTTTAGAATCGACCGCGTGTGTTCTTCACGTCGACGTCTGGAGCCCCTCGATGGCACCGAGAGAGGCCACTGTGAGTGGCCACGTGGGTGGCCACCATGGTGGGTCGTCACGTGGTGGGTAGTCACCGTGGGTCGCCACGTGCTCACCACGTGGGTAGCCACGTGGTGGATCGCTGACTCACGGGCCGGGCAGCGTCGGGTGCCCCACACGGGGTCGGTCGCTCTCGCCCGGACGCGACGAGATGAGGGAATTCTGAACACGTTTAACAAACGCATGTTTAAACAAATTGTTTTATTTCACTATCATTCATTTCATGTATTCATATAAAATAAAAGTGTATGTAGTGTATGTTTTATATACTTAATTACAATCGTTATGTACTTTTAAAGGTTATAAGCATAGTAGGATATGCTGATTATTTAACCAACACATGTTTTACATTTTGTATTTTTTTACTTAACTAATTCATTTACATATGTTCATGTAAATGAAAGTAATTTTAAACACGTTGTTACAATCGCAATAGATTCTGAGAGGCTAAGCATTACATGAAAAGTCGAGTGTTTCCATCTCACTCTTCGCCTCCTCAACACGACGAGTGACACGGGGCAGCGAGGTGGGGGGGGGGCTCTGCTGCAGAGGTCACTCGCTGTGGGTCGAGAGTTGAACTCGAGTCGTCGTCGTGTCCAGCGTCTCGGCGCTCACCACAGCGGCGTCACCCCACCTCCACGCGATTATATTAACGAGCACGTATCAACGGCGCGACGCATACACACACACGAACATGTGAAATACATGATACATTTAGAAAGGTTGCCTACTCGAAACGTCGGGATGTTCGTTTCTTCTCACGGCGGCAGCTGCACACCGCGTCGTGAGGGTAGAGCCCAGCGTGTCACACGCTTGCAGCAAGCAAGTGCCGTTAGTGACCACAAGCACACAACGGCGAAGATCCCCCGTGTAGCCTCAACAGACTGTTGGGGCAAGTGCTGTTAGCGAGCAGCACCTACGAAGGCTACCGGCACTGTGGCACACGAGGGGGTGGGTGGGCAGCACCACGCCCGGCCGCCTTTGTCTCCCTCGTGACGATGTTCACAGACCGCAGCAGGTGCGCATTTCAGGCTGAGTCAACCTAGGGTAGTCTCAGGACCGATTCAAATAAGCAGCTTTTATTGATCGTGATCGGGAATTGAACTCAGATTCGTAGCGCAGTGTGCGAACCATTGCGTGTCCAGTACGAAATACAACACACATATATATAGTACACACAGACGTGTACACATACATACAGCACACACATATAGATTGTACACATACATACAGCACACACACGTGTACACATATACATAGTACACACACACACGTGTACACATATACATAGTACACACACACGTGTACACATATACATACATACGTCACACACACAAGTGTACACATATACATACAGCACACACGTGTACACATATATATACAGCATACACACACACGTGTTCACAAACGTGTTCCCACACACTCGTGTACACACACACACACACACGTGTACACGTGCGTCAGTGTCGCAGCGTGTCGCTGGTGCAAGGACCCCCCCCCCCCCCCCCCCCCCCCTCCGTGCCCCCCCCCCCGACCCCCCCGGGGCCTGTGCAGCTGCACCGCCTGCACACTCCGCAGCTAAGCGACTGGCATCCGCACAGATACTGCCAAAAATAAAGACAAAGGTCCCCTGCGTAGCCTACATAGACTGTAGGGGCAAGTGCTGTGAGTGAGCAGCACCTACGGAGGCCGACACGGCACACGAGGGGGTGGGTGGTCAGCACCACTCCCGACCGCCTTTGTCTCCCCAGTGGCGATGTTTGCACACCGCACCAGCTACTCTCATTTGATGCTGAGTCGATGTACACAGCCACACGCAGACATGCGTAGGAAGATTTAAAGCTTTCGTGACTGCATCGATTCATATTCTTAGTTCTTTCGGTAAAGTCACGTAGAAGGGAAATAATAAAAAATAAAACATAATAAAATAAAATTCTCACGACGTTTCGGCCACAACGCAAGCAGCCGTCCTCAGGTGAAGAACAGGGCTGTCGGAAAGACGCTGTCTTGTGGCCGAAACGTCGTAAGAATTTTATCTCATTCTGTTTCTTATTTATTATTTTATTATTTCCCTTCTACGTGACTTTACCGAAAGAACCAAGACTATGCGTAGGAAGATTCACACCTTCAGACGCATGATTCTAAATGTGTGTTAGCGAGCACCTCTCACCACCACTCCGATACAACTCACAGCGGAGGAGGGGTGGCGCAGTGGTGAGCGCACTGCGCGAAGCACGGACAGCGGGGACCCGAGTGCCACTCGCGGGACACGGCTAACATCAGTGGCAGCGAGGGGTGTCCAAGCCGATCCTGCCACTCCCACCAACCCGCACTGACCAGCGGGGTGAAGTATGGTTAGAACAACCCCCGGTCACCACACGGCATGGGGAGACAGTCATCCAGCAGTGGATTGTCCACTTCTGACGATGAGTGGATTTAGTTACGACAGACTGCAACAGTTTGTGATAAATAAAACCTCACACCATCTCTCCACCGGCGTAGCGTGCGCGTGTTGGTGTGAATCACGCGGTGGCGTGGCGGTGATCGCGCTGCGCTACGGATCCTGGCGACCCGAGTTCGATCCACAGCCCCCAGCGCCAGTGACGATTCTCCGGACCGGTTCTGGGTCTCATCCCCCAGGTCTATTCGGCTGCACATCAAGTACGCGGTGCAGCTATGTAAGCATCAGCACTGGGGAGGCAAAGGCGTCCGGGTTGTCCACACCAACCCCCTCGTGTGCAGTCCCGGCCTCTCTCGGCGCACGTGGACAGCACTTGCCATGGCGATGTGTGCAAGGCTGGAGCGGGCATCTTTGTCTGTTACATTAATTGCCAACGTATTTTTAGCCCAACTTGAAGCAAACATTAATGAGTCAACTTTGCTGCGACGCACAGCGCACGACGAGCGGTGGTGTAATTGATTGCTCGCAGCCGAGATGCATCTCGCACATTATCTAGGAAGGAACCGCGCCTAATGTTTGGAATTTACGAACAACACATTCAGCAGTGAAGTCACGCTTTTCCTGAGTAAGATGCGAGCGAGACGTGAGAGAGTCGGTGTACATCGTGTGTGCGCGCGTGTCTTCGTTAACTATCGCCACTGGGAAGTCAAATGCGGCCGAGCGTGATACCGGCCTTCATAGGTGCTGCTACTCGCTGGCAGCACTTACCCTCAACAGCGTGTCAAGGCTACACGGGGGATCTTTGTCTTGTCTCTCTCTGTCTGTGTCGGCGTGTGAAGGAAAAGCCACACAAGTGTCAGCACTGCGGCAAGGCCTTCAACAGGAGCTCCACGCTCAACACACACATCCGCATCCACTCGGGGTACAAGCCCTTCGTGTGCGAGTTCTGCGGAAAGGGCTTCCATCAGAAAGGTGAGTTCCGTCTCTTCCTCCTCCACCTCCTCCACCTCCTCCACCTCCGCCACCTCCTCCGGGTCGGAGGTGCAGGGGCAGCTAGAGGGCGGGCGGGAAGACGGCCGGGAGGGGCTCCACCAACAGTTTCCTCGCGCTCTGCGGTGCTACATTGTGTTGCTTGGCCAACCCCACGGAGTGAGCGTTTTGTACCACGTGGCAGCGAAGAAATCCACGCGTACGACGGGGCCTGGGAGGGTAACATTCGGTCGCCGTGCAGATGGAAACAGATGGAGATGAATCCCACTGTCTGTACACTACTGCCATCTCCTGGCCGTGAGATGACAGTACAGTAGTTTACAGTACAGTATTTTACCACACTGGTCGACAGCGGCTCAAAACACCGCCAGCAACGCGGCGGCGGCGGATCGCTAGAGGTCATCGTGAGGTCATCGTGAGGTCACCGTGAGGTCACCGTGAGGTCACCGTGAGGTCACCGTGAGGTCACCGTGAGGTCATTGTGAGGTCATCGTGAGGTCATCTCGCGTCTCGCCCGGCTGGGGGCCTCGACGTCATCCGCGCAATGGGGTCCGGGGGTGCTTACCCCCCCCCCCCCCCCCCCCGCCCACCCCCTCCCCCCCCCCCCCTTCAGTGTCCACCCTCTCCCCCCCAGTGTCCACCCCCTCCCCCTCCCCCCGTGTCCACCCCATCCCCCCCCACAGGGGGAGCACTGTGTATGGGGGGGGGGTTCTAGTTCACCAGTGCTCCTGTATATGGAGAGGAGGGGGAGCGGTGGCGCAGCGGTTAGCACATTGTGTGTGTGAGGAGTGGTGGCACAGTGGTTAGCACATTTTGTGAGTGTGGGGAGCGGTGATGCAGCGGTTAGCACATTGTGTGTGTGTGTGAGGAGCGGTGTCGCAGCGGTTAGCACATTGTGTGTGTGAGTGTGAGGAGCGGTGGTGCAGTGGTTAGCACATTGTGTGTGTGGGGAGCGGTGGTGCAGTGGTTAGCACATTGTGTGTGTGAGTGTGAGGAGCGGTGGCGCAGCGGTTAGCCGCACTCCGGTGTTCGATTCCCTGGCAACGGCGATCGTCAGTGGTGAGCGGCGTGCGAGGCGGCCCGCACTAGACCCGCGTGGTGAAGTATGGCCGGGCAGTGTTCACCGCCAGGAGGCGGCGTGGCGGTGATGGGGGGGAGGGGGTGCCTTCACCCAGCCTTGGGATTGACACAGCGATGGAGTAGCTCACGATCCGCCTAAAGCGGCATTTCAATTGCACGCTCCCCATTGAAGCGCTTCAGCGCTCCTCTCCTTGACAAAGGCAAAGCAGTCCCGGGAGACGAGTCTCGTTTACCACTCAGCCAACGCAATGAGGTTATGGAAGGCTCCTGGAGACACTCACCGCCTCGACACGTTACGCACCCTCGTGAGAATTCGGAAGCGACGCGAAGTTTCGTCTGTTCGGTACATCCTGGGCGGGAGACGACTGCCCGCACGGCCTACAGCTGGCGGGGCAGATTCGAGCTGCGAGGTGGCTAGAAGAGAGCATCCCAGCAATGGATCCTTGAGGTTTGAGCGTTCCTCCAACGCGTGGTAGGTCTGCTACGGGCACTTTGTTTCCATTGCACAATGAAGCCATGAATTAGTAATTAAACGTGACATTGGCCCAAGAGCCCTATTGTAATCGACAGTCGATATCAAATCCATAGCAATCAATCGTTGTAATTAGGTCCATTGGAATCACGCGGTGGAGGGAATTGTGATTCTCAAACGCGAGCA
>CM025655.2:10261428-10298860 GCA_014621495.2 Entosphenus tridentatus
TGCATGCGCACGGCCTGTGCCAATCCACTGCTGGATGCGTCGGTGTGCCCCGGGATGTGGCTACGACACGGCGATGTTGGTAGTTGTGTTATTATTATTATTTACTATCTATATACACCTCAAACGAAGCTTCAAATCTATTCTACTGGTAGGAACCTCCTGGTTACACCAGCCCACAGGGGATTATTGTGTCCATCCGTCCATCGTGCAGGGAGGGGCTGGGTGGGGAGGGGCTGGGTGGGGAGGGTGGGGAGGGGCTGGGTGGGGAGGTTGGGGAGGGGCTGGGTGGGGAGGGGCTGGGTGGGGCTGGGTGGGGGGTGGGAGGGGTGGGGCTGGGTGGGGAATGGCTAGTTACCCCGTGGTGCCCTCACAGTCGGGCATATTTGCGGAATACACCACGCCGCCGTTGACCCTGGCCATTGACCGAGCAACCCAACGTTCCCACCAGCTCCCTCCGCAGGAATGTGTTAGGACCAGAAGCGGCTGTGGGATGGAATGTTTCGGTCGGGCTGTCAGCAGTAGTGGGAGTGGTGGGGAGGTTGACAGAACAATGAATTACACTACGACCATCAGTCAGCCAGTGTCTGCCGTCAGTCTGCACGTGCGGTCGCGTGCCTCCAGTTGCTGAGTCGTACGCCAGTGCGCATTGCTGCCATCCTTCTCGTCTTCGCCACGACCGATCGGTCAGCCAGTGTCTATTCCCATCGTCACCCACATCAGGCGCATGTCAATGTCAACCCCGATCCTTCATGTTGCTTCGCCAAGCGGTGAGTCAAGAGGACAGGGAAAGGCGTCATTTGGGCCACGGGAGCTGGGTCACCAAAACGACAGAAGGAGTCGGGATACAATTTGTGTGTGCGTAGCTGTGTGTGTGTGTGTCTGTGTGTGTGTGTGTGTCTGTGTGTGTGTGTGTATCTGTGTGTGTGTGTGTGTCTGTGTGTGTGTCTGTGTGTGTGTGTGTGGCTGTGGGGAGTGGTAGTGACGATTATCTGAACCGGTCCTGGGCCTCCCATAGGTCGACTCAGCCTTAAATGAGTACCTGGTGCGGTGTGTAAACATCGCCACTGGGGAGACAAAGGCGGTCGGGCGCGGTGCTGGCCACCCACCCCCTCGTGTACCGTTCTGGCCTTCATAGGTGCTCGCTAACAGCACTTGCCCCTACAGTCTGTTAAGGCTATACGGGGGATCTTTATCTTTGTGTGGCTGTGTGTGACTGTGTGTGTAGCTGTGTGTGCGTGTGGCTGTGTGTGTGTGCGTGCGTGTGTGTGCATGAACACGACCTCTAGCAGAATCAATCTCCCTCTGTATTGAGAGTGATAACCGGTCCTGCGGCAAAGAGTGTGACGTATTTAGTTTGACGATAACAAGCAGCGTATCCAAAGTGATTTTAGAGGTTGGTTTGTATATGACATCATAATCAGAATATTTATTTACACTGGAGGAATCCGATGAGCGATGAAGCTCTTTTTTCCATAGATGCCCAGTAGCGGCGAGTAAAAACGTTGCAACAACAACGCAAACACGTGACAGTCGGGAGGCAACATGGGTCGGCGAGTGTGTGAAGGGGCGTCGAGTGAGATGAGTGGGGACAGGTAGACGGGGTTGGTGGGTCACATCGAGAATCGTGAAACTCCAAACCCCACGAGATGCTCAAGGTGCTCAGAGAGTGGCAGCGCAGCAAGAGGGACCGTGAGCGCGCCAGTGCAGCGCTTATCCTCAGGCCGCTGGGATGTGGATTCCTTCTGGTGCTCTGCTTTCCTGCCGTAAGATAAAAAGTTATATAAAAAAAATTTTTTAACACGCTTTTAGGAAATGTATCGTACGAGTAATGGCAGTTGAGCGTGGACAATTAGACCCAAGCCGAAACATAACATATATAAATAAATGTTTAAAAATACTTTTTTCATTGTTTTTGATAGAATATAGTATTGTCACCAGTATGACATAAGTATACCAAGTTTGCAGTCGATACCACATTGGGAAGTGGATTAAAATTGAGTTACAAGATTTGAGGATACGACAACAACAACAGACAGAGTGAGTTAATAGAAATCGTGTAGTAATAATAAAAACAGTTGTCAACAGGGCTTTACTGATGCAATGACAATCACTGTTCTCACCTGAGACTGATCGAGATTCGTACCCAACGCCGTGCCCTCGCCAATGTGATGTCATAGTTACACTTCGCAAGAACTGACATCAATCATAACGAACACAATACACCGTCATATTCATTAGGGACAGCCAATTGCCACCAATACATAAAAACAGGATTCATATTCTTGGTTCTTTCGGTAAAGTTATTTCCCTTCTCCGTGACTTTACCGAAAGAACCAAGAATATGAATCCCCGCAGTCACGAAAGCTTTACATCGATAAAAACACGATTGCTTACTTAGTATGAAATCACCTTGTTGGACCTGTTTAAATCCTGTAAATTAGAACTAGTTATCGAGCAATAACTCTTGACGTAAAGCTGTCGTGACTGCAGGAATTAATATTCTTGGTTCTTTCGGTAAAATCACGTAGATAGGTTGAAAGAAAAAAAAACCTACGACGTTTCACAAGCGGTCGTCATCAGGAAGAAGATGATCAGGAAGATGATGACGAACGCTTTCGCTGCGATCGAAACGTCGTCGTTTTTTGTTATTTTTTGTTATTTTCTTTGAACCTATCTACGCGATTTTACCGAAAGACCCAAGAATATGAATTCCTGCAGTGACGAAAGCTTTAAGTTAAGAGCAATTAACTGTTCATTGTTCAACCGGTTCACGTGCACGGGAGATCTGGTGGCGTCTTGGCGCCGACTTTAGCCACGAGATGAAGAAGCGCTCGCACTGAACTCGAGCTCCAGTGATCTTCATTCACGGCTGATCATGCTCGGCGTAATCCCCAGCGAAACGTCGAACCACATTGTGTGAACATGTTGCTGCTTCCTTTTCAACGTACAAGCGGGTTTGCTGGAAAACGAAACCCTATCGGCACTTGAGCCTTGTGTGTGTGACGACTTCATGTGTCGACCGCGTCAATCAGCCGCGTCATTGACACCCTCGAACCCAGCTGTAGGTCAGAACTTCGCGTTTCGTATTTGTGAATTTATAATTATAGTTAGATTTTATATAACAGCATCATTCATGCAAATTACATCTGAAAATGAATAATATAAAATCCTTCTCTCCAACACACACCTGGCGTGCTGTACTAGTAACGAATTGGCATGTTCTGTTTATGTGACAAACCTTGATAACAAAAAAAGTAATTTACCGTGTCGGGCGGTAGCGGGTTTAACGACGCATTTATATATTTACACAATCTAACCCAAAGAAACTTGTATTGTGGATATAAAATCCTACATAGGAACATTACGAACCACATTACCAGTTTGTTGCTCCCCCCCCCGCACCTCCGATGAGCACGGCTAACTACGTACGGCGCGAAAGAAGTTCAACATAGTAGGAGACAGCGCGAGACAGCGGGTGAACACAGGCACGCCATGGGTGTCAGAGCGACCGAAGACGCCTTGTAGGCGAGAGTCCACTCATTTTCAGAGGTGGGGCAGGGGGCACTTTTACCCACAAGACATCGCCAGCGTGAAGTCCGCCACACGTTGCTCGAAACCATTGGGGGTTTGACAGAACGACTACGCTGGGGGGTGTCGTCGCGTGCCGTGTGTTTTGTCGCGGACCTTGCGGTGAGGAACGCTGCGGGAGGGCATCGTTCATTAACCGCCAGCCGTGTGCCTTGTCTCCCACCTACCTACCTCGCCGCTGCTGCTGCTGCGCTCGCTCCCAGGCAACTACAAGAACCACAAGCTGACGCACAGCGGCGACAAGCAGTTCAAGTGCAAGGTGTGCAGCAAGGCGTTCCACCAGGTGTACAACCTCACGTTCCACATGCACACGCACACGGAGACCAAGCCCTTCACGTGCTCCTTCTGCGGCAAGGGCTTCTGTCGCAACTTCGACCTCAAGAAGCACGTGCGGAAGCTGCACGATAGCTCGTCACACGCGCTCGCCACCATCGCCGCCGCCGCCGTCGCCGTCACGCCCGAGGAGCAGGAGGATTCGTCAGAATAATCCGAATCTTCATTTAGACGGTCGTCCAATGACGCGCACTTCCTCTTACAAATCATCACCGCCTCGAGCTTTCCCGGCTGGCTGCTGGCTGGGCTCCTGTCCATCCCAACGCTCACTCGGTGGTTCGGGGCTGCTGCGGGCCGAACTGGAGACTTTTTTGAAACGTATTCTTCCGTGCGACAAATAAACATTGAGTTGAAACGGTGGAGGAAGATGCTCGAAGGACTCCTAATGGATCGCGACACCCACGAGGTGTGAGTAACGAAGACAGGAGACGGACGCGGTTAATTTAAACTTGCTCTAACTTTTCTAACTCCTATTTGTGTAATAATTTCGCCAGATTATTCTAAGAAATCACCGAGAATGTGGAAAAAAAACCCCATCACATTACATATTATCTTACCATTGTACTACACTAGTAGATAAAAAGGAAGATTACTTTGAGCGCTCCGAGTACATGATTGTGAGAAGAGTGTGAAGGTAACAACAGTGGCTCTCAAAACACCAACAAACTTAGTTATCCATAATACAGATTTTTGGGTTAGATGTCGTAAATATATAAATGTGTTGTTAAACCCGCCACCACCCGGCACAGCCAACTAGTAAGTGTTGTCACGTCAACAGAACTTGCCAATTCGTCACCAGTACAGCACTAACCGGTGTGTTGGAGAGCCAAGCCACAACATTTACAATCTGAGTACGACGTTTCGCCAGTAATTACAACCAGCTTCATCAGGCGACAGCCAGAATTGCGACGAATTGTCACGTTTTGTTTACGTGACAACCCTTACTAGTTGGCTGTGTCGGGTGGTGGCGGGTTTAACAACACATTTATATATTTATGCGCTCTAACCCAAAATACCTTGATTATATGGACATGTTAAACAAACGTGTTTACCCACGAGAGCCACACCGCGTTGGTCGGACACTTCTCAGAGGGCCTTGGCCACGTTGAATTATTTTGACCCATTGTTTTATTTTAACCCATTGTTTTATTTTGACCCATTGTTTTATCTTGACCCATTGTTTTATCTTGACCCATCGTTTTATTTTGACCCATTGTTTTAGTTTGACCCATTGTTTTAGTTTGACCCATCGTATTATTTTGACCCATTGTTTTAAGCCAATCGAAGAGTGTTCATGATAAGCGGGAGGAAACTGTAGCCACGAGGCAGCGCTAGCGATGTCCGTCAGAGTCTGTTGGGAGCTTCACGAATGTGAGATCCACCAATCATCGCTTCCTCTATCCACCAGTGGTGGGCTGACCCATACCACTAGAGGAAGCTATGGAGTTTGGCCTACTCTTCTACGCTTGGCAAACATCTTAGGAAGAGGTTGGGGGTAACCCGCATTTGACCATACCACACGTGACCTACAGATGGTCACGTGGTTTAGCCTTGTCAGCCCGGATAGATTGTTATATTTTCCACAAAGGTCACGAGTTCAAATGAATAAGGAGCGTTGCATCAAAGGTATTTGTGTATTTTATTGATCGATTATATTGATGGTGTGTGGCGGCTAACAATGCCTCGAAGTTTCAAACTATTTGCAACTTTGTGTGTGTGTGTGTATAATGTGTACATTATCATGATGCTACGAAGCGCAATGTGTATAATGGTGTAATGTATGATAATATTGTATCGTTACTTTTGAACATTGATCTTTCTGGCACGAAGCAGTGTCCCTGTAGGCCAATGCGTGTCTAAGCAGACATCGACAAAGAGCATCGATTGTTTAAACGTGAATCACTTAAATGATGACCTTTCCTCGTCTCGGGGTTGTTCGTCACTGTACGGAACGTGATGATGTTTTAAAGCGCAAGCATTATGGTGTCACCTGACGTCGACTTTACAGCAAACGTGTTGACACATTTAACGATTATACAGCACTTCAGACAAGTGTTGAACTCGTCGGCTTTCGCGATCAGTATTATTCGTCATGAGGGTTTTTGGGTTAGATGTTATGAATGTGTCGCAACCCTCCACCACCCGACACGGCCAATCAGTAAACAAAGTGTCACGTTGACAAAACGCCAATTAGTTACAGTACTTCTTCAGCCCACCGGTGTGGTTGAAGAGCGAAACGTCGTACTACTCAAATTCTAAACATTGTGGATTCACTCTTCAAACACACCGGTGGGCTGAATAAGTAACTAATTTGCGTTTTGTAAACGTCACACATTGATCTAACCAAAACACCTTCATGATGAATTATTTAACTATGACGCGTGCACGAGGTCCCATGGGTAAAGAGTGCAGCCTCCAACTGCTAGTCTGATATCTCTATCTCTACTTTGAAGGAGGACTACTGACCGAAACGTCACCTATTATATATACATGTGTAGTTGTCCACTTTATGGCGGTGTTTAAGACGAACGTGAGTGTGATTGTGCGTATGTACCACTGCCAACGCAACAGCGTCACATGGTGTATACTTTTGAAACGCACACACACACATAGACACATAGATGTATGCTTCATTACCTTGACTAAGTACATCGATGTACTGAACATTCTAGTTAAGCAGAGTACCAGCGTCAGTATTAATGGGTCACAGACTCCTCTGAAACACATAGCTAATAGCTCCGCGGGCTTCACCCGGTAAATTAAATAGTTTAGTTGAAGCGGACAATACACGGGTCCCTTATGTCTTGGCGTGTAAAAAGTCAACGTACGCATCTCATCAACCGCACAGCCTTCTGGGAGCGCAGATATAATTTCAGCAGGGATGGTTTTAACAGAACCTCTGGACCGGTTTCAGCAGTTCTTGTCTCATCAGCAGTGTCAGGCTTTCTTGGACCACAGTGCTGGTGAACTTCCCAGGTGGCGTTCACAGACATACTCGGATCTAAATGATGTCTCGCTGCCTGCGCCTGCTGATTACTAAACGCGTTCCATGTGGCGCAGAGAGTGCTTTCGCGACTCTAGCGCAAAAAGAAAGCTGATGAAGAGTCGTACAGAGCGCTGTTTGAACCAACAGAAGCGATGTCTCTACATGACGCCCCCCCCCATTCTCTGCCTGGGATCACCAAGCAGGCCGGAGAGCATTTGTACCTCAGTGCCGCCATTGAGAAAGTGTCACTACCGCTCTAAACAAGTTAGTATGACACTGGCGATGCGACTGCTGTGTTAACACCGGTGCACGGTTAACAAAGAGCCCAACACGTGTGTCTATAACGCTGTGGCCTTAAAAGAGAAAATATGTAGACAACGTTTCGGGCACTGGCCCTTGTAGCACACAGCATATTTTATATTTTATGTGCTATGAAGAAAAGCCATTTCCGAAACTTTGCCTGCAATAATTTTCTATTTTAAGGCCACTTATATTTCAACAGCTCTGTTTTAAGTTTCGTGTAAATTCCGTGTTGTTAATGCGTTTATACAAAAGCATTCTAACGCGTGCTCGTTAGGTGACTTTATTGCGTGACTTATTTGGACCCTTGGTAAATCTGGGCCGTGGCGCTTCTTCTACCGCCTCCAGCGCCGCTGCACTAACGCACGTGTCCTGCCACTGTGGGAGGTCACTCTGCTGCTCCCTCCCCACACCTCGGCCATCCGTGCTGCCACGTCCCGAACTCTGCTCAAGCACTGGCGACCTTCCTCGACTCCTCTCTGCATTGAGCCGACTGCCTCTGACACGCCCCCCCCCCCCCGTTTCTGTGCAGCGTCTTTGAGCGAGAAACGCCGTGCAAATCTACAGCGTGTCGTCACAATGCATTCAGATGTCACACTAAAGGCGTTCCTAAAATACTGCACATCCATTTCGGCGAGGGTATTTTGCCCCGCGACGTTTTATTCTCAATGTCCACTGGGGTTAGGGTGCAGTGCGAGGCACACGTGGGGCAAAAGGCATTTCTTGTCCTCACGGAAACGGCGCCATCGGCCACGATCACCTGGCGGTCGAGATTGGCACCTGCAACTAGAATGACTGCACCTGAGCAGGCAATCGAGACCAGGGCAAAGAGACCCCATCACCGCACACACACTTGAACCTTATGTGGGGACCCCGGGGTCCCATAAGCCCCCGGCTCTCGCATAAACTGCGTTGCGACGTCATTTTACGTCTGTTGAAGGCGAACGACACGGCGATCTATTCCTCTCGAAGAGCTCTACACGATGCGCTAATCAAAGTTTTGTTTCTTCTGCGCATTCGTCCTGGCCGCTGCGTTTAGACGACACGACAACAGAACGATCCGCGCCAGGCTGGTCGCGGCGTTCATGTGCGCGGTAGGACGGAGTCGCCAAAAATAAATTAAAGTTAATTACGCTTTTGACTTCGGTTTATTCGGGACCCCGGGGTCCCGCCATAAGGTTCACACACACACACACATATATATACACAGCACGCAGGCTCTATTAGTTGTACATAACAAGTCGTGATGGGCGCAATGTTTTCATTATGCCAGGAAGAAAAGTTTATACAAAAATGAGCACAACTCAAACGGCATGTCGAGACGTTCACAGGTTGTACAAATGTTGTTAATAATGCATCGGAACGAAAAATATATAATTGTAAAGCTCTGGTACTTATTTATTAATAATGCTGTATAATGTGTGCTTACCCAAAATGTGCAGCCGAGCATATTTATATATAAATGCGTTAACACTCATTGTGGCCAAGGAATAAGTGTGTACGTGTGTTTTATTTATTTCACAAAGATGATTAAACTTGCTATAACTGTCAAACCATGCTCGCACGTGAGACTTTGTTTAAGGTGGTAGACGTTGTTCGTGATGGTGCCTGCAAATGGTTTTTGCGCAATTATACAACACAGATTTTGTTGTTGTTTTTGGGGCAACATCTATCCCGCAACATTTTTACAACAGAAACAAGTGTCAATCCGTCCCGTGTTTTATTACCAAATATGCTCTTGAAATATCCCAAAATAATTATTTAAGTACATTTTAGGCACGAATTGTAGACATTCACGTAATTGTGTTTGTTGTATTTATATAAAAATTGAAAGACTTTCACCATTTTTATTGTGATCAAAGTAAACTTAAGTTCTAATTATTATTATTGACGTGTGAGTCTACACTCTATTTCAGTAGGGTTCTTTAAATGATATTGTTGTTGAACTCATGCGAGACCCGCAAGGCTCAAACGCATGCTCGGCCTCGCGCTCAAACCACGCTTGTGGTCGATCACGGGGCGGAGAGCAAAAGCGTCGATTCAAGCGAGACCATCGCACAGCGCACATTTGAAAACGAATGTCGCGGGAAAAGTAAATGTGCTTTTGCATTATTGGAAACGACAGCCTAACGGCAGGGCAACCAAGCCACGTTGACGCTTTTGAACGAAGGTCGTGAACGGCATCCGTGCCCATCCGCAGTGTGCGCGTGTCCCGTGCACAATCCCCGGCTGATGTCGCTGTCACGCCACGTGTTTTGTGCACATGGTGGTCACCCAAGCAAAGCACCACCCTGGCCCTACCTTGCTTAGCTTCAGAGGTATGATGGGATAGGTTGCATTACGGGTGGATTGATACAATATACACCGATTAATTAAGCGAATTTTTTTTTTTTTAAATGTACATTTTATTTGCTCAAGAAAAAAAATCTGGTCCCAAAACACCACAGTTAAATTAGCCAGGTTACTAATCAGGAGGTGGGTATTATAACCACTTAGATACGTGACAATCAAACAGATCAATGGTTATGCGGTTTCATTAACACATAAACGTGACAAACATACAGTGCTATGCACCTTTTATGACATTGATGGTTAATTGTATATCGTGGTGTGGCTTTGCACAAAGACACACACACAACCGCACACAAAGCCCATTAACAGACTGCTGGGGCAAACGCTGTTAGCGAGCACCTGTTAAGGCCGGAAAATGCGCTCAAGAAGAAGGTGATGTGGCCGAACCACGCCAGGCAGTCTGCATCTCGCCCGAGTAATGACGTTGATTAGTACCAAGGGGAAAGCGAGGGACAATTCTAAGTTAATTCGACAATGTTGCGAGCCGTGGCCCAGGAATGTAATGAAGATACCCGGGTTCTCAGTGCAACCTGTGACGCAACTGCTCCACATACACACACCGTAGCAGAATGTGTGTGTGCTTGTGCTAATCCACTCGCCCATTCGCGTGTCAGTCAAGTCACACGGAAACTCTTCGTGGTTGGTCAGGCAGTGACGAGGCAATGCGACTCACGAGATACCCCTTCGTTAAGCGCTGCATACACACATCTGGTAGTAGCCTACACTCTACAAATACAATCATTAGGCAACCGAGGTGCTGTTAAACTTCACATGAGAATGTCTAGCAGGCACTCCAAATAATGAACAGAAGATACTATTTGAAAAAGAGAAAGCTTAATTATTGGTTATTTTGGGACAGCTTTTATTAAATTGTCCAATTTAGAAAAAAACCTTTAGGGTGTTGTGTTCACAACAAACCGAACGGACAGTGACCGACAAACACATGCAAACCATACCCACATGTGTACGTGTGTGACAGCATAACAATTATTACACATGCTGCTGCTGCATCTTCAGTGGCGTCTTAACATCACACTCGAGACGCACAATAACAGGGCTGCAATGTGAGGAACAGGACATTGTAAGTTGAACGGAATCAAGGTGTCAATGGTTTCAGAATGGATCAAACACGAACTTTTCTAGTTTATATATATATATTTGACAGTTAGTCCTGAAGTTAACACTTTTTAAATTGCAATGATGAAAGTCTTAAAATACGCTTCAAATCAGACCAACTTTGTCGTCTCAAACGGTGTTGTGCTCCTCCCACGATCGATGCCTTTAGTGTCGTGGATAGGCCATCGGTGACATTAACTGCTTACATTTAAAAGCCTAGTTTTACACGTTGCTATTTATAGCTGTTGGAACTTGTAGGAGTCATTGGAAAGGCAACATGGAGCTTATGGAGTTTTCGTGATGAATCCTACAAATGCCCAGAAATATTTAATATCCACGTCATTTTGTGCAGCCCAAGGGCATTTCACGGACACCATTATACATCGCAATATTTTGTTACAAAAATGTGACTTCATCTTGCAATTCAGAGTTCTTTCACAAATGTACTCCACAGCTTTGCGTATATTCCAGCATTAACATCTCAATAAAAAAAAACGACTGTGAAATGATGATACCCTCCTCGCAGGCAGATTTGAAGAATGCTTGCAACATCACTCGGAGACATTAAGTGGAAACATCAATCTGCAAACACATCCCTCATCTCAAGTCTTGCAAGCGACACACGTTTAACACTTACTCGCGTGTTCTGCCGATGAACAGCGCAGCCAGAACAATAACAAGTGTCCGCAAAGACATTTTTAAAGAGTTCGTCTTGAACATTTCACCTATTGTTAACATGAACCTACACCGGGGCTAATTGCTCAAGCGCAAGATACGCTCCTTGCGTTCATTTGAACCACGAATCGTTGTACTTATAAGCAAGCTACGTAACCATATGCGTCAATATGCAAACCGTGGATGGTTACGCAATTTATTCCCGTGATAAATGTGAAAAACGAGCTTTTGTCATTGTTGGTACCGAAACAAACATGTGGCCAAACATGGAAGGATGTTGTGCGAATGAACTCGGATTGAACTGATTACTACTCGACGAGCGACAACGCGTTTTAGCCACACGACCAAACATTCGGTGATACAAAACGGCAAAAAAGTCACACAAAAATGACCCATAGATTGTGATTACGTGTTAACAACGGCATTTAAAATCAGGTAATGGGGTTTCATTAATTCTGGTCTCAGCACATGGCCAATATTTAATTCCTCGCAACGCAGACTCGCAAGCAGCCTCGTGTGGGAAAAAAAAACACTTCATATTCGAATTAAGTTCAAATCATCACAAATACACACGATTTCTTAATTGTTAGCCACATTTAGTCGCCCAAGGCGGCAAGGGAGACGTTTCCAGATACTGCGTTACACCTCCGCTCAATAGCCATTCGGACACCAACGGCGCGACGAAAATCCACACGCACACGGCAAATTGGCATTCAATGACACTTTTTAAATCGAGCCTCATTTCCTGGATTATAAAAAATGCAAAAAGTACCGCACAAACATGGAGTCGTCCGATAAAACAAAATTTAAACACAAGATTCAAAGTGAAGGTGTTCAGATTCACACAATTTCTCAACAGCAACATTTACGACCACCGTTGGAGCCCATCGTACATAAAAAAAAATAGGATTAAAATTAGGCCACACAAATAACCTTAGGCATTTCCTAGTCTCTTGTTTGATAAATGTAATCTCCGCGACTAAAAGTATTAAGTGGCATACGTGGTGAACGTGAACGTGTTAATGCCTCGTTAGAAACATTGGCAAAGTCTTTATAAATAAGGTTAGTCACAACAAATGTCCTTGGGAGTAATTGGGAACAGAGACATCAACATAAACTATTGCCAAGCCAGTTCGTTGCGAACATTTGTAACTAAGCCAAGCTTTGAGATGAAAATATCAAATGTGCAGGAGTCCAACTACCAGTTTTCAGCACAAGCTAATGTGAAGCCGCGATAATGGAGCCCCCCCTCGCGGCTGAACAATGTATTTCACGAGAGCAGATCTCAGACCAAGAATTCAGGCAAATCAAGGAGACAATCACGGACGTTTTCAATCTCCACGACTCGGCAAGACGACAGTGACGGCCTCATTGTCGACCCATCTGATGAAACCAATTCTCGTGCACACACTCGCACACACACTCTCACTCTCTCACACACACTCACACTCACATTTACGTCACGCCCACGCGCAGCTCTCAAATGCAGTTTATATTTATTCTTATTACACACCAAAAACATTCACACACACAAAAACACTCCTTAAATATAGCACTGACTGCATATACAAGGGGCACCAGACGTTAAAGAAAAAAAATCACAATTGTAGGAAAGATAAATCAAGACTAACAGCTTCTGTACAACACATGGACACGAATCCACATGGCTGCCGCACTGCGTATCGTAATCATACCCTAGATTAAAATGTCCAGCCAGCGCACAATAGAATATGTTAAGATCAAGAGCTAGTTTGACTGCATGCCAACACGGGGTATAAATTGGTCCATCACAGATGCAGCCACAGAGGTTGGTTGGGCCACGTAATCACGCACACACCATTCTCATTAGTGCTTGGCTTGTTTTTTTATACAGATATGTGCACAAGTCCAAATATTTTACAATTTAAAAGCAACAAAAATGGTTCTCAGTTAACTGCATGTGTAATGTAATTTGTGGCAGATAAATGGTAATTTCTGCCAGGAGAGGTAAGAACTGAAAATTATGGGTACGTGGATAATGTCCATCTTTGGAAGCGTTCTTATTATTGTTTTCCTGTTGGGTGTGGTGGTGGAGTATTGATATTTTTATTGTGGGGCTTTTCCCCTCCAATTATGGGCAAATATTTTTTAAAATGTACAGGCATCGTATACGCACTAAATATTTTTCGTCTTAAGTAAAGGACAAATCCGACAAAACATTGTCTAAGAAACTTTCAGCTTCATACGCCGCTGTTAGTGTAGGATACTTTGGGTCAATACGCCAACGCCCATTTGCAATGGCAATGTGAATAAATTACTGCTTTTTTATTTTAAAAAGTGCCACGTTCAACTATTGCGCAGGGGAATTAATGTTATACGTAAACTACTGTGTGGATGAAGAGAAATCGGCAGCCAAACCACATCAAGTAAAACCCGGGCACACAGTCGAAGTCAGACACACGTGTGCAAGTTGTTTTTTGATCGGTTAGTCCTACGAATTAAAATCTACATCTCAATGAGGTGCCGCGGTTAGAGCACACAATATTAAAGTTGCGAGCTCAAATTCCAGTCGAGAATCAAATCCACCGTTTGCCCATTTGATAAACAGAGCAGCAGCACTGGTTGGTGGTTGCCCATGCACGCGTTTGATTAAGAAAACGAGACCCCCTTCATTGTAAAATTTCCCATTAAAATCGCAATTGGAAAATACCAGATGGGAAAAACTTCATATATTCATGAAAAACTCAAATGCATGGACAAACAACAGTAGTGGTCCCATGGAGAGACCGACCTCCACCACGACCAGTTGGCATTTGCACCAAGAGCTCGGGATTGTTTTGCCACAGGGAGACCACCTCGGGCCTCCTAGTGCTCGACTGAAGCAGGAGAAAAACTCTGAACATTGACTTGGCATCCCAATGAGAAGCAGGCATGAGTTCTTACAGTGGCTCACGGGGCAGCCTGAGCGGACGGAAGGGGCGTGGGAGTGGATGAGTGGGGGTAGACGTTTGGTTCGGTAGGGGTGGACGAGTGGGGGTTGGTGTTGGGTTCGGTAGGGGTGGACGAGTGGGGGTTGGTGTTGGGTTCGGTAGGGGTGGATGAGTGGGGGTGGGTGTTCAGGGGGCAACTCCGGTGGCGACCCCCCCCCCATCACGCCGCATTCCCCTCCCCGTCCTGCGCCTCCCACACGCGCCGCCGCTCGCTCTCGCGAAGCCGCTCCATTTCCGTGTCGCTCAGCGCCGCCCTTTGCCGCACGTTCTCGAACTGGTAGTCGCTCATCAGCACGCCGTCCTCGAACACGGTCACCAGCACGTCCTGCGCGGCAAGGGGCGGGATTAAAAGGGCAGAAAGAGGTGGATGGGAGCAGTTAGGAGTGCTTTTGGAAAACTGAACTTGATAATGAAAGCAACCAAGCAACGTTCCTCAAGCAGAAAGCTTTTAAATCAGTGAACATGACCTGTTATGATGTACACACACTGGCAAAGAAAACCAAACAAAATCTAAGAAGTGGCCGAATATGAATAAAAATTTTTTTTTTCCAAAAACCGCTGCGTGCTTTTGGCTAATGAAAAAGCTACTGAATTGACCTTGGTTTGATTTAAATAAAGTTGATTAATCAATCCGGCAGCCCAGCAACATGTCTAACTGGCCTTATGTTACCGGTGGTACTCTGAAAGGGCACAACTGGTCTGGAGTAAGCCGGCTTAAACAATGCTGCTAGAAACAGAACCACAAGTTCCATAACACTGATGGGACCAAAACGCGATTGTGTTAAGAGGCAAAACGATGCCCGTGTTGTATTATTTCGCGGCCTCGGCATGTGGAGTGGGGCGACGTACGGTGTTGGGGTCCCCACGCCCCTCTTGCACCGTGTGGAAGGAGCCGTCGGGCGTGCGGTGCAGAGACAGGCGTCCTCGCTTGGAGGCCTTGCCCGGGTCCGTCACGGGGTTCTTGTAGACGTTAATCTGCCACGAGACGGAGGCATTCAACACGGCAAGGCAGTGGCAAGATACGGTGCCGGAAGGCAAAGTGTGGAATTGGGCCACACTCGCGCTTATTTACGAGACATACACACACACAACGCCGTAATTCATGGACAACACGATTTAAAGCGGTGCTTGTTTTGTCAAATTAGGACCACACTGCGCACACTTGCTACGACTCAACGGTGAACAACATCTCCCCGTCTGTTCCAGCCCGAGGCTTCCACCGGCAATCTCTGGGCCTGTGTCAACCCGAGTCTTACCCCGGCGATCTCCCCGTCTGTGCGAGTTCGAGGCTTACCCCCTGACCAGCGATCTCCGCGTAGCTGCACTTGAACGAGCAGTTGAGGATGTCTCTGTTGACGCGCTGCAGGATGGCGCCGCCAGCCCCAAAGGCCACGTTCTCCACGCTCCAGCGCTCGCGGTGCAGCGCTCGCAGCACCTGCGGGGCCACGCGACCGTTCAAGTCTGCGGTTGGGCAAGTTGTGCGTGTGTGCGTCAAACGAATCGTGGGGAGCAGTGGCACAACGGTTAGCGTACTACGCTACGGACCCGGTGGGTGGGCCTTGGGATGGATTCCTGGTCATGGCTAACACCAGCAAGGAGTTAAACACGAACTGGGCCCGAGTCCTAAATAAGTCGGCCGTAAACAAGCACGTGGTGTGTAAGCGCCAGCAGTGCGCGAGACGATGGCGCTTGGGTGTAGTGCCGACTGCACCTCTCTCCCTCGTGCATCATTCTGGCCTTTATTAGGCGTTCACTAACAGCATTTGCTTCAACAGTCTATACAGCAATACAGGGGAACATTGTCTTTGTACAGATTTCCCTCTTCATGCGGGAAATGTGTCCCAACAAAAGGGCGCACAAAGCGAAACCGCACGAGGAGACGGCTGCCTGCAGAGTAGCGCAGAGTACACATTACACAGTAACATACACAGTACACAGTACACACAGTAAAACACAGTAACATGCACAGTACACACAATACCCACACAACGTCGTCCCACGTCCGACCGCATAGCCACATGTAGAGTGAATTCAAACCGCATAGAGCGAATTTTTGGTAAAAATAGGTTAGCCGCAAATACAACGCGACATCGTACAAACACCGAACCCGCATAGAGACAGGGAAACCTGTCTATCGATAGCGTCCATCTATCTCAGGCTAGGTAAAGTTACAGGTGCCAATGCATCAGTGTGCCAGCTACCTTGACGAGCGTGTGCGTGCCAATGCCGTCGCCTTGGATGACCCGCAGGTAGGGCGGCAGCACCTTGAAGCCGCGCTCGTTTGTCGTCGTCCCAAACTTCTCTCCGAGGATGTTCAACACCTACACACACACAGAGGGGCCATCAGACTCGACGTCACGAGGTGTGAAGCGGGATCGTGATCCATTGGCGCCTTCCGATGTATGTATGTGTGTATGTACACTGAACTTCTTTCGCACGGTATGTAGCCAACCGTGATAAATCGGAGGGGCGCCAATCCCCTAAGAATCACAAAGTTGCCCGAGTTTGGCTCAAATCAGGAGACGACCTCTGGTAGCAACAATGAACCAACAATTTTAAAAAGGCGACTTCGCATGTTGAACTTCTTTCGCACCATACAGAGCCAACCGTGCTAACCGGACGCGCACGTTATCGACACGGATCGTGAGCCCTCTCCCCCCTCCTTCACGAGACGTGCGTGGCCGCCCGTCAGCCTGGCGCTCGGCTGCCTACCTT
The DNA here is from genome assembly GCA_014621495.2 of Entosphenus tridentatus. Taxonomy (NCBI): domain Eukaryota; kingdom Metazoa; phylum Chordata; class Hyperoartia; order Petromyzontiformes; family Petromyzontidae; genus Entosphenus; species Entosphenus tridentatus. The sequence continues at coordinate 10,278,463 of CM025655.2, forward strand.
GAGCACCATGACGACGGGGTCGCCAGAGTCCGGGCGGATGATGAGCGGCGCCGCGGCGGTGCGCGTGCTCGCCACAAAGTCGTGCAGCTCCTCGCCCCAGATGTGCTCACACGCGTTGATGATGTCGTAGCTGTCGCTCACGATGGACACGGGCAGCTCGGGGAACTCCTCCAGGATGTAGCGGAACGCGTCGCTCTCCTTCTCCTTGCCCCACGCCGTGATGTTGCTGCGCCGTGCCAACGCGCGCGTGTTACGCAAGCGGCCCCCGGCTTTAGCGCAGGGGTTATTTTATTTTATTTTACCAGGTAAGGCCCACTCAGCTGTATAGCTCTTTTTCAGAAGCGACCTGGCTACAAATGATAGCTTAACGAATTGGCCTATCACGTGGAAATAATTTATTGCAGACAAATACTCTAAACGTACGATTCTAAATATGGAGGACACGGAGAAAATTCCACGAGACGGGCAAACCTCCAAATATAGAGCAGGCGTAAGGGTCGAGATTGAACCCACGACCTCCTGTATACCAGGCGAGGTATTTAACGTGTTCCCCATCCCTTAACATCCCGCCACAGCGGCACCCACGTTTCGCTGGCAATTACAGCAGGGGATTTGCCAGAATTGTTAAGACGTCTTCCCGTTTCGGTCTTAACGTCGTACTCAAATTGTAAATTTTGTGGGTTGACTCTCCGACGCAGCGGTGCTGAAGTAGTAACCAATTGGCACGTTTGTTCACGTGATGCGTATGGTGGTGGCGGGTTTAACGACACATTATATTTACGTGATCTAACCCAAAACAACCTTTATTATGGGTGGGGAGGCGGGGGGGGGGGGTCGAGTTTGGTGCACCGCCCACCTGTGTTCGGAGGCTGGGATCGAGAATCCGGCCATGGGCGAGCCGTAGTATTCGTTGGCGAAGAGGTTCGCAGCCATCGTGTCTGTCCCGCAGAAATTGATGAGGTGAGCCGCGCCTCCGATGCCTGCCGACTAACAGGGGAACAGGAAATCGCACGGAGACCTCCGGCTCAGTCTCACGGACACTACAGGGAGGGCAGTGCTCTTCGCGAGCACGGCGTGGAGAGCACGCCGAGCGCAAGACCATCACTCGGCAGCTTGGAGAGAAAAACCACAATAAAGATGGCCCTAAAACACGAGCAGCTCTTATCTTGTGCATACACACACACACACACCTAAGCGGTATGTCCCAGGTTGTTCCAAGTTGGAATCTTCATTAGTTAAAAAAAAAAATTTTTAATCATGGTGAAGTGCATCTTCATGGCACTCGCAACAATCTGATACAATCTAATACATTAATGCAGTGATGTGATTACATCATGCTACTGAGGAATGCATTAACTTTTCAAAGCAATGTATTTTGGCTTTTTCCACAATATTTTGAATTGTGGCTGTCAGCGTCATGTAAAAAGGAATTTTTGCAAGGCCGTACATCTCACACCATGCCACGAAACAATTAACCTCAAGTGATATTACAAAACTACTACTGAGATCCCATCAAGCGACCTCTAATCCACACTCTGTGCTGGACTTTACCCACACAGCCCGCTACAGGAGGTGGCCATCGCAGGGCAGTAGATCCACGTACAGCCTTTCATCAATCCACTGCTGGATGACGGCGACCCCACGGCATATGGGTCGTGGGGATGTTTCCGGCATATTTCACTCTGCTGGTGGCTCCATAAAGGTGGGGAGCGTAATGGGTCCACTCAAGTACAGCACAACGATGAAGTGATGCACTTCCCTCTTCAGCTCACGTCTGCACCCACAGCCTACAGCACAACCTGCTGTATGTGGCGGTCAACCATCAAAGAATCTATCCCGGAGGGCTTAACCCCGCTTCGGCTTTCGAAACGTGACCAGATCGGGTGCATACCGGGCGACTTTGTCATAAGCAGCTCAAGTATGCGTGTGCAAAATGGACGCGCGCGCACGCACACTCGCACTCAGTGCGTTTGTGTTTTGGACCGAAGCCCTGGAAACACGACGCACCTCGTGTGACGACACGCCGCGATACCCAAAGTCGTGCAGCTTGAACTCGAGGCCCTTGAGGCTGCCGGACGTCTCCTGCAGGTAGACGGCCAGGTATTCCTTCTGCTTGCGCGAGTTGGTGGCCACCGTGATGGGGTACCACGCCTGCACCAGCAGCGTCTGCGGCACGCGGGACGCGGGAGCGCAGAAAGGGGTCCGGGCACAGCAGCGAGCGATATTCTTACCGTGAGCAGGTACAGCCCCACAATTGCTTGCTCATGCCACTGCTGGTGGTAGATAGTGCCCCTCTAGAGGGTGTTTGGTCTACTCTTCCACACTGGCCAGATGACTTGGAGAATGTGGGAATACCTAAATGTTTAGACCTCACACGTGACTTGCCGATTGACTGTTGCGAACCCATTTATAGGAGGCGGTGGGGGATTTAAGAAACTTGCACCGTCGTTTCAACTGCTGTGTCACGAGACCAAACCGGTGGCCTCTGGATGCCGTTACACCATGGCAAGTTCCCTGTATGATAATAAATTACAATTTGTTGTTGGAGCCGTGGTGAAATAACGCATTGCGCGATGAACCCAGCGATACAGAGATAGATTCCTGGCCATGGCCAATGTCCGTGTCGAGCGATATCTATGGTGTCCCCCCTCTTCACCATCCTACACTGAACAGCAGCGAGACAAGCGGTCAAACACCCGATGTGTGTCCACAGCGTGCGTAGAGGCCTTCACGCGGCAGTGGACTGACACAATGAGCTATACAAGTATTATTATTATCATCATCATCATTCTTTCTTTCATTCTCAGAACCCAATTTAATCACAGACGGCTGCCCAGATTAAAAAGCAGGATCTCAGTGCTGCCAGCTCGTCACTGAAACGCCCAGACACCGCTACACTGCCTGGCTTTGGAGATTCTCCTTGGCCACACTGTGATGTCCGTTTCTCTCGGTAACCAGCTCTCTTCTTTCTATCACAGATTCAAACCATTGCAACCTCCTATTTCCAGCCATCTCCGAGGCTGTCTTTCCATGTTCTGTTCTTCCCATCGAAATCGCCTACCACAACCCTCCATTGCATTCCTAGAATCCCCAAATGCACCTGCATTGAACGACAGGAAGATGCTTGTCTTAGAGCTGTTTTATTGAAATCCAGGTCTCTCACCCACAATCGTGGCATTAGCAAAAGAAAATCTTCCACGAAGCCAAGATCATCCACAGACACTGGGAGAGGGCTAGCTACTATGCAGTGCTCTATTAGCCACCAACTAACCACCTCACCATCTCAGTACACTTGAGAAGCTGGTTTAATTAAAATGACCAAAACCTAATCTGAATCCAGTACCTCTTCCTCTTACTCCTCCTCCGACGACAACGATATCTCTCCGATTGAACCAATTTCCAAGGACGTATGAAGACTTCACAACTTTCCACTGATATTGTACACTTGCCAAGTAAATGCCTGGCAACAGTTTGGCACAACGGGCTGATAACAGCCGGGCCAGACATGCGTTAAGCTCCAGCAAGCTTGCAACCACCCGGCGCTCGCGACGCACAACATATGCATCTTCACTTAAAAAAATGAAAATGACTTGGCAACGATTGCTACACTCCATTGGGGTCCTTAGTCTAAGAATCCTGCACTGCGGTGGGAGAAGTTACGTTGAGAGAATATTTAAAGTTGTTATCGGCCAGGGACTTTGAATAATTATTGCCTCCAGAATCCAACAGCTGTCGCTTCCCAAAACAGTGCGGAAATCACTGCCAGCCATTTTACCGAGGCCTATTAAGCTTCTCTCAAGCTACGGGAAACACAGAGGATATTTTAAAATGCACCCAAGATATTATCACTGTCATTATTATGTCAATTTTTGCCAGCACAGCTCGCAGTTGTTAAACCACGATAATAATCCGGTAGCGGGGATTCTGGTGATAGTGCTAGCTGGTAATGCTGATTGTTTGGTTGCTACACCACCGGCACATAATGGGACTACTTTTGCAATCAAAAATTCAGAGATTTATTTTATGTCTCTGTGAAAGGCAGGGAACTGACACTCCACCATCAATGAAAGTAATAATGGGCATATGGAATAAATGCAGGGTTGATGCACGCAAGTTGGACATTACTCCTCTGGAAAACTTGGCATGATGGCTCATCCATCCAAGCCGATTTGAATACAACAGTGCTCACAATTGAGATGACAATGAAGTACGTCGACATTGCATTTTTATTTCTCTTACTGTACATAAGGGACATTTCGGAATGCTTAACTATGCATGTCAATGTCTCATTTGTACCGTCGGTCTCCATGTCGCCCCACGTATGCCGTCTCATTTGTACCGTCTAGTTTGTACGCTGGATCTTGTTTGTGCCATCTCATTCATTCTGCCCATTAGTTGTCATGCTCAGTTGAGGACCAAGACAAAAATCGATTCTGTATTCGATCTGCAAACATGAACTGACATTTAACTCAACCACAAGAATGATTCACCTTGAATACTTTCAGGTACCTAACAGCGAGCACAGCCCCAAGGCCAATAAAGGTGTGGTTTCTGGTATGAGCGCGCGTGTGCGTGCGTGTGCGCGTGTGTGCGCGTGTCCTTCACTGGTCCTGGGCCTCCCAGAGGTCGACTTTGCCTCAAATGAGTACCGAGTGCAATGTGTAAAAACATTGCCACTTGGGAAACAAAGGTGGAAGGGCCTGGTGCTGGCCCACCCACACCCCCCGTGTGCCGAGCCGACCTTCATTGGGTGCTACTCGCTAACAGCACTTGCCCCAACAGTTTGTTAAGGCTATACGGTATATCTTTATCTTCGTCTTACCTCCACCCAGCTGGTCAGCCAAAAGCAGGCGGGGTCGGTGTTCTCCACGGTGAACAGGACGTTCCCGACCGGCACGACGGTGCCTTCCGGCACTGCCTTGATGCGCAGAGGCAGTTTCCCATCATGCTTCTGCAGAGAGAACAAGGAAGTGGCTCCCCCCCATCAGCTCGGAGTTGCGGGTCACCATCATCACCTCCGACAGGACCGCGCACTACGTGGCATCAAGAAACCACTACAGTAGAACCTTGGATTGCGAGTAACTTGGTCTGTGAGTGTTTTGCAAGACGAGCAAAACTTTAAAATAAATATGAATTTGATAAACGAGCGAGGTCTTGCAATACGAGTAGTGCGTGTATACGCTTTGTCTGCCGAGCGTCACGTGATCACAACTCATATACGAGTGCTTTGGATTACAAACACGTTTCCAGAACGAATTATGCTCGCAATCCAAGGTTTTACTGTACTTGATTTCTCTTGTGCCGCGACCGTCACACCCGTTGCTCCCATGAATAAGGAACTTTCTTTATTTAAGCAGTGTACAGCGTTATTGTGATAAGTATTCATCACGTGGATATGCTATTGTTTTCGTGACCCGGGTCTCTCTGGAGAAATAAACTTTTGGTCTCAATGGACGAATCATCAGCGGCCACAGTCTATCAACTGCTGGATGAAAGATTTCCCATGCCTTCGCCATGCCTCATGGTCCCGTGATGCCACAATCTGCGTCTCAACAGATTCCTTCGCTCCATCTCTGCAGTGTTCATCCTCTCAGGCACATTCCGTCCTTTGCCTGCTATTCCACCACTAGGCTCGCCCATCGGCCATCATCCCTTGGAGCCACACATCCTCTCTGAGCCCACTTACTTCTCCTCACAGTAAATACGGCGCGTCTCTGATTTGCATGCGTTTCCCAATCCATATATTGCAGCGGTCTTTCAGTGTAATGCAACTCCAAGCAAGCTTTTGTGCACTCGTCAGAATGGATTCCATTTTCTTTGCCCAGTATCCACTTATCACAAAGGGTAATACGCAATGATTGAAAACTCCCTCCGTCGGACACATTTGCCATGCCGATTTTCACAAAAGAGTTTAGACTCTCAAAAAGTCTGTCCTGCTCTTAATCACCTTTTCATTTAATCACTTAGGATCAGGATATTAATTTATACTGGAGGAATATGATGAGCTATAAAGTTATTTTCACAGACGTCCAGTAGATCTTGATCTGCCTTTAACAATTCCTCAGATTCTGCTGCGTTTTCAGGATGTTTCCCAAACGTTTATATATATTGTACACGGCTTCTGTTTTGCATGTTAAACATTCGCGTTCCACATTTACAAATCGTGTCACCTCTAAGATGTGCATCCATCCAGCTTCGTTGAAAATAGGTTGACCAAAGTGCTTCAAGTAAAACTCCTTCGCGTCCTCAATCTTCTTCCTCGACACCACTTGGCCTGCGAATGAGAGGTGGAATTGGGTCAAATGCGAGCCACAGAGCTGAACAAACAAAACAACCAACCCAATAAAGTGTTACCCCTCGGTATAATTGCACTTTTCAAATCGAGATTTTAGAACTCCTGTCTTTAGAACTACTTCCTGTTCAAGTTCATTGTCCTTCCCCCGCACCTCTGATTGGCAGGGTCGGCCATGCACGGTGCGAAATAATTTCAACATACATGCATCATATTGACCGTTTAGAATCGTAATTGGACATCCGCAGGACACGTCGTTAGAAGGGTGATGGCCGGTAGTCAAAACCTGCGTCCAACTGGCAGCCAAAGGAGGGAACATTCCTGAGAGGATGCTTGCTTTGGAGAGAGAAGCGTTCAATGGGCTCATTGGCAGTTGCAACGAAAGACCTTGGGAGAGATGGCGATAGCTTTGGAAGGTCTTTACCCTGCAATGGTTGCTACTGATGATCAATTTGAAGAGGGTTGTGTGAGTAATCTGTAGAGGGAGTAGATGAAGGCTCAAGGAGAAAGAGTTGCGATGTCCTTCGGTGACCCTTGGGAGAAACACGTGGGGGAGCGGCGCATCGCGTTGCGCCATCCGTGCCTCTCTCATGCAAAGGCTGATTTAGCCAAAGGAATGCTCGCTTACTGGACGCTGGCCAAAATCTGCGAGCCAATCTGTTGGCTATAATTAAAAGGGACGCGTGGAGTGTGTTTGTGTTAATCACCACGGCCGGATTAGTGGAGGAGCAATGGATGAGGGTTCAACGTCTCTTTTGTCGATTAGCAGAAAAACTTGACGGGAGAAATGATTTAAGCCTGACGAAGTGTTCAGGTTTCGTGAACACTGTATTATTCATGTCAAGCAGCTCGCTGGACTGTGCTGTAAATATTGCACGAGGTTGAACGGAAAAATAAATTCCACAATAGTGCTAAAGAATTATTTTAACCACAGCTTCGGTGATTATTCAATCGACTGGCACACTTTTATTCTGACACGTAAAACAAAACACTACTGTAATAAAAAATAACCCACTAAAATAGGTACAGAACAAGGGTCACTGTCAATTCACCAAACCGGGCATTTAATTCAATTTAAAAACAACTATTTTCTAAACAAGTGATACGGTTCATGTATCGTGAGCTGAACATATTAATCAAAAAAAGAATCCTCAATTCATTTGCCAATACATATTACCTTGGCTACATCAAAACAAACGACATGGTTTAGTGATGTCTTAAAGCGATATTTTTTTCTTACGGATTTTTGTCAATCTGGTGCAGGTTGACAACCCTCCCCAATGCGATGTCACCATGGGGGTTGCCTGTGACCTTACTCCACCACTTGTCAATAACACAGCTGGTGACGCTGGGGGGCCAGGACTGGTTCAGATATCAATTGTCACTGTTGCTAGCCGTGGCCCGTGTCACCCGGTTCGTAACGCAGTGCATGCTAATGAATGTGCCATAGCTCCACCCGATATAGTGCAGAGTCATTAAATGGAAGGTTTTGAAATTATTTATGGGAATATAAAAATGACATACCGTAAGGCCTATCAATCTGATAAAGCGGTAGAATTTGACAGCAAGGGTTACAAAAAACTCACTCTTTAAATTGTATTTTACAAAAAGCTTCATTGATCGTGTTGAGTCTCTTCAAAAAGACGCCATACCTCAACATGGTTACCCAAGATGCACTGTGCTAGCAACTGTTGATAATTCTACACTGAATACAAACGAGTTTATTGCCAACATATTTTACTGTTGGGGGGTTTGTCCATTACTCAATATATATCAATAGGAAACTCTTCATGTGTAAAAATTCAAGAATCTTCATCAAGAAATTGATACATTTTTTATTTTGACCAGGGTTCCATGGTGCCTAGTGCAGTCTCCAATTATTATTCGCTTCATCATCTCTCTCACCTCCATCGACTGCATTCTATGAAGGGCCACTGCCCACAATGGCACCCGATATATAAAAGGTTGCTTTTTAAAGCAGTGTTATTGACATATGCGTTGAGTTTTTGGTTTTTGTGCTTGTGCACGATTGAAAAATAATTTGACAAAGCAAAAATGGCCGGGAACAATGAAAGTCATTGAAAAGAAATGTACGATTGATCTTCACATGCATGAAAGGCACTCGTGAACGCAGGTGGCACACCCTAGGTCTTGGGAACCACGCCTAATAAGCACAGCACGTGGCCCATAGGAGGATTAATGACAATATAAAAACCACATTTTATTTGTTAATAACGTCTCAAATTAGAATCATGACAAAATCACCCAGAGTGCAGCCAATCTAAAGACGCTACACAGAGCCAAGCTTGGATAGTTGTCAAATGGGCAACCACCATGGTTAACAGGTGCTATAGGCTGCTGGTGCAGGGCAACGTTATGAGTAGCAGGTGTCAGTGCAGCAATATCCATTGTTATACTGTACTTGTATGTTTCAATGTCTACGCTCCATGCCTTTACCAACCTGCACTAACCAGCATAGTGGAGCAACCCCACGACCAACACGTACACACATCACGAGAACAATGTTATTATGTAAACTAATATCATTGACTCATCCATTAATAGGGCACAGATTCCCAAGGCCCTTTCTGGAGTGTCCTATATTCGGACGTTCAATGATAAAATGTCCCCCTAAACGATGTGCACCCATGACAGTTCAGTTCATGATAAAGGTGCAGTGAACAATCTGATAAACCGGTCAGTTACACAAACATCTGGTTTGTTGACATGTTGACTGCACTGTACAAAGAAACCAGACCATATTCTTTCGATTTTTAATAGTTGGACAAGAGTCAAACATCTAAACAACAGACGCAAGGCCGTTAATTAGAGATGCGACAATTCATCGATTAAAATTAAAGCTCAGGACACATGCGTTACACTCCACGTTTAAAACTTGATTTTGTTTGTCGCGGGAGGGGGTTTATCGTGACATCCCTAGCCACCGATACAAATATTTTCCCGCACCTCCGATTAGCACGGTTGGCTACGTACGGTGGGAAAGAAGTTCAACGTACATGGATACATTTTCCTGCAAGATACCGTCAGGAATACGCGTGCGCGCCAGGAATAAGCGCGTACGAAATGAGCGCGCTTTGCACTGCGATGCGCCCATCGAGGGCGTGCGTGCAGAAAGGCACCTGCAAAGTACTTGCGCAGAGTGTACTGAAGACCAAAGACGACCACCTCCCCGAACTTGACCTCGCCGTCCACGGCTCCGTTGAGCTTCCCGCCGCGGCACTCGAAGTAGGAGTAGACGGTGGTCGTGTTGGGAGGGTACTGCTTGTAGTGCGTCACCTGCGCACAGGAACGGGAACAAGTTATGATGGATTGTACAACATTTATCTAGAAAGAGAGTTTTACAGCTCAACGGATTCCTCCAGATTAAATATTTACATTTTGATAAGGATTTCGGTTAAATCTTGACTTAAAGCTTTCGTGACCACAGGAATTCATATTCTTTGGGTGTTTCGGTAAAGTTATGTAGAATTAAAAAACTAGAACAGCCTGCCTCAGCAGCTTTCCCCCTCCTTTTCTACTCCCGATGACGATTGCTTGTGTTGCGATCGAAACGTCGTAGTTTTTTTGTTCTTTGTGAGACTTTACCGAAAGATCCAAAGAATAAGGATTTGTGTATTTTGGTTTATTTTTTACAAACCCAAGTTAAGCAGCAGCCCTTCTTTATATTCTTAGGTTTTTTCTCGGTAAAGTCACGTAGATATCCACACACGCATACTGCGCCATAAAAATATTATTTGGAATTTATCAAGTGTTTAGGCTTGGGCAGGACACTTCGCTGGAAGGGATAATGGCTGGTGGTAGAGACTAGCAAATGAGTGCCGCTAAAGGAGGGGACACAAGCCGGAGGGAACAAGTCTGGCGCAGAAATGGAGCTACGACACATTAAGGTGTCATGTGGAGGCACTCGGTGGATTCTTACATTGCGGGTCTGAGTGATGGCGATGGCTCATCGAAGCCTTCACCCAGCAGCGAAATTATGAAAGATTTAAGATAAAACTTGCACTTAAAAAAATAGAAAGCGCTGACTAAGTACTTTCTGTACAGTTAAGGAGGAATGGAATGCACCAATGCTTCCTCTTTCTGTTACACAATCTCTAATAAAGTATAAAAAGGCTCTCCTCTTTGAAATACTTTTGAAATTAATAGTTCACGGAGAAGCGTCAACTTTCGTGAACTCGAGTAATAGATTTCAGGCTGGGCAAATCTAATATCGCTTTGCGTTGTCACATCTGAAAAACTAAAATTAACCATCAATTCGCATTATTCTTGAAAATGAACTTTGCACGCCAACACACGTTCCATTGGGCCTGTCTGCAATCACAAACAGCCTTGACATTGCAAAAACAAACAAAAGGAGAGTTACTTGGTTTATGTGGTAAGCTCATTACTGGTCGTTATTTATCATGGGAGTCCAAGCCATTAAAAACAAGCAGAGAGTTTTCAGACCAAGTGTATTCTTCCTGCACAGTATTACAGTGACAAAGGCCTGTTGTAAAATAGTAAGCCTGACATACAAAACACAAGGTTTTCTCATGTTTATGTCCAATGTGTGTGTTGCCTAAATCACCAGGATTGTGTCAATATCATATCTTGGAAGCTAAGCAGGCTTAAGCCTGGATGATCATTGGATGGGTGACCATCATGAAAAATCGGTGTTCCAGACTGCTGTGGAGTTACGTTGTGGGCAGCAGAGGGCAACGCAGAAAACTTTCCATTGCTGCAATTCGCCATCCGCCACCTGTGCTCATCACCATCACAAAACTGCCCAGTGAAATATGCTCCTAAAAAGTATTTAGGATTCTTGATAATTACAGGCAGTGGCCCCCGAGATACGAATGCTCGACTTACGAACATCTGCACTTATGAAGGAACCGCCATAAGATGTTATTATTTCAAAATGTGGAACTATTTTGTTCGGCGGAGCAATCCTCCACGAGATGTAATGAGTCCCAGCATCCTCGAAATGCCCCTTCCAACAAGGAAGCCAGGATCAGGACTTAGGGCTCGTGAAAATATACATTTATTTTTCTTTTCTTGTTACTTTCTTTCATTTACTATACAGTATTTATTGCAGTATTACCCACAAATGTCGTCTAATTTATGAGTTTAAGAATGCTTCCCTTTCTTGTCGAATCCAAACACATTTTTATAACACTGACCGAATGTACAATTAAGTTCTGAGATACGAAAGAAAATCTACTTATGAACGGGCAAGTTACTTGCTAATGTTATACAGTATGTAGGCTAATGAAATGAACAAAACACTGAAGAGGAAAAAAGGAGAGCATACAAATGGGACAGTGGAGGGAAATCCTGAATCTAAACAATTCCAAGGGGTGGGAATTGTGACATGTACACAATTAAAGTAGTTTTTACATTTATAAATAACATGAAGATAGATTTTTTTAAAATCATACTTTTCCTTAATTGCTATGGATTTGTTTATTTATAATTCATCAATTTGTAATGCTGAATACGTAATTAATCTGGCAGTTGAAGGCTCATGGTTTGTTATTTTTTTAAGTCTAAGTGCCTGGCACCTATTTGTTGTGAAAGCCACGAGATGGGATTTGTTTTAAATGAACGCTGCATTGTTGTTGTGGCATCGCGATTAGCGGACTGCGCCACGAACCGAGCCACCCGTTAGATTCCTGACCACGGCTAACATCAGGTCACAAGTGATATCTGAACTGGCCCCGGGCTCCCCTTTCCCCAACCCGTACTGACCAGCGTGGTGAAGTATGGTTAAGCAGCCCCCATTATCGACACGGCGTGGGAAGGCGTTCAGACTGCAAATGATGCACTTACAATTATACCAGCCACAAAGGCCATAATGCAGTAGGAGGATAAACACGTCTGTGGATTGTATATCACATGGCACAATGTTTGCATTGAAGCCAACAAATAATCTTTAGAGTGTGAACCCTTTCAACCCTGGAAGCGCCTTCTGAACAACGTGGACAAACACACACTTAACGCTGTAGGCCTATTTTACTACTATATTTACCCAAGAATGTCAGTGTGTAACGCGCGTGACGTCACTCCACGTCGACCAGCCCCCCTCATTAATAATCATGAACAGGTTACGTCCTTCAAATGGACCCCCCTCATTAATAATCATGAGCTGGTGACGTCACTCCACATGGGGTAGGGGGGGAGCCTACTCCCCCTCCTCAACTTATAACCCTGACTGCAAAGGCAGAACCCTCACGTCACGCGATCTCCGTAATGCTGTTGAGACGTAGAAGTAAAAAGGACGTCATGATGAACAAGGGATTATAACCTTAAAATAAAATAAGTCTGTGTCACCGCGGCCTTACACATTGCACACGAATGGATGCAGTGAATACCACGTCGCGGGCTGCTTTTCGCTTGCAAGTTTCAGATTTACTGCCATACACCCGTCCAAGGACGGGCTAAAGGCTCGCTGTAAAGAATCTCGAATAACAAAAACATCGAAAGCTAAAAAAAAGAGATGCGGCACTGCGATTACTTTCTCACCCCACCGCTGGTGAAGTGGCCTTCACTAGAGGAAGCTCTAGAAGGCCCCTCTCGAAGGAATTGGCCTACTCTTTCATACTGCACAGGCATCTTCGAAGATTTGGAAATACCCACACTTTACCCCATCACATGAAACCTTGCCAAGTGGACTAACCAGGGTGTAGTAATTCATACTCTTGGGGTGACAGCGGTGGGCGAGTTTGAGAGACTTGCACTCTTGATTCAACTGGCGTGTCAGGAGATCAACTCGAACCGCACCACAGGCGACTCACTGTGGTGTATCCATTTATACTTTTAAAAAATGGACAGAGTTGGGGGGGATTTTTGTTTTTTTACAAATTTTCCCAACGTTTAAACTGCCGTGCCAGGACATTGAATCGAACCCACAACCTCTTGACTGCAAGTCCAGTGTGCTAAACGTTACCGCAGGGAAGCATCCCAAATCGATTACCTGAGAGCAAAACTAACTGAGGTCCATAAAGTCAGTCTAACTTTAGCCCCAGCTATGGCTGGCAGCTAGGATGCTGTATATACGATCTAAATAAGGCAGGAGCTGGCACAGATCAAAGTACTGTAACTGCTGACAGATGATTGCATGCCATTGCTAAAGCATTTGCTTGGAGCCACGTTTGTCCTTCTGGCAAGGGCTTCTATTCGTTTTGCGGAAATCCACCTCCATTCTCAGCAGGACGGCGACGTCACTCTGGGACAGCGTCACAGCATAACAATTAACTGTTCGTTTACAACTTGAAAAACACGTGAGAATTTAACATTCGCATAATGAGGTTAGTGCACAAAAGTCATGTCGTAGAGAAACGACACCGTAATTAAAACAGATTTTATTTCTCAAGTCTATTTATACTTTCCTAAATTAACATATTTCCAAAATAACACATCACAACTCTGTACGCCAGGCATTATCTGACAACAGAAACTCGTTCCTGTGTGCTCTCGGCCACTGTTACTTTGTCCGACCTTGTTTGTGTGCGTATCTTTGAAAGTTTGTTTGAGCACCAAGCGGTCTGCGGTTGCGGATACATTTTTGTACTTGGCAGAGGAAGAAAAAATCGCACCTTAGAATTCAGTTTAAAGTTCAGTTATGCAATTGAGTGTTAAGTCTCCCAAAGCTTTGAGCTCATTAAGTTGGCTAGATTTATTTACCATTTTAATTAATCTGTTGGTTCCTCAGAGAGACCCTTTGATACAGGTGATTCCACAAAGTATAATACATTCATTCGTTCAAATACAAAACCTGTCACAAGCACAGGTGTAGTACAGAGTGTCTTGGACAAACAGCCACTGACTCTTGAGACACAAAATACAAATGATTAAAACATACAAACACCTACAATACTTTAACCCCACCATACACGACCTGCCAATCGCTTAGATGCGGTGCAACCATGTACAGTATACTGCACTGTATACTGCTGGGGTTAATAGAGGCGGGGGGGGGGTAGCTGAAATTCAAACATTTCGTCGTCATCATTTCTGGTCGAATATTTTTTTTCAGGTTTAACATGTCGATTATAACCTCTGAAAACCTCCCAATAAATACTTTGGTGAGGATCAGGGTTCGTGGTGGGTATCTGTGTTAACCATTAAACCACAGCTGCATACAAGCGTCTCAAAGAGACACCGAAAGGAACACGGAAGATATATTGCTCAATGGAGGCGAAATAAAACCTAGACGGAGTTGACCTGGTGGTTGACCTCCGAGTCATCGACTCTGGGTCCAACTGCAGGCAGCTATCGGTGATTAAATAGGGCCTCAAGTGTAGCGAGTTTATGATCTCAACCTTGACGCCAATAATGGCAAACGTGGCCAGCCCATAAGATTTAGTTCTGAACTTAAATTTGAATAAATCCCAGCTCTGAGAAAAAAAACCCATCAGTTGATTTTCATGCGATGAACATTATCTCTATGCAGAGCAGGTAAGAAAGTGGAATTTGTATGTGCATTTAAAATCTTTTGGTGGCCCATTATCACCGAGGCTGAGCGGGTTTTTTTTTAAAGCATCACATTGTCATAGCCAGGACTCATCTCATAGATTGGTCAATTATATTTCAATGATGTACACGTGATTACTTCCTCATTAAAACAATATTTTTTAGACATGCATTTTCAAGGTTAGAACGGTTGAAGTCAAGTACTCTACAGAAAAAAAATGATACAAAAACATTGTAAGATTTTTATGGTTCAGAGCTTTACCAAATTAATTCTACTGGTAAAATATCCTAATGGATTCTTAGGAATCCTTCAAAAACGCCAAGAGCACAACTGGGATACAACGTTATTATGCTATGTATTTGTTTCTTTTAACAATATTTAAACAGTCACAGCTAAAATAACGCCAAAAACCCCCTTAATAACATTGAAGGTACTTTCCTCAACGTATCCGATATGCTGTGAATAAACAGAATTCAGGATATAAAACCAGACATAAAAATGCTTCTTGGTAGATAGGCAATGTACTTGAAATCCAAATTTTGCTCAATAATCCAGGAACAAATATGAAATAGATGTATAGTACATGTGCAGATGGAGAGTCCTTTTCAAGCCCTGCTGGATGAGGGCGTATCCACGCCGTGCAGCACTCGGGAGTTATTTTACCCTACTCCATGGTGTAGGCAGCGGGAAGCATAGAAGTACAACACAACTGTGGATTTCTTGTCACTTTCCTCTGCAGCTGACCCCTTACCAAGTAAACCTGTTCTGCATGATGGTCACACACAAAAGCCCTATCCAGGCTCAACCCTGCCTATCTTGGGAGATCTGATGAGATCAGGCGTATTCCAGGTGATTTGGTCCTAGGCGTGAAAACAACATGGCCCACAAAGCACGGATCATATCCAAAACAGCTGCCGAGAGTCTAGTTACGTGGGTTAATACGTGCCTTACTGCAATGACCTTCACATCACACATCCTTTCAGGCTCGTCCATTAGGAATACAGTGCACTGTATGGCGGTGTCAAACCGAGTCGGATATACCCATTGGCAACCAAAAGTAAACGATACACACTCCTTTCAATTCATTGTAAAGGGTTTGTACCAGTAGTTTCCTAAAAAAAACGTATGGGCCTCTGAGATCCGACACCAGGACACAGGCGGGTGGTTATAGAGGTAGTGGCGGAGAGGCAGCAGGGAAAGAAGACCCCAGCTGTTTGCACCGTGTGTTTAACCTTACTCGCATGGAGCAACTGTGCAGTCTAAAACGAACCCGGCATACTCCCAAGGTTATTTGTGCCTGCTCGCTGTTGGTAAGGGTTAATGGAAAGGTCAGCGCATGCATTGTGCATTTACAATACACGCCAAAACATTTTAGTCCATCCACTGACAAAAAACACACCACAGTTTTTCTCAGTTAATTGGGTTTCAGTCATTTTCCAAGAGAGCAAAATATAAAATGCATTTGTTTAACCGTTATTAATATTGCAACGTCATTATGTTCTGCTTGCAATAGAGGGCTTGGACAAAGTACAGAATATCAGGAACATTGTTACACACGGTACACGGATTAAACATTTGCACGAACTGAAAACAAGTGCCAATTTTTGGGAAAATGTTCTGATAAACGAAAAACTAAAGTACAAAGGCATTCATTCTCAGCTCTTTAGCCAGTCTTTGGTGGATGAAAGCCTCCCAAGCTACTAATCATATTTCGCCATGCTGATCAGCGTGGGTTGAGGCAGGGGAAATCCATGACAGAATTAGAAATCATGCCACACATGTTAGCCACGGCTGAGAATTGAACTTTGGTCACTGGGCTCATAGCGCAATCCGCTAAACAACGCACTATGAATCTACCTCTAAAGAATTATAACATAGCATTAGTTTTAATACTTAAAACATGTATAATTGCAGTATCACAGCATAACTATGCAAAGAGTCAGCTGTATACAAGCCAACCATGGCATCACGCCAGTTTCACAAAACATTCACAAACAAACGAAAATGGGGAAATAAGTTGTTACATCTTGTGGATTCATAATGAAACTGAGATATAAATACCTTTAGAAACAGACTACAAGCCAATACGCATATGACCGAATTAAAGCATAAATGGACCAAGCTATGTGCATGGTATTCAACAAGTATGTTATTTAAAAGTTACATAGGAGTAATATAGCGCATTGGCAAATGGTATTTGCAGTGTCATACAATACTTGTTACTCCGGTATTAATGTTGTTCAACTGGAATATACACATTCTTCCTGACAAACAAGTTTTTATTACTCTCAAGCACCTGTAATAAAAGGGTCTTTATTTGCATAAAACCACTTGATTACGGTTACTGGGAATGCTATGGCAAGTTTAATGACATCAGGTCTTGCACATCATGAAGTGTTTGTGCATTGTATCGTTGTTGCTGCGATGCCCAAAACAAACAGTGTGGTAGTTACTCTAAAATGATATACTGCCATTTGTCAATCGACTCTCTTAGGATGAAGGCCTCCCCCACTCCGTGTTGATCATGTGGGGTTGTGTTTGACGACACTTCAACACGCGAGGCAGTGTTGGGGTTAAGGGGGAGGTCATTGACCAGGAGAGAAATTCGGGCTGCCGGGTTGACTGCCCAATGTGCCACTTCTAAACAAATTACCAATTGTTTTGCAGAAAATAACAGTGGACAAGTGTGGAGTTTCACCGATTTAAACCTACTCACAACCACGGAGGTGTTATGGGTACTGTCTCCAATGCACATCGTCTAACAAGGCGGTTGTGTCAAGCCAGTTTCAACATCCTCTTTTCGGGAACTAAGACCCCACACGGCCTGGCATTCCAGTATCACAACCTGTTTATGACGTAGACGACTTTAAGCATCACTGACGAGAATGTTCAACTGCATCAGCAGGGTCTCCGTCATCATGTGCGTTACGTCAAATGCCCTATGGTGTTATTAAAGACCAATCTGTGACAGATTGAGTCATGCCTATGCTCGAATCAGAAAAATATTAAAACCAATCATTTTGCGCAGCCATTGTATAATAGCCCAGAAATGTAGAAGATTTACGAATAAGGCAGGGTTACCCTTGAGTGTTAAATGCTTTATGCCTCATGCTAAGAAGTGAAACATACATACCGTCATATCATCAAGTCACTTGCTTCCCAGTGTGACGACAATTCCATTGTAAATGGAGTAAAGTCCGCTATGGGTTATGGCGATGGCAATAAAGTTCTCACAATATATTAACTTCATGTTAAGGATAAAGACTTGCACAGAAATGTAAGACAACTGTATATGGAATATTACTGCTAACGATCCCATTACTGTATGCCAAATATTTTCAAGTGTCCCCGTGTTCAAGTGAACAATGCACACTACTCAACTTCTTCGGTGTTCCTGATCCAATAAAGGGAATTCCATGTTTCTATGGCGGGGATCAGTCTCTTCACAGGACAACCAGTTAACGTGTCACCAAGTGCTTACCATGTAGCCAATTGCAGAATAAACGTAGTGCAGAAATGACACTTCCAGTGCTGCCATCACGCAAATGTAATGTACAATCTAAAACAGTACCTTTATATGGACAATCATCTTCTAGAGGGAACTATAGATGACAATCGTGTTCTAGAAGGGCAAGACAACTTTCACTTGGCATACATGTTGTTGGCTGAGATTTTTCGAGTTGCGTGCAAAGACTCGACTAGTGAATCTTTAAAACATACTTTCACAGTCAAGAGGTTGATTGGTTTCCTTCATTTGGACAAGATCAGCATACAGTTGAAATTGCTTTAAGTCTCGTGCTAATAATATGAATCAGAAACAATCGCCAACATCAGTGGACCAGGTATTGTACCTCCAGCAAACTGTGGCATTAAAGCGAGCAAAGAGTGAGGCTCTACCAGTGAAGAGCAGAGAAACGTACACACGGAGGCTTCGTCATTTCTTTCAAAGTTACGAGACATCTCAAGACCAGCCATAGTCGCTCCACTGCTGGATGAATGCCACCACCTGTCACGACCGCGAGTTCTTTGAATTCACACAGCCAGGGTCTTGCACTCGGCCGTTCATCTTCACCACCATGGTTTGTCATCACTTTGGCCGTGTCCCCCCCTGCCCATCAACCCACTTCTTTCCACAGGATCAATTCTTATATTATCAGAAGCGTGTTTGCTTGCAAGTGCACCCCCACGTGTACGTGTGGTCAATACAGACAGGATTCATTGCAAACAAAAAGGTTTATATTTGGCGTTTGAACATCTTAACACCTGTTTTATCGCCAGAAAGGGTAAAACGTATTCTTATTTTTTCATAAAAGGACGAATTACGTCTTTAACCTGCTCACGTCTCCGAATGCAATTCTAAGCATGCATCCCTCAGAGCCGATTTGCATCATTGCAATACATGCAGTGAATACAAAGACAGTGTTCTAAAGGGGTTATCTATAGTCACGATAACATCAAAGGTCCTACACACAAAGTCGCATGCTCAATGTTGTCAATTCGACGTGAAGCCAGCCAGGGTGGCCGCTCTCCTCCTGCTTCAGCCCAGCGACAGTGGCGGCGTACATTCCACATTCGTGCGGCGGGGAAAGTCCATCCACTCGACACCCACCGCTGAAGGTAGTGGATCAAATCTCGAATAAAAAAAGACGTTAGCGCCGTAAAATGCACGAACATCAGCCACGTAACTGATTGCGAGTGATCTGTAGCCCGCGGGCCACGTCTGGACAAGCGACTGGGCATCGCAACACGACGGGGCAAGGCGCCCGCCGCTCGAGGTTCAATGAACGGCGAAGGCCGCGGACGTCCTCGCTCGCCGCGCCACCAAGAACCCTACCGACATTCACACAACTACAGACGACGGGGGAAGTCTCCACGATTCGTGGTTTCTCTCTAAATAAACGAACACAAACACGCGGCGCTGTTTGTGTTTTAGTGCGTGGGGCCTGCTCAGAACGACTGCGACCGGCGCCGCTTTGTAAATGGCAGCGCGCATCGGCGGCGCCTCCGAGTGAGAGACACAGAGAGACAGAGAGAGTCGCCATCTAACAACAACAATAAGAACCTCCAATAACGAGGCTGACAAGGAGCGGTGGGACAAGGGGGAGAAGCGGGGCGAAACCTTGTACGAGTCCGTGGCGAGGACGATGTTGAAGGGCGCTGCCATCTCTGCCGCGTGCTGCTGCTGCTCAGACTCCTTCAGCCTCTTCCTGGAGCCCCGTGAGGGCGTCCACACGCCGCGCCTTTTATACACTCACACACACCACCACCCACACACTCATAACACCACCACACACACACTCACCACACAACACACACACTCACCACCACCCACACACAACACACACTACCCCCACTCACACTCACCACTACCACCACCCACACACTCACCACTACCACCACCCACACACTCACACACAACACTACACACTCACACACTCACCACTACCACCACCCACTCACTCACTCAACACTACACTACACACCCTACCCACTCACACACCACTACCACCCACACACTCACTCACAACCCACACTCACACTACCCACCACCACCCACACACTCACTCAACACTACACACACAACATTACTACCACCCACTCACACACACTACCACCACCCACACACTCACCAC
>CM025655.2:10299388-10327210 GCA_014621495.2 Entosphenus tridentatus
TCACCCCCCCCCCCCCCCTCGTCACACATCGTCACAAATGTCTGACCCCGTCCACCCCCCCTAGGTGCGTGACGTCATTTATGGACGGCCCCTTAAGATGCGATAGGATGTATCTGCTATATCAACTGGGATTGACAAAATCGATCATAATGTACCCCCTGTGGTCTCGGAATGTCAGCGTAGTTGAGCCTGGAAAGTGCTCGATGGGTGTCCACCATGTACAAGAACCAGGTGTTATAGGCGTTGTGGGCAGTAGAGGGCAGCAAATTGCGATGTAGTTGTCCTCCCACCTTCACGGACCCGCGTGATGTATGCGAAGATTGACAAAACGTCTATATATGTGCTTGTTTGCCTTACCTTACAATTGATGGATTATGAAGGGATGCTGCTGCTCCAGTCTCTATAGAGGGTTTGTGGTTTCATTTCCTAATTTTTGACTGGGCGTTGTGACATCACTAACCATGACAATCCACTGAGGTCAGGAGTTTATGCATCACTCGCGGGAAGTACCCGGGCGTTGCCCGGGCCAAAACTATATTTATAAACTTATCTTAAAAGCCGTACATATACATACACAGATACTAAGATATTGTGAAAACCCGGTGGGCCGTTTGTCCATTCCTCCACTAACACAATTACAAGAGGCTTGCAAAAGTCCAAAAAGTTGTAGAAAGTGGGGGGTAAATGGTTGATCTAAAAGGTTTCCGAAAATTTGCGACCCCCCCCGCCCCGTCAAAACATATATTTATCCCCGCGTAGGTATATATACCTACACACCCTACATACAACAGAGTAAGTAGTATCCATTGACTCTGTAGTTGTATTTACTGACTGTACAGTAGCATCTGAGCCATTAGTAGCTACTGACTGTATAGTAGTATGTAGCAGTATTTACTGACCATAGTGGCATATACTGACTGTTTTAGTATCTACTAACTCTATATAGCATGATCTACCAACTCGATAGCAGTATCTATCACTACAGCAGTGCATACCGACTGTGGTGGTACCTGCTTTGACTCTAGCAGTGCATTCTGACTATGGTGGTTACTATGATTACAGCAGTGCATACTGTTGTGGTGGTACCTGCTATGATTACAGCAGTGCATACTGTGGTGGTACCTGCTAAAACAGCAGTGCATACTGTGGTGGTACCTGCTATCACTACAGTAGTACATGCTGACTCTATAGCAGGTACCACCACAGTATGTACTGCTGTAGTGAAAGCAAGTATAAATCGACTCTATAGCACAAAGTACTCACCTGACAGAGTTGCGTGGTGAGGCCTAGTCCCGTGCAGGGCCCCCGGCCTCGCCTAGATTGCCCAGCCGGCCGAGGTGGCACTTTGGCAGGCTCAGGGCTGGGCCGCTACCCCCCCCCAACCATACCCCTTCCCGCGCTACAATAATATTATCTAAGCGCTATATTAGTATTTACTGACCCTATAGTAGTAAGTGCACACATTGGGGTGGGGGGGGGAAGAGCAAATTACACTTTGATGAATTTACCTCAGCGTTGTATTTTTTTTTGCATTTTGAACGCGAATGAGAACCGCCCTCCACCGATGACGCGTGTGCGTTGCTAGGGGCAACCCCCGGGCAGCTTTAGCGGCACGAGGAAATAATTAAAGAAATAGCACTCAATTGCTAATTTAACTACTTTAAAGTTCATCTTCTTGGTTTTTTTCGGTAAAGTCACGTAGAAGGGGAGTAATAAAATAATAAAAATAATAAAACATAATAAAATAATTCTCACGACGTTTCGGCCACAACGCAAGCAGCCGTCTTCAGGTGAAACCAGGTGCTGGCTCACCACGGGGCTTATGGCGTGGTACACGGCTACTTTTTCAAAACATAAACCCCACAGTTAGCGAGCCAAATCCTTCGCAAGCGTGCGTCCACAAACAGATGGACGGACAGACAAAAAATTTCTTTGAAAGGTAAGATGAAGAGATCAGGTGGGTAATATTTCCAGCCTGCGGGCTAGTAATGGTGGTTCAACAAGTCTGTTGATGGCATATCTTTACTAATTTTGAGTGTGCTCCTCCCATGAACATTTTTATTGGGGTTTCCTCGTAATTAAATAATTGACAGTACCTCCTCAAAGCATGTTTTGACATTTCCCATTAAACTCGTTGACATTAACATGCCAATCTCTCCCTTTAACGCAGCTGATGTGCGCGAGTACGGCGACAGACTCCTTTCCATCTCTGACCCCGCCTACTTACCCTTGGGTGACACCCACCTCAAACCTATATATAACCTCTTGTTGCAGCAGTAATTTCTTGTTCAGCAGTTCTACTGCTGTATCTTTCTACCTAATGACGATTGCTTGTGTTGCGATCGAGAAGTCGTGATTTATTATTTATTTTTCCACCTATGTGACTTTACCAAAAGAAGCAAGGAATATGTTTTGACACTCAGGCTGAATAAAGGACATTGGTAAAAATAATCCCTTGCCAAGACCCCGATAACTTTATGGGCTCTTCAGTTGGTATCGACTTCAACTATTTTTCGAGAATGTCTAAGGAGGCGCCATATGTAAGACGTTAAGCCGAGTTCAGCCTGGATAGTATTTGGATGGGTTACCACCAGCACGTATTTTGTGTGATTACGTTGTGGGAAGCAGAGGTAGTGCAGCTATACCCATAGCTGGAATGAACTGAGCTCCATTTCCCACATTCACCTACCCACACTAACCAACGTGAAGTATGGCCATATAACCTCCACAGCATGGTAAGATTCTCTCCCAGCAGTGGACTGACATACATCTGTATGTCCATTACATGACACATATTGCTGATATGATTTATGTGTAAGTTTGGGGTTTAACTCACGTGACATTATACATCATTCTTCATGTTACTGCAGGGCAGTGCCTGCTATTTAACAATTTTAAAACTCACAGTTGAATGAAATTTCCTGTACTTAAGGAAGCATGTACAATATCCTGTAATCTGGTGATACAAACACTTTAGAGTGTTTATTTCGAAGTATTCACAAACAAATGTACCAGGAAACATAAGTTGAAATGCTCACAAATATAAAAACTCACTTTATTCCAAATTTAGTTTCCAATACACTCACAAGAATGTTAAACACATTTCAAGAGTGAACTCTTTTCTGTTCACTAACCCAAATAAAAAATGTCAAACTATTCCTTTAAAATTGTTTTTGCTGGGATGAAAACAGGCATACGATGACAATTACCACCAACATACACGGGTCTAAAATACTTCAAATGTGTTTTTTTATTCCACTTTCATTTGACAGTACATCTTGTTGAGAGCAAGCCTTGGGTCACCTGCTTTACAAGTCCACCTGCAGGCAACGCCATCTACTGGAGACGTATCACCTTGCACACAAGCCAACCCCTGTGTCCTGATAGTCAAGTGTCAATTCCTACGAAGTTTACCTTTTACAAAAGAAATACGCAATCGAAGCATACAAATTGGCCACAGCTAATGGAAATTGTCCCCTACAATACCAACACACGAGTTATGGCCGCAGAAGAGCATCGCCAGTGCAATGTTAACCTGGGGAGAAAAGCGGTTCCCTTTCTCTTGGGAGCAATTTTCTCACCCCCGGTGTGTCTGTGCAGTAGCTTCTAACGTACGGGGGTGTGCAACCTACTGCGCACGGGGCGATATCGGCTCGCCAAGTGGTTTTGACCGGCCCGTGAGCGCTCGAGATACATGTGAACGCTTGGAGTGCCACTCAGCAGGCTGTTTGCTACGACCAGGCTGGCATGCTGGTCTCAGGACAACTCCCAATGTGGCCCACATTAAAAAAAAGGTTGCACACTCCCTGTTGTAATATACACTGTTGTAGATGTTGTTACACAACGGTCATTTAAATAAACTGCAACAACAAAAAAG
Source organism: Entosphenus tridentatus (assembly GCA_014621495.2). Taxonomy (NCBI): domain Eukaryota; kingdom Metazoa; phylum Chordata; class Hyperoartia; order Petromyzontiformes; family Petromyzontidae; genus Entosphenus; species Entosphenus tridentatus. Next base: position 10,303,266 of record CM025655.2, read on the forward strand.
GTGACATTTACTTTTGACACTCCTCCACAACCAAACGTTCATCAGATTACTCTGTCCAGTTACTCTGCAACAACGTGAGCCAACAGAAACCTCCGGAAGCTCAAACATCCATTAACAAAACACCGTTTATTTTCGAGTTGAGCAACAATGTGGCGGCAGATTTATTTTTGTGAAAAAGTACAACAGGGATGTTTTTGTTTGAATTCTTATCATAAATGCTCAAAATATGAAAGAGTTGGGTAAAATTACCACTTTCGAAGATGTCTAGTTTCACCTTGATGAAATAGGAAACTGCAAAGACAAATTATACCCAGATTCTGTAAGATAGCCACCTTGAGCCGACTCGAGTTGGCCTAAATTGCCCTGATTTCTCCGAGAACTCTAATTGAAGGAAAACTCGATTTGCCTATGAAAGTGTTATTTCCATGATATCCCGAGTTACCCGAGTTGTCAAGGAAGATGGGCAGGTCTTGCCCAGAAATAGATCTGAGCAGAACTTTCCCATAAAAACTTGCGAGGAAAAGCCTCAGGACCGTGTTGCTGACAAGATTAAACGTTCCCACCACCCACACATTTATATCATAACATGTCCGGCGATGCATTTTCTCTCCGCCTCAATTATGACGAAGGGAATCAAGCCCAAGCCCATGAAGCTAAAGTGGCCTAGAAAAATTCGGGTATGACCCAAATTCACAAGCTACTTGTCGTTTTGACCCAAAATAAGGAAACTTGCTGCTGGAATGGCAAACTCGGGTGATGTGGCTCAAGAAAATGCGGTTTAAGTGTAAAGGAGATTTGTACGCAGAGTGGCTTAACTTCGTTGCTCATCATCGACGCTGCAGCACTCATATGTCTGCTATAACCTCCTCAATCTCCTCCTTTGTGTACATGTGGAAGAGTTTACCCGGCTGCACCGTGGCCAGCTGTTGACAGAATAGGAAAAGGTTTAAGTGAATACACAATCCATGAATTTCAAAAATATTCATACAGAGCAACTGTATTTGGCAGGTATCAAATCACTTCCATGGTGAGATCAATAATCACGATCAGGGTCACAATTCGATTTCAAAATCATTCCTTGTCTTGTCTTTGTAATCTGTATTTCCTGGCACGTTTGATCCATCCTGTTTGGTTCGTCCCATTTATTCCATTGACCAAAAGGTATAAATAACATTAAATCCCGAATATAAATCATACATGGGTCATTAAATGCCGAATAATAAAAAAGGGTGGAATTGATACGACAGTCATCTATTCAGATGACATGTGGCATATGGCTCTGTGTGCAACAGGCAAGTTTAATTTAAGGTTAATCCGACCTCCTGTTTCACAGATATAAGAAATCAAAGTTTTACCATGACCACTCGGCAACTTTCTAGGTATTATGCATTCCCTTTGTTGAATGCTGACATTTTAAAGCTCTTGATGAAATCTAACGTTTCTATTCTATGGCAAAAACTTAGAAATGGAGGACAAAAACTCGACGTTATTTTTGACTATCACCTTGCTCAAATATCGTAGAGTACAGACTTGGCAATCATTCCTGCAAGTGTAAAAGTGTACATGTACTCCATTACTTTGGGAGTTACGATCATGTTCAGATGCCAAGAGATGATTCTGGTCGGTTACATAGATTTCACCTGTTTAGTTTAGTTCCCACTTCCACCACTGGAGGTGCTATAGGAAGTGGTGAAGGTCACCCACTGGTCACGGTGGGTGACCTGTATCTGAGCAACAGGAGGCTGGATTGACTGAACATTTGGGTGGAGGCCTTCTTTGCCAAATACAAATCTAATGATATAGGTTTTTCACGGGTCTATGTATTTACCACACGTTCCTGTGAGTCACCAGAACTTATATAAGTGGTAGCAAAACCTCAGCTGGATCGACCGCACTGCCAGAAGATGCCTCCACAATGTGGGGGGAGGTGGCGGAACGTCGCGAGGGAGAAGACGAGCAGCACTCGCCACGGCTATCCCGAGAGACCAGCTTTGAAGCCCATTCCTCAATTACAAAATCGATATTCCGAATTGAAATCAAAATCGATTTGGTCAACTATATTCTTGATTGATTTGCTATGGAATGGCCCACTTAATAAATTTTTTAACGATGCGATGGGGGTGTTCCAGGGATAATCTTTAACCAACACTGTAAAAGAGATATAGACGACACAATAGATGGACATGTTTTTAAAAAAACATCTATATCAGTGGCAGTATGATTTGCAAGTCACCTCGATGTTGGTTGCATTGAGTTTCTCCTCCATGACCTGCTTGAGGATGGTTAGGGAAGTCTTGATGGCTTCTTTCAGGGTCATAGACTGGAAGCCCACACACACCAGCATATATCAGTTAATGAAAGCAATATTGTCGTCGGATTCAAAACAACATCAAACAGTAGCTGGTCAGCGGTATTTTTACAACTATAATTTAAATTCATACACCATCTAACTACGACTCTATCTCAATACGCTTGACAACAACGTTGAGTGGATAAAGTGAAATGGGAACTTGTGGGGTGAGGGCAAGGGAGACGAGAGAGGGGAGAGTCAGCAAGCAGCGACAGCAACGAGCTCCTGTTTGCCGTCAAGTGCTGCTGCCCACTGGTGACAGAGCGGACCTTGTGGTAGACTTCCTGAAGAGAGCTCTGGGCGCCTTCGGAAGCCGAGCCAATGGCACGAGCATCGCACTGCACGAAGGTGCCCGATGGGTCCATGTGGAAGCTACGGACGTACACACACGCACGCACATTCAGCCAAACATTAGCTCAGTTAAACTGGTGCTTTTGTTGTTAGGGAGCACCCATTATGGACAATGCAGCAACATGTCTGGCTACCTCTATTTGCCTATAAACTATTCTAAACACAATTGGCTCAAACAATTGGGTGGTTAAGGTAAGAATATGGCCAAAACCTTGAACTTTGGATAAAAAGAATAAAACTTGCCATGAACATTCATTCATTTTCTTTGTGTCTTTCGGTAAAGTCTCATAGATAGTTGTTAGACTCACGGATCACCGTCTTGTAGAATCTGCAACAGTTCTACGGACCACCTTGCCATGGCATTGCAGACCACAGGGTGGGAACCACTGCCATAAACAATTTCTGATAATGGAACCACCACTCAAGCTCCTCCTCGTGGCCAAATTAGGAACCTGTGTTTCAGTATTTTGCTGAAAAACTAAAAATGCATAAAAACCCTTACATTTTTCAGAAATTATTGTTGAAGCAGGTTTTAATAACAATTTAAATAAGTATAGAATATATATTGATACAGGAGACATGTTTTTACAGTATTCCCCAGACTGGCCTTAACAGCACTTACACCGAGTTCGGCATTCCTTCCTACTACTTCGGCACATCAACAAAAGCATGGCGTGCTGTTTTCTATCTGCTTGTGTCAGTGCGATATTCTCTGCGGCTTGCAATATTTTGGAAAAAAAACTGCTTCCTGCCTTTGTTGACAAAAGAGCTGTATAGACCTGGGATAGTTACAGGAAGACTGTCAGCCGAAATTACATTGTCATTGCAATTAACTATGACTTAAATGAATGCCATTGTCCCAAGTTCAGTCATTGACCTTACTCAACACAACTATTTAATTGAGTGCCTTGGTATCATCTGACATGCGTGGTGGGGTTACAGCCAATGTAACAAAAAGGCACTTGCGAATTCGGGAAACATGATCCAATTGTACATGCAACACATACTGGAATGTTTAAGACGCAAACACATTCAATTTCCCCAAGGCAACCACCGGGGGACACTGCCAAGTGAGGTCCATATCGATATACAACACCTGGCATGGATCATTGCATATTTGTGCCAAGTGTCATGCTTATAAGCCAGAGTGCAAGGCTTTGGCTTAGCCGCCCTGCCACAATGACTAATTTCAGGACAAATTGAACTCAAAATAAATGCACAACGAAAAAAAAGATTCTAACTTCCAAACATTGTTCATTGCCAATGAAGGCAATGTTTGAGAATAGTTTTCCCTACTCATCAATAAATCAATAATTGACAAACACACACACTGTTGGGAGAAAGGTTACAGGCAACTTAATGTAGCAGGGCACTTCTCCACTTGCCCGTGTGTGTGTATGATGAATGCGGCTCAGAGCCGTGCGCAATAATACGTACAGCTGTGGTCCCTTCTCGTCGATTCCTCCAAAGAGCAGTGCTACTCCAAACGGGCGAGACTGCGGGTGGAAAAGAAGCATTGTGAACGAAAAGAGCGGTTCCATCTCAGATGAGCTCAAAGAAAACAACCACATCGGGAGAAAGGTGATGGACGTGGCAGCACCAGGGCGTACACAGATAGGTCAGTCTATGAACCGGTGGTTTTAAGTGGTGAACTAAGATATGAAGGCCTGTGGAGTTGACATGGATATGGCCTCGCACTGGAATGAGTAGAGAAAGACAAGGAAAACAGACCCCAGAGCGATATGTGTATACAAAGTGAGCCCCATCAGTAAATAAAAAGTTATTGCAAGGTTTAATTTTCCAAGTTCAGGAGTTAACGGAAGTCCTGTGGGTCTTATTTTCATACCAAGCCCACGTGCCAGGACAGGCGTCACTCACCATAGCACCAGGCTCGGCATCCTCCTCGCCGAACTGCAGTGCCAAGTTGGACACGGCCTGCGTGACGCTCTCCACCGTCATCCGCTCGTTGTACGTGAACCAGTGGTTCTGTATACGCACCGCACACATCCCACGTTTGCTCCATTGAATTCTGTCTCTCACATAATTATGTCATTAAACATTAATCGTAGACTTCACAATGTACAACTCTGTCAATATATTGGTGTATGAAGGCTTCACCAAGCTGTGTCACTCGTGGGAGCTGGTATGATCATACTTCACCAAACTGAACGGTGGAATTTGGTGAATGGGCGGGGGGGGGGGCAAAGATCAGTTCAACTATCACTCGCCACTGATGTTAGTCGTGGCTGAGAATGAAACCCAGGTTGGAGGGTTTATAGTGCAGTGCACTAACCACTGCTCCACTGTTGGACTTGTCAGATTTTGTTTTGTGACATACCAACAAAATTATAAGAAATTACATTTTCAAAAGCTCTTATGGATTTTTCTCACACCTGATAAGGGTTGAACCGGGAAAACAGACAACTGGATATTTGGCCGGTAAGTCAGTCCTGGAGTTGCGCCACCATTTATTACACCCAATTTCAACCAGCTGGCAAATTATTAAGTCGGGCCAGTTGCTACAAGGCAGCCCAACTTCAAAATCGACTAAAAAGACAAATGCTTGGTTGTATGGTAGGTCAGTTCAATCATGTCTAGCAAACGTTTTTGTATATGTGAGTTTACAGAGTCCAGGTGGTTGGAAATGAGAAGCGACACGGAGCGAGAATCTGAACAGTGTTACAATGAAAGATACCTGAGCTTCAACTCTTGCCCTGTCTGTAAGTGTCCTGGCATCTGCAATCAGCCCACTCATTGCACAACCTAAAACAAAGTAACAAAAACACAACCAATGCAAGATACTGTTTACAAACAATGTCATTATTATCACTGTATTGTTTAGTTAAATACAATAACACAAACATTTTACATACCCTCTATAACAAGACTATCCAGAAGTACGTGTCTTAGCAAGCCAACTCTATCGGTTTCAACAGTTTGGTCTCATCAGCAGACTCAGGCTTGTCACAAAAATACGGCTGGGTTTCAGACAACTCGTGCTGTTGTAGACCACTGTGTATTACGATGCATGAACAGAATGACATCTCTCTTTCCATAAATAAAACATGTACTTCTTATAGTTTACTTAAGAGTGATGAGAAAGCGTTACTAAACACTGAACCATTAAAACCCACGCTAAATCGAACAGTTGCTAACATTACATTGAATTCACAAATGGCCATGTTTAAATGTTTAAAATACGACATTCGCACCTCCAATTAGCATGGTTGGCAGTCCTCGGGTTACGAACCCAATTCGTTCCTGAGACCCGTTTGTAAGTCGAATAGTTCGTAAGTCGGAATATAATAACGCAATGCATTTAAATGCCCATATGGTCAATGCTGTGAAATGTGACGGTTCAACATAAGGGAAGCATTGTTAAACTAATTACATCTCGCGGAGGATTGCTCCTCTGAACAAAATAGTTTTGCGGTTCAGTTTTAAAGTGCGCGTTTGCGTTTTAAGTCAATGTTATTTTTTTATATTTCACGGAAGCTGGTTCGTAAGTACGGGCGTCCGTAAGTCAAGGCCTGCCTGTACATACATGAGTGCTCACAAGATATATTTAAGAGCAATGTTGTGCTATGCAAAGGGCACAAGGAGAGGCTTTTGAAAGGCCCAATTTACAGAGTAGGAGCAGTGTGTGCGCTGGAGGTAAGAGCCCACGAACCTATATGAGCGTCAATCTCCACAATCTTCTCGATGCTGCTGGGCTCCATGAGAGGGGACGTGATTCTTTTCTCCACCGCCAGACAAACGCCCTCCGAGGTCTGGATGCCAATCGCAGTCGAGCCGAGCTGTGTGGCAAAAGCAGCAAAAGGCAACGTCATTTTTATCACTCCCTTCACGTCTGAATGCGCGACTATACAGCTCTTTTGTCACTGCACTGCTGAAGGCTTTCCCATGTAGTGCGAGGCATTTGGTAATTTGAGCATACTTCACCATGCTGTTCAGTGTAAGCTGAATGTGTACGCATGTATGTTGAACTTCTTTCACACCGTGCGTACCAACAGTACTAATCATAAGTACGGGGAAGGAAAACAGGCGTGTTGCATAGACGTGGTAGCTGAGAAGTGCAGTACAATTATGGATTTTTCTGCACTGCCCACCAAGCAGCTCTGCAACTTAGCCCGCTGGTCACACATCCAAGCACTGTCCAGTCTCAACCTACTTCGCCGAGATTCTCCTGTGACTAAATCACCTGGAACACACACACAATAGAGGACGTCAATCCGCACCTTGATGGCTTCGATGGCATATTCCACCTGGAAGATTCGTCCTTCAGGCGAGAATGTGTTCACACCTCTGCAAAAAAAAAGAATGAGGTTCGCATTAATCCAAAGTGACAACACTTGACTCCGGGTGCAACACCAGTACCACAGCAGGTGTCTGACTGCTGCTCAGGCAAGCATTGAGTGGAGCGCATCTTTATCGGTGAAAATTATACATTCTTAAGGAGTAGGCAGCTCTACTAAGAGATAATTTCTGTCTTGCTGCAAAGCAGAAATACATTGTATCTACCACAGAAAAAACGATGAAGCGGAATTCCCACCATTGGCTCAGACCCACCAACTGAGATGAGCGGCGTGGCGATATCGTTTAAAAAGTGAACCACTTTTAACTTTTGACCAAGAGTGATTCATCTAAAAAACACACATTACCTGTCATACTCTGAGCGTGTCAGAAACATCTTCTTTAAACGCTAGCACCTGCGAACACACACGCTAGGGTCAGCGGCTTATAACGAACACGACTTTGACGATTACGATGAGATGGTGATGATTTAAATGAGTGATACTGTTCGTGATTGCTGCGACAATGGAAATAAAAACGATGCCAATTGATGATGGTGTGAAAGCAATCATGACACCGACATTAATGATTAGTATTAATGATTGAAAATCGATCATGGATTAGCCTATTTATGGCAACTGTTTTTAAAAAGATGACAGTAACGATAATGATGACAATCACGATCATTACGAATGGAATTTATCTCATAACGGCAGGCCGCGATTAAAACAATTAAACATGTCAATGACGTAACGAGGGTAACAATATCTTCATGAAGACATTAACGGCGGAGATAATGTTGGAAGTGATGACAACACCGATGATGGTGATGGTAGCGACAACACCGATGATGGTGATGGTAGCGACAACAAAGTTAATAACGCAGCGTGACCGGCGATTGCTGTTGACGGTGATGATGGCATTTTAAAAACTCTTCTGCTGCAGACGTTTAATGACGACGGCCTGGCAATCAAGCACAACGATAACAGCGGTACGGCCTGCAACGTTAGCACAGCAAGTGCTCGCTACAAGACCACGACCATCACGGGTGGATAACAACAATAAACGTTTAACGCCGATTATTATTAACAACAGAAACCGCGTCACGCCGACTGCACTCAAGCGCAAAACGTCGCCTTCATTCAACACTCGGCCCAGGCCCTTCCCGCCACGGCACACCCGCGACGCACAGCCACGCTCAGGCGACGCGCGCAAAGTTAATAGACGTCGCCGTATTAGTTCGAGGTTTGTGTATTTTGTTTAAATTTGGTTTAAGATTTTTTAAAAAAAATTGTCGATAACGAAACTCACGCGGCCCTCACCACAGCTTTTGTCGACTCACGAGAACGCGGTGCCTTGTGGGAACACGTCCGGGCGAGAACCGCGGGATCAGAACATTCGTTCCGGCCGCGTGATTGGCATTAAACGTTCCGGGTCGTACTCGGGAAATCTGAGCTGATATACGTTTTCAATATAGCGCCTTAATCTAAGGCACTTAACATTTATATATATTTTTTAAACATACAATCCAATTCCGTTGAACAAAATATTTGGCGATCCTGCTGGGTTGGCAGTGGTGCACCACTTGCAACGAAACTTGCATCACTGGGGTTTGTACTTTCAAAAGAGGGCAAGTGGCCGAAACGTCGCCAATTATATCCGTACAGGATATACATATTTAAGGCAACGTTATTGACAAATTAATTCAATTCAATTGAGCGCCGTTACACGAAAGCAAATATAAGCATAATTCCCTGCAATGTCCACAAATGAATAGATTATGTTTTCATCCTTCAGCACATTTACTTTGCAGCTATGCCACTTTTTATCAAGAAGCAGCATTTGTTTTAAATCAAATAAACTTCCACGCCTCATCAGCAGTGCCAGGCTTGCGAGACAAATGTTGCTGAACTCCCCACTGACACCAGTCACTGACTATTCACGAGATGGTAAAGCCCTGTGAGCCATTCGGCTCTTGAATTGGGTGCAACCGCAACAAACAAAAAAACAAAAACATGAACAAGAAAACATCTTAAAGTCACTAAGCGCAAACAAAAATCCAGGAAAAAACAGCAAAGTCTTCCAGAAAAAAAGCCCCGTACATCAACGCTGTGTGCAAAAATCCCAGTGGGATGCAAGTCAAACAACAACAACCACGAGACAACTTTGATTTAAGCCATCATTCTAACTCCGTACTACAACAAACAAACATGGCCAAACCGAAAAACTTTTCGAAATCACCAAAATAAAGCCATGAAAGCAATGTAACAGTGATTATAGGAACTGTGACCGAAATTTCACAATAAACGACATAAACAACATGTACCACCACCAAACCCTGTAGCCATAGCTGGCTGCATGAGTCACTCCACAACAGCAGCAGGAGGATTGGCTCAACCTCACACTACAATATACATTACACTATATGATAGACTTTAATACTCGATAGACGATACTACACACCAGGGACGTGCGGTCAGGGGAGGCAGGGGAGGCAGAGCCTCGCCTGTCATACTCCAATGACAATAGCTGCTACGAAAAGTAAAAAAAAAGAATAAAATAAAAATGAAGATTTTTCCACTGACCTGTGTTATAAATGTCATTTCTGTACGATTCCAATAATTTTTATCGTCAAAATTGCCAAATTTGCGGAGCTCCGCTGCAAATGCAGGAAGAGACGAGAGGTGAGGCAGCGACGCGCTCAGCCTCCCCTCTGATTGCGCAACCCCTCAGTAACTGGATGCAGCGCGGGCAATAAGCGCGTGCCTGTTACTATCTCAGTATGTCACCAATGTCATGTTTGTAGACCCCTTCATTTCACTCCAGGTAACATATTTCACGTGTGTGTATAAATATATTTAGGCTCGCTGGTCTCGTCATGAAACTGCAATGAAAAAGCACCAGGGGAGGCAGCTATCACATCTGCCTCACTGAGGGGGACGTATCTAACACGCCCCCCTCAGTGGGGACACGCCCCCTCAGTGAAGCCACGCCCCCCTCAGTGTGTGAATCTGGCTCTGACACTAGCCAGTGCCTCCCCAGCCATTGACCTCACCGCACGTCACTGCTACACACTATTCACTATACTACACTATACACTACACTATACACTCCACTACAATATACACTACACCTTTGACTCTCCATCGAACAAAGACGGCCACCGCATCGCGCCCTTTCAGATGCGCTTCTGCGGCCGTCTGGAACGCTCTTCCTCCCGATATTAGGAATCCACTGGAGATTTGCACTTTTAAACCACCTCGTTTTAAAACTCATTTATTTCAAGCTGTATTTTGTGTTTAGTTTGTTGTCCACCATCGCACACACACACACACAACAACCGCCATTCGCCACTAAGTGGCGGTGACGTCACCACGACGCTTGTGCCAGGCTATGTGCACCTTGAGGCCACGTGAAGTGTCGAATGTACACACAGACGCGCCCACCTCGTGGTGCAGTAGCGCGTTGCACCCAGCAAGGGGCACCACCATTCACTGCGCTTTGCATGCGGCCACGGAATCTTCAATCGCACCGAGCTCTCAAGCAGAGCGTTCACTGGGTCAGTGCTGATGGAGTGATTATGGCTTTCGAGCAGGCGTCCAGTGACATTTAAAGTCTAGTCGAAGGAGACATTTTCACCCAGGGTGTTTATACAACTGATGAGCTACCGGATACCAATCTCTCTCCACAATACGTTATGATCTGGGCAAATTTACATCGCAAAAACATCCACAACCCAATATAACCACACATTGATTTGTCCCATGTACAATCATTTCACGCGTTAATTATGCATTGTTTCAGCTCACTTACTGGTGACAAATTAGTCTGGCTACGTCGGGTGGCGGAGGCCCTTTCGACACAAACTTGGCCAGATCATTACGTGGCTTAACCCAAACATGAGTTATGAATCATATTGCCTGCGAAAAATGTGTAATGAAAATACATTATTTGGCGATACTGCATTGGCAGGTGCATACGCACAATGAAAAAGCTACGTGTTTACATATAATCTATATTTATCATATCCATCCTTTATCCCTCTTTCTCAACATCTTTTTGGCCTCAGATAATTTGTTCTCTACGTTTTAACATCCCTTTGCACGTTCAATCCACGATACATTCCAAAGGGTGGATTTCCAACAATAAAATCTTCGTACAAGGTCGAAGTCCAATATTGGAGACTGCCCGGGTCGCTTGCATTTTCCTTCAACTCATACGAGGGGGGGGGGTGCTATGGGAACCGGTGGAGGGGACATTCCTCAAGTTCTGGGTTGGAGAGGGTTACTCAGGAATGGACCTCACACCTTCTTGGATAATGGTTGATGATACAAGTCAATAAGAACTGCATCACTGAATTTACATAAACTGGCTTAATAGTGAGCGCATGAACCTTAATTACATCCAAAACAAGAATTCAAACCTCAATAGCTGTTGAAATACACACACAGGATGAAAGTATTTATTTCTAATCTTTATTTGTCCAAATGCATATACACAATCCAACCAAAAACGTACCAACTTCAAGATGAAAACAGATCCTAGCATGGGCGGTTTCTCATTTCCGGGATTTAACAGAGATCGGTGTTCTCTTCACAGACCGTAAAGACATCACCCATGGGCTCATCATGCAGAGAAAGCAACTTTGACAATAACTCCATTCTCGACCAAGCCACCTTTTCGAAACGCGGCAGCCTCCTAAAACAAACTCAGAGCACAACTAATCATAGCAGTGTAATTTGCTTTTAAAAAATGTCAAACTCATAAGTAAAAATACCTATGGATGTAAGCGATTTAAGACACAAAAATATTAACACCTATAGCTTGATTTTTAACGGAGCAAGATGTAAACTATGAATTGCCCCAACTCTGCTTAGACCATAGTCACACACGGCGATTCATTTATTAACGTTGGGCGCAGGCGGTGCATGAAGGCTGCGTGACTTATAATAGCAATGGTCTGTGTACAGCATTTATTCTCATTTCAAAACTACAGAATTCAAACAAGCAATGAGAATTAAATCCTACGCTCTATTAACGCTGCAATATTTAAATTTGTGAAAAGCCTAATACTAATGTTTGCGAATCACACGAACAAATATTTAGACATCTCACAGGGTTCATGTGCAGGTGTTCATCACAATCACTCAGTCAGCTTTGTCTCGGCAAATACGCCTGCACGTTTAGAAGTGTTTAATCAATGAAATAAAGCGACTGCCATGTCTAAATGATTGAATTGTCCTTACACAAGCCCTCTACCCAAAAGATGTCTCTAAATTATATTTATTTTTAAATGCTACAAGTCAATGACATTCCAATCAAGATAAAATAACTTCATGGCATACAGGATTGAGTGTCAAACATTTTCAACCCATGGTACTCATTCAGTAATGAAACCAAGTGCTAAGGCACAAAATAATGGCAACCTTTACAGAGCATTAACAAGGCCGCCTCTTGACATTTGAAGGAGCTACGTCGAGTGCTGCTCACTTGACAACACGTCAATCTTAAGCAAAGCACCACCCTCATGGCAAATAACTTTGAAAGAATTTACATTTTCCACAACTTATAAGAAATTTTAGTTACGCATTTTCAGGCACTTGAGTACAACGCATGGACTGCACAGTCGTCATTCATAAATGACAAAACACTATTGTGACCATTTGGGAAAACTTGACGAGTGCACTGTATTTCCAGGTAGATACAAATTAATCTTTGGCAATAATTGTTCACTCTGAAGAAATACTCAAATTAAGTCGTTGAACGTGCCAAATTTAACCTACACGTTGGTATCTCAGTTTTTTTCGCGATAACTCCGGTTGACCACCTTTAAGTCAATTTGCAACGAACATTTGTGTCTCCATAGCAACCCTCTCTATTGATTAGTAACCATCGGAGAGTGGGAGGGGGGCATTCATCAGTGAATGCATTGGTATCCAACATTGAGCACTTACACATACTGCTGAATGCGAGAGGCTGCTTGTGTATTTGGCACCGAGCAATGGCAACAGCAATACTGGTCGGAATGTGTTAACAACGATCTTGCCTCTCCGTTCACAGGAGCAGGGCTCTGCAACCTGCCGCTTCGGAGCTGCTGCGTGCGGCTCTTTAAGGGCCGCTTTGTGATGCCATTCATGAAGGACCGTCGTCTGGTATGCACCACAGTGCATTGCGGCTCTTGAAATATTGATTTTTTTTTTACCGAATTAGAACAAAATTGGCTCTGTTATTTTGGTTGCTGACCCCTGGGTTCGAGCATGTGATGTAATATCATCACAGAATCGTTATATTTTCATGACATAGACCACACTATAGCAAAGTAGAAGTTGGATGTAAGCACACCTCTCTGGAGTAGTAACACTGGGGGTGTGCTTGTACGAGTAGTTGCTCTTGGCCTTGCACCCATCAGTGTAATGTAAGCATGCGTTGCCTATAACAGAACTGTGCTTATACCAATGTGTGCTCATGTCCAGATTATACTGTACTGTTTTAGCACAACATTGATGGTTTTAAGGCATCATGATTGTTGCTATAAGAAAATATAACTAAGTTCCTCAACAGATGAAGACCGAGCTCGCACTGGGAGGGCAATTCTGCCTCTTGTTTTATTACCCATTACATGCGGTGACGTAAGGCCGAAGATTACGTAGACCGTTTAATGGTCGCTTAACTTGATCACGTATGTGAATGTTTAATGCGGTCCTGTGCTTTAAGTACAGACGTTAAGCCCACTTCTTTGTCCCTCTCACTCGAGAGTAAAGGCACTGGTTGAACTTGAGGAAATGCACCTTGTGCTAAATGCGAACCTTGGCGATGGGGTTAAGCGATTTTGGCTGGCTGGGGCTAAGTAATTACATCAAAAATATGCAGTACAAATGCAATTCTTACGTAACGCATTAAATATGTGAATTTGTAATCTTGGTGGGAAAAATGTTTCCAGTGACTTTCAGTGACTTAGAAGTGCAAGGTAAAACAAGTGGCCGTTGCTGGTGTTCTTGTATGCACGAGTGATTTTTGCAAACTGCCGCCTTCAAACTTGCACGGCATTATCCACCGTGGCAAAATAATTAAGATTTTTGGCAACACAAGGAAATTCCAGTCGGATGGTTTGTGCTCGCTTGTATTTCAAATGGCATTTGAAATGTTAGCAATTTCTTTGCTTCTAAGCTGAAAAAATCCTGAGCTATTCTGTAGCAACTGTAAGGCACAACATATTAATATTTTTTTATCAAACTATTTAGAACACATGCAATAAAAAAAAATCCAATGGGCACAGCTGGAAAATATGCAGATTTCTCAGGGCAAGATGTCATCAAGGCCGAAGCCGTTGATACCAACACACCTCACCAACGACTCTCTCTACCCTCTACCAGATGTCACAGCTGCTCCACAGCAGACACGTAATGTCATCACTTCGAGTTTTTGTGTTTAAGAACCTTGAAGTGTGTATGTGTTGTAAAGCATTTTAAAGTATAAAACCACATCAAATGAGGTCCTGTTGGTAATGGATTAATCCGTATGCGAGCTGTATGCAAATCCTGAATTTATTTTAGTTGGTAGATCAAAAAACCGACTGCTATATCACATGTACGAGTGGCTACCTGCTTTGTTGATGTGACCTTGTGCTTAAAGCAAAGATATGGAATTTAAAACCCAAATACAACAGAACTCAGTTTGAAAGTGGAGGCAAAAACAATAACTCCACCTTGATGAGAATGATCTCATCTGGCACGCAGTGGGCTTCTGTCAGTGATAATTGATGGTCACCAATAAAATATATAACTTTGTCAACAAGTGCGTGTGAAATTTGTAATGAAAATCAACTCTGGGTAGTTCCTAACAATGGCCCCGTTATCATTGGGCAGTTTGTGATAAATGTACTTTGTTGATCAAATCAATGTGGAGTTTTGGATTATAACTTTTTGTTTTAAACTAGGAATGATAGGATTTAATGTCAACAATCGAGATACCAGATTGAGGTGTGTAAAATAAACCCACATTCCAAAATTACTGTAGTGTAAAACAAAAATTAATGCAACGTCTCGAACTTTCTCTTTTAAACGAGACAGTAGTAATTAAAAAAAACCTAAACGAATTCTCGCAAAAATATGCACGTCACACTTCACTAGGACAGGCGGATTGGTTTCCTGGTTGTTGACTTGCCACGCTCACTGCCCATAGGTGGCAGGGCCCGTGGCAGGGCCCTTCGGCGGGTTGGTGGCGGTCGAGCTTGGCTCCGCGTTGCCATGCCAAGCCGTTTCCTTGTAGGCGAACCACACGTTTCCCGACCACAGGATGAGGTTCAAAAAACCGAACACCTGCAACATGCAAACACAAACGCGCGCACGTACACACACACAAACGCAAAGACACCCATTAGAGCATTGTTATATACATCAGCCGCGCTAACCGGGGGCGAGAGCCATTCTGCATATTCCCAAATTCCCGTCGACTCGTGTTCACGTATTTTGTCAAAGCGGTGTTCATAGCGAGGCAGTTCAGATGTCGCTGCAATGCGGTGCTGACGGCCCTCGTGCACATGCAACAATTCTCCTGCATGGTGTCCTTGATGCAGCCTTGCACCTCCCACCAAAACGCTTGGATGTCAAGGCTCATGGCTGGATAAAAAGTGACGAGTCTTACACACTGAAAATTAAATGCATTTACAGATAATGTTGGGAGGTAAAAGTTTTTGTACAGATACCAATTTTTCACTTCATATTTGTTATCGGCATTGTCAGGAGAAGAAATAAAGTCAGGACTGACCCACACAAGAAATATATCACAGGTAACCAATGCAACCCCGGGAAAGGATTTACTACTCCTTAATTATAGTTTGTATTTCTTGAAATTGGCCGCATACAACATGAAACATCTGCGGACTATATACATCAACGCAACGATAATTTTTGACGTAAAAAACGGTGAATATAAGTGTACAAAATGGCCTTATCTTGTAGTCGTTCCTCCTTATCATTGTTCTATCGCTACGACTGTGAATTTCACTCGTAGATTCCTACACCAATGCAGATGCCTCCGTCGACCAGACTCCATCTCACCCACAGCGTGTTCCACCACCTCACTGCACATCTTTTCTCTTTCCATGTCTTCCTTTGCACGGCGAGACTTTGGAATTCCCTCCCATCATCTCTTTTCCCAAGTTCTTAGTAACCCCTTAATCAACGTGGCTAAGTTTTCTATTGGGCAAATCCCTAATGGCAACACAACTTTAAACACATTTTCTATTTACATTGTATCACCTTCACGAGAGTTATCGTGACCCCATGTTACAGACGGACGGACAGCCGGAGCCAACGAGAGAAATGCACGCACCACGGACACGTTGAGGCTCGACATGATGGCGGTGGCTCCGCTCGTGCAAATCTTCTGCTCCTGACAGATGGAGATGAGCTTGTAGACAGTGTCGGGCATCGTGGAGATCTTGACGTCTGCGAGGCCCTTGGCCCAGGCGGAGGAGCTCACGAGCCACATGAAGGCAAAGAGTGCAGTTATGACGAAGTCCTGTTGGCAGAGCGGAAGAAAAAAAACCCCGCTGGCTCGTTAAGTCTGCTAAAAATCACCGACAGATTTTTTTCCCCCCATTATTGTTCACTATCTGTGTAATACGCGGCTAATCTGTATGTATGGTGGAACGGTGGTGCCGTGGTTCGTGCACTGGGCTATCAACCCGGCGACCTGCGTTTGATTCCCGGTCACGGACAATATTTGTGCTCGTGATTTGTGAACTGGTCCTGGGCTCCCACTGCCTTCACTAACTTGCACTGACACGCGTGGTAAAATACAGTCAAATAACCACCACGGTGTGGGGGAGGCCCTCATCCAGCAGCGGATTCTCAAAGAGTAGTTTTTCTAACAACGTCCCTCACCCTTCAGTTTCTTAATCCTGACTTCAACACTGTACACCTATAGGCTAAACAGCCAACTCCCCTTGCATCTGTATCTCGTCTAAATTCATCACGCATTTCCATACATAACATTCGTAACACGTCCGTTACACGATTTAAATGGAATTTTGTTGTTGTTGTATGCGGTTGCAGTTCCTTCTTTTACACGCTAAAGATCAAGCTGTGGTTTTTAAAATGTAACACCGTAACGCGCGTGTGTGTGTGGAGTTGCCGCCGATGAATGGCCGTGCGTACTATGAGGGGTCCGCGGTACTGCTGGTACTTGGGCTGGTAGAACGTGTACACGACCAGGGCAAACAACGAGTAGAGGAAGGCAAACACGGCGATGGTCACAAAGAATTCGGCCGACGAGGAGAAGTCGCCGTAAAGGTTGCCAACGTCCTTGGGGTTCGCCGTACAGTTGGGCACCGGGAAAGTCACTTGGTTTAACCTGCCGGGGGCGTGACACATGCAAACACGTGCAACACACACGTCAAAACACACAACACGCACTAAATGTATGCATGTTGAACTTCTTTTCGCAGCATAGGTAGCCAACCATACCAATCGGAGGTAATACCTACCATGCATTAGTTTGCTGTCATTCTCCCGTGCCTCCCATTAGCACGGTTGGCTTCATACTGATTGAAAGAAGTTCAACATACATACAAAACCCACACGTGCAAGGGGGCAACACGACCGCTACAAATGGAACAGCTGAAGTCCACATTTGCTGTACCACCTGCTGGCAAGCTTGGGTATGGCACCATGACACCCACAGGAAGGGAGTTACACAACATGCGTGTGTGATCCACCCTCGCTTTCCACACTGCCGGATTACAGGCCATTAACTCTCTCCACTTGAGACACCCGGTTTAATCACACAGGCGACTGCCTCGATCCTCACCTAATGAGCTCAGCTGTGCCGGCCCAGGGCGCTGACCAGAGCCACCCGATCAATTCCCAAAATGAGAAAAGATTTAAAAAGCAGTGGCATAGCTGAAAGTGTAATCATTCTCAGCTCTAATGTGCAGTTGCCGTGTGAAATTTAGAGGGGCAAAGGGGAGCAGGGGTAGGGATGGGAATGGAATTAAGGGAATTGCTCTGCTGTTTAAAATACATCGAAGAGGTCTCAAAAATATGCAATTCTTTAATAACTTTAACTGCACATTTGTATCAAACTATAGTAAAAAAAAAGTTTTTCGGCTAGATGACCTGGGTGGATTCCTGCCTGGCTGGGCATCACGCTTCCAAGTGTACATGCGCGATATCACAGAGATGGCGAGAGAAAGGTGGAGTGACAGGGCTCTATAGAATAATAGAAGTGTTGCTGGCTGGCCGGCTGGGATGGACGAACAGATGTTCACATTCAAAGTATGTACGGGTTGCTAGTTATGAATACAACAGTTTAAACTATTGTGAGCCTACACAACATATATAGGCTTAATGCATTTACTATTTCTACATAGTAAGTTTCAGAATAACTTTATACAAAATATTCAGGGTAAAATGCATGTAATCATACATGAATACTACATATATGTGCATTGATTGTATTAATATCTTGAAATCAAGAGTTAATTTATTACCTGAATGGATAGCTGAAATCAATCCTTGTCTTGTTGGTCGAGTTATTCTTGCAGTTCACCAAGATTTCAAAATAGCCGGAATATCCACCACAGGTTGCAAAGGCAAAGATAGAAAAAATCTAACAGGGAAAGCAACAATATCAGGTTATAACACAATCCTAAATACATGACCCAATCACAGTGCATACCGCACTTTTGTTTCATGCAACCAACCCATGACACATGTTCATACAACACACATCAAGTTTCAAATTTATAGAAGTTGTGAACGAAGATCATTGGGAAATGAATCCTTAAATATGTATAGAGGCCACCCAAATACAATAGGCCAGGTACAGCAAATGTTTCTTAGACCATCAACCACATTCGTGACATCAATCAGATTCTGAAAAAGACTCATGAATATAAAATACAATTACACACTTTTGTCGAATATGAAAAAGGATTGCTGCACCCACAAGACTGCGAGAGATGGCAACAGTTTGGCGAGGCCTTCGTTTGTCAGCGGAGAGATCGTGGATGGTGAAGTTTCAATCACCGCAACCTTGTATGAACACGTCATCGCCATCCCACATGAACCCACAATGCCACAATTATTTTGCGCTTGCACATGAGCTACTCTCATCGCTCCAAACCTGTGGTAGTTATCCTCTTAGACGTGTTCCTTCATTTGGCTGCCATTGCATCACCAGTCTCAACCATCCATTATCGTTCCTGCGACCGATGCGTCCTTCCAAAACCCACCCTCAATGTTCTAAGGCAGGAACAAAACCAATGACACACACATAATGTGCAGAAAACAATACTTTTTATATTACACGGGTATTCACCACACAGTTGGTCGTTAACCCAATACAAGCCACATACATCTACTACAGGGTGCAAACCTTACTAGTTTAAGTGACTAAAAGTGATGCTCACCACTTTTTCTTGCCAAGTAGTTGTATTTCACAATACTGCCTCCTGCTAGGATTTGTGGGGTGTTTAATCTACATGTATAAAAGGGAAATTTGCGAATGTGTCTGTTCGAAATGTTTAGCATACTTCCCGAGATGCAACAAACTTGAAATTTGGCATGTGGGTAGCTTCCAGACTGTACACAATGCAAATAGACTTTTGTATTTGGGGGGGGGAATGACCATGACGGTGTGTGGCGTCAACCCGCATACAGGACTGGCGAGAATCGATATCTGGTGAGCGTTTGTGGTATCGATTAAACGGGAATAGGCCGATTCAAAAAAATCTACAACCTTCGATTCCTTTGTGCGATTTCAAGAATGGAATCTTGGCGCGCGAGCTTAAGTTTTTTTTTCCACCGCGCGTTGGGTTTTATTAAAATTGTAATTAATGAGGTAACGATCAAAGTTTCATTTTCATTTGTATATGTTATGTTTTCTAGTTTTGAGAAGTTTCTGAATATATTTTTCCCCCAGGCAACGCCGGGTACTTCCCGCTAGTTAGTTATAAACACAACTTTATTCGATCGCCGATAAACTGGAACTAAACAGTGTAAGCAGGACGTGGCATCTGTCGTTCACGTGGGAAGAGCTCCGAGTGATTGCACATGGCCACGAGTGTGAAAAGTGGAGGCAATGGATTGCCCGATGTGTCACCGACACACAACAGACTACACACGTAAACAGTGTCCGTCATCAGAAAGTTCCTCATTGCAGAAACCTCAACGAATGCATCATCATAAGCCCGCAGTAGTTTTACTGGGCAATTCACCACGCTTGTCCGCACTCACTATTTATAGGACGTAAAATCGTTTTCAAAATTTACCGCATACATGTAAGAACTTTGTTCTTTCGGTAAAGTCACGTAGAAGGGAAGTAATAAAATAATAAAAATAAAACATAAAATAATTCTCACGACGTTTCGGCCACAACGAAAGCAGCCGTCTTCAGGTGAAACCAGGTCTGTCGAGGCGACAGCGTCTGAATGAAACAGTACACGTGCTTGGAGCATATATATAAGCTGGGTTGGAGAATTATTTTATTATGTTTTATTTTTATTATTTTATTACTTCCCTTCTACGTGACTTTACCGAAAGAACCAAGAAGATTAATCCCTGCAGTCACGAAAGCTTTAAATCGAAATGCACGAACTTGTTCAATATCATGGCATCCCAATACAAAAGCAGGGATATGTATAATCACCTGCACACGATGGTGCCACAATCTCTTCTCCAGAGATAGAAATCCCATTATTGCATAGGCTTGGCTGCTCAGATTTTCTTTCTCCATGTAAATTCTCGGTGCCTCTTCTCTCTCGTCTCATCTATTGTCCCACATCTGCCCATCTCACCCTCGGTCTCCCTCTACTTCATCTGCACTTCACTGGTGTCCTGCATAGCTCTTCCAATTGCATCTTGTTTGTCTCTTTCAAAACTTGCCCAAACCATCTAAGTCCCGCCTCCCTTACTTTCTCGAGAATATTAATAATCCCGCTGTCTTAATTCTGCCTCCTTTTCCCTGAGACATATTCCCAACATACACGCGTGCATTCTCATCTCCGCCCTTTCAAGGGCACAATGTGGAATTTAAAACAAGACGCAGTTCATTCAGACACCTCCATGGCAAACATTTGAAACACTGTGCTAGGCACCCAGTGAGAACCAGCATCAGCCGAAAAACACCCAAGGGTGCGATGGCTCACGCGATTTGCTGCTCTGCCAAACTTGTTTCTCATACTGTGCACAAGGCGATTCCTAAATTGGTTTCAATTATGGTACATTCCAACTGGGGCGGAACGGTGGTGCAAAGGTAAAGCAAACTGCTCTTTGAACCGGGCCGTTGTGCCTTTGAATTCTGGCCACAGCTAACCTCAGTGCCGAGTGATACCACAACAGGTTCTGGGTCCTCCCAAATTCACCGATCAGCGTGGTGAGCCGGAAGACTTTGGGAGGCCCTCATCCAGCTAGCAAAAGGGTTGCACGTGTACAAGTTCACTGAAGCTGTTCTTTGTGCGCAGTATATTACACATGCATGTACTGTATACAAAACACCAAACCTTGATGATTGCTGTAAAGGGCTGTGTAGTAATGTGTTTAAAGATGTTTGAGAAATGAATAATGTGAAAGTTTGAGGCTGGAGGTCTCCAAACGTTTAAATAAACATTTGTGTCCGACTGATGTACGTCTTTATAAACATACAGATTCAATTCTATATAAGCGGTGTATATTTTTCTTGCAATGTGCAGAAAGCCACAACACATTCGAGAAATAAAACTGCATATAATAGGGACAGATGCAGAATTTACACACCCAGATGACAATGTGATAGTGAAACAAACTAGTAGTAAGTACCTTAGCATGCGCTTTTACTAGTCTAAATGTTATGCTGGAAAACATGACAAAAGTATTCTTAAAAGGTTTGTGTGAAGTAAGATTACATCACACACAAACAACTTTACTGTTTTCATACAAAACACACAAACCGGGAAGATGTGTAACGTATAAACAGTACTTTGAATAGACTGAGAATAGGAATATATTTGCAATGTTTGTAAAGACCCCTGGCTTGGTAACGAACCACATTTTTTCCCTTTCCCCAATTGTGCTGCCGGCCCCATGTCATGGGGTGTTAGAAATGTCAACCTGGAGCTAGCAGAAACAAGTGTGACATCATCACCTGCTAGAAAACAGCCTCTGGAAGGTGACATCATAAAACAAAGTTTGAGTCCATTTAAATTACTCATGTATACCAGATGGTGCACATTCTGACACAACTGGTATTTTTATGTACCTGTACTGGGCATTTTTTATGTAGTCGTTGGTGACGGGGCTAAAACCAACAATTGGATACGCCTGTAAAACCGGTTTAATTGACTGTTTGAAACTCCGATCTGAACCTGCAGCAGTGTTGGCCGAGTGCTTTGACATCACATTGGGTCCCTGCTGCTGGTGCGGATAAAAGGTCGGTTCGAATGACTTCAGAAGTAGTTGTGCAATATCTAATTTGTGTACACTACAATGTAAATGTGTACACAGTAGTTGACCTTAAAATACGAGCAGCGGATGTACTCATGCACATTTGAATTGGTGGAAAGCTCTGATCCTTTTTGGGGAATTAGGCCATGCAAGACCCCCAAATATAAATGTATGAATTAAAATATGAATGTATGAATTAAAATGTAAATGAATTAACCTCAAGAAAAGATGCCGGGCCAGACTATGGCCAATAAATCATAAAGGGCCTACAAAAAAATGCACTTTACATGTCAGTTGGGTACATACACCTTGGTTCACTGCGATTTTGTGCCAAGGCAACCACAATTATTTACCTATTTGGGTTGTATAGATGTTGTGCATGGGATCAAACCTTTATAACGGATAAGAAACCCATCCTAACAGGATACACATGCAGGCTGAAAAACTATAAGTTTTAGCAAAAAGTTGCAAAAAGCTGTAAAACATACACAGCTTTGGTGCATTTTCATGGAGTGCGTAGTGGTCCTGTTGTGTTAGGTCAACATCAGCAGTACTGCAGTGATAGACAATTGTCCCCGTGAGGACTCATCAGCAGTGTGGTCACAACGTTCACTGCCACATGGGGCTGTTTATGCCAGAAATGGTAATAATTAAATGTAGGAAATTACAGAATAACTTAATAAAGGCTGGACACTTGCAGCTTGGTATAAATGAGTAAAGCAAACAAAAGATAGAACACATTTCCTCAACATTTCCCAGGTCACTGTTGCAAATTACACTACCCTGGTGTCTTAAGATCTCATCTGGTAAAAAAATAAAGTTGAAATATTAACTAAACAATTGAAAATAGGACGTTCGCCGAGGAGACTGAGGAGGCTGAGCCATGACATCGGATTGTGTGCAGGTCCTGGGTGGAATGTTACGTCCCAGGACTCCCGCGATCAACCGAGGTGTCTTTGGGTGGCATTCGCCTATTAGTGGAACTGCATGGACACAAACACTACACGACTCACCCGCCCAGACTGCACATCTGTTAAAAAAAAAGCTTGAGAGCTCATCTGATTCCTCCAGTCTAATTAAAGATTCTGATACTCCTCACAAAACATTATCAGCCTCACCCCCAATCTCACTCTAGACATAAACCAACACTTTGTGTGTGTATATATATAAAACACCTTTCATGGCTTTTATTATTAGCCATTGACAATCCACTGCTAGATGCAGGCCTCCCCAAGCCACCACCGTCTCTCCCACCATTATGCGATGTAGACACCCCACCTAGCACCTGCATGGTGGACATAGTCTCAGACACATTCCATTGCTTACTCTTTGGTTCTTTCGGTAAAGTCACGTAGGTATATTCGGGCGCAACATAAGTGTCTATCACCCATTGCTTAGTTGTGAGTCCATCACTCGATTCTTGATTACTGGCCAGCATTACTTTTAGGGATGTGTTATAAGGCCCCTTTGCTTAACAGTATTAATGATGTCTTAACAGTATTAATGATGTCTTAACAGTATTAATG
>CM025655.2:10328726-10340818 GCA_014621495.2 Entosphenus tridentatus
AGTGTGGGTCGGTGCAGTGTGGGTCGGTGCGTTCCAGTGCAGATCCTGGCATTGTAATGCAGATGTCGTCAGATCCGTCGGTCCACAAGGCGGCGGTGGGTGCAGTGTGATGCAGCAAGTTCATACCGGGGCCTTCCACAGTGCGTGTTCATCTCACAACGACGGTGCAGCGCAGGCCAGGGCGCTGCACTGTGCAATGGAGTGCAGTGCAGATCAGTGCGTGGCATTGCGGTTGTTCCAATGTTGTTGAAGCGGTTGTGCTTTCGCTACGTTGTCCACCACCTGAAGAAGGACGCTTGTGTTGCGCCCGAAACGTCGTGATTTAATTACGTTTTCATTTATTTAAAAACTTTAACCTACGTGACTTTACCGAAAGAACCAAAGAGTATCTATGATACTGGCGTTGTACAACACCTCTACTGTCGATCCACTGCTGGATGAGGGCCTCCCCACGCCGTGCGGATTACTTGACCATACTTCACAACTTTGGTTATTGCGGATTTGTGAAGGCGGGGGTGCATGGATGCTGGAACGCGTAGCACAGTACCGTACAACACAACAATTGTTTTTTTTTCTGCACTGCTCACTGTTGTTCATCTGTGAACTCCTGGACGCCTCTGAAAAAGAGCTTGAGAGCTCATCGGATTCATCCAGTGTCAAAATGCTGATTCTGATGTTGACAACGGAGCCCCCAATCCAAGTGTCCCGAAAAAAATCAATCGTTTCCACATCACAGGTTTCACCTCTACGACTGCGTGGATAAAGTGCTCTAGAATATTCTAGAATGCCACGGGAGGCTGCAGCCCGAGGTGTCGTGGTGTCACCGCAATGCCAGAGCATGGCCATTGTGAGTTTATATTTACAGCGCAGGAGAGGGTGGACCACATGTGTTGTGACCCCCAATTAAATGACCCCTTACATTTGTTTTTGCCCTTTGCACGATGTTCATTACTGTTTTAAATAAACCTTTCAAAAATATAAATGTTTCGGAGGATTAAATCGGGGTCGCAAGACATCTGGACCACCTTACAATGCTTGTCGCCACCGGGTCCCAATCCGAAGAGTTTCAGATCTCCCCCGGCGCGCGCAGTTCGACGGGAACACCACGGCTCGGTGGCTACGTACGGTGCGAAAGAAGTTCAACACACACAAGACGAGAGGCGTGTGGCGGGGTGAAGCGTGGGTGCTCTCGACTCTCCCAAGACGTCTGTGCAGCGTGGAAGCGTAGGCCAAATACACTCAGGAGGAGATTCTCTCCCGTCTAGGGGGGGGGGGGGAGGGGGGCTCTTACAGCAGCAGTGGCGTGGGGAAGACCCTGAGAAGGGCTCCACCGCGACCTTCTGTGTCGCTCGTCCATCGCCTGCGAGCAGATCACTCGGAACGCGCCCGATCTCGTGAAAACATCGCAATTAGACCCAAGCCGCAACGTAACATATAAAAAAGAATGTTTTCAAATATACAAAAAATGTATGATAAAATATAGTATTGTTTTCAGTTTTGACATAGGTATACCAAGTTTGCAGTCAACAACACATTGGGAAGTGGTTTACAATTGAGTTACAAGATTTGAGGATACAACAACGACGACAACAACAACAGAGTGAGTTAAATTAAAGCGTGTAAAAAATTTACCCATAAAACAAAGTTTTTCACTATAAATCCTTTATATGCGTGGCGGCTAGAGTCCTCTCGTCCTCTGGCTTGAGATGGCTGCCACCTATGGGTCAGATGATTGCATGCCAGCATTAAGCAATTGGTAATTAAATATAATATTTTTGTCCTAAAAAGTGTAAAATTTGTGAAAACATTTTTTCACGAACATTAATTGTCACGCACAACGAGTCCGTGTGGAAAATGTCAGCTCGATTGGATCACGGAAAGTGGGTTAAAAAAACGACCGAAAGATTTGCACGGTCGTAAGCAAGCAAACAAGCGTGCAAGTGAACTTAATATAAAGGATTTAAAAATAATTCCAACCGAGAAAATCCACGTCTCTCTGCCTGTGTGCATCAGCGGCGATTTCCACTGGGGGGCATCTGTTCACTGCAAGTCGGAACACAGTTGGTGACAACTTTTTCACGAGCCATTGGAAAGTGTGGCAAGAGCGCACGATTATGATCGATGGTACTTCATAAAACCCTATCGCAGTCAAGTTGAAATTGTATTAAACAATTGAGACATTGCTGTGAACGTTCCTGGCATCGGAATCAGGGAAATATGCTGTTTCACACCTCGGTCTAATTTTTCCCATCTTCTCACTAAACCCCACACGAGTGTGAGTCCTGCTCCATGCCAATAGTGGTGTGAAGGCAGGGTTGATGGATCACACAGAGATGGAATCCCCATGCCGTCTATGAGTATTGAGACACCTGTAGGAGATGGTACAGTACGTATCTCTTTGATGCAAGAAAGTCATCTCATTGCATGCATGGCTTTTTCTCTGAGGATGGCAATTTCCACCACATATTAGACTTTCTAAACACATATCAAACTTAATAAAAAAAATTGTTCTGAGCCTCAACAAAGCCTGCATGGGATAGCATGATTATGTATGTACTGTTATACTATTCTCGAGTATCGTATTGTAATGCGGTACGTGACATATCTGACCGTCACACACCCACCAGGAACATTTAACCACCCACACCCAATACAGTATTCGTGCACTGCGGTGAAACTTACATTTTCTCGTGATGTTCACATACTTGGCCTTTCTACATATCGGGCTGTACCTCAGTCTCTAGCGAATGGGACAATGTGATGTTGTGCCGTATTATCCAGTGCTCCCAGTGAGGTGCGTGCGTTGTGTTCCTGCAATAGATATGTAGAGCACTTTGGCAGTCCACTGCTGGATGAAGGCATCGCCATTTCGCAATATCGGTCAGTGTGACTTGATGAAGAGGTAGTGGCAGGGCTGCTTCAGATAACCCTTGTCACGAATTTTATCCACGGCCCAGATTCATAGCGTAGTAGTGTGCTAACCACTACCCACCACCGCTCCTCATTTTACTGGATGATGCCATAAAGTAAATTCACAATAGCACACGGATAAAGACAAAGGTCGTGGTTGTATGCGGACTCATAGAGGAATGAACAGCCAATCAGCTACTTCAGGAGCATAGCTAGAACCTCCGATGAGCACGGTTGGTTATGTGCGGTGCGAAAGAAGTTCAACGTACAGCTACTGAATGAGGGCCCATGGGCTGGAAGGGTCTCAGGCGCTGGGCTATTGGACAGGGGGCCCCGTGTTGATTCCCTGTGCACCAGGGCCCATGCCAAGCCCACGACCACCACTACACCACTGGGCCACTTTCCATCGCCATGCCCCCACATGCACCCACCCACCCAGCCGCTCGCTCGCACCGATCATTCCTCTTCCCTGTTCGCGCGGCGAGCTCACACGCGTGCCCTTAAGCTGCACACAGTCGGTACGGCCAGAGGGAATTTCCACATACCTTGCAAAACACAAGCATTGGCAAACACAGCCCCGCTTTGAACTTTTTTTACGGAGTTGCAAAATGAGTGTTTGCTCGGCTTGTCTGTGCGCAGCCGGTGGCCGCGCTTGAAGTTTCACTCGCTGGATTTCCACAGGTGGATGTGTGTGTGTATGGGCTCGTTGTGGCCGTGGGGTAACAGCAAGCCAGGGTCCGACGGTTTGACTCCCACCTCCGCACAAACGGTAGTGGTGGCGCACGTATCGAGTGTGCAGGCGGTGCAACTGCCCCGGCGCCAAAGAGGCGTCGAATATTTGGGGTCAATTTAAAAAGTTGGTGAGATGCCTTGCACAGGGGCCCAGGACAATCGGGCAACGCCACTGAACAATAGAAGCATGACAATAAAATAGCAGCGTGACGATAAAACGATTCGGGTTTGCGTGGCCCGTGCAGTTGGCTGAAGTGTAGCTGGCAGAGGGTACATTCACTACTCGGTACCCAGTGGAGTGACAATGCATCGAATCAGTGGGGAGGAGAGGATGATTATGTAGTTCCTGTTTGGCAAGTGAATCAATGTGTCTGCTGTATCAAACTCTCACAGAAAGTTGACCGCAGAGAGGTCTGTCACAGAATTACTTCTGAGATCCACTAAGAGGGTTGCACGAAACAATGCACCCTGCTGTCGAGATGTTCTATTCACATGGCAGTCAATCCAACAATTTAGTTTAAAAAATTCTGAAAAGCACAGTATTCTATATTTTAAAACAAAAATGCATCACCCGGCCCAGAAGATGATTTCACAGATCTACCTCTGAAGTGACTTCTGTTGACCTCTTCATCTATACTGCAACCACACCCTGCATACGTGTTCAACGCATAGAAACAACTAAAAGGAAGCTAAATTCGTTAATAGACAATCAACCGTCTATACTTGAGAGCCCAATTTCATCTCAGCTCAGCGCTCTGACACCTGACCCACTCGGCCTCCTCGACGCATATTTAGAGTTGGGGCATTTGGAGGGTCGGTAGGAAATGGAGTGTCTGAAAAGACCCCACATGAGGACACTCAAACTCTCTACAAATATGTCAGCAATCCTACTTGCTGTACTGCCTCCTAAAGCCACCTTGTTTCCCTGCCAGTGGGTGTCTAACACAACGGCTCTTTACATGGCCCATGACATTTGCCTCCAAGTCAGTGGATGGGCGATGTCTGTAGCCATTTCAGGTTAAAGGCAAAGGTGCATCCCTGCAATGTCTTGCTCGGGTCACTGTTGGCAGATGGGTCTCTACTTAGAGGGAGTGATAGAGAGTCCCTCTAGAGGGTGTTTGGCCTACTCTTCGACGCTGGCCAGATGTATTGATTTAGATGCAAGCACTCACTATTTACCCCACTATACACGACCTGCCAATCGCCTAGCCATGGTGTAACCATACATCCGGTGCTTCTGGCTCAACAGAGGTGGGGGGATGTATCTGTTAATTGGTTTACTTCGGCCACAGGTAAAAACCATTGGACAACGAATGTCCATTTTCGATGGGCACCCGGTTACACAACAGAGACGTGGTTACCGCGGCACAGAAAAGCCCACGAAGAAAAACAATCCGACAACTGTGTGCAAGGTGAAGTTCTGAATGGCGAGACCCATGTGTAGGCACGGTGCCACTGGCACCGAGAACACCGCGATGCGGCTTCTGGCCACGCCACGTGTTGATTGGCCCCACGATGTCCGAAGATTCGCGATTGTTCAACCAGAACCCCCCCCCACTGCCCAGTGACAGTCAATCGAATCGGGTTGTCGTGCCAGCGGCAAAAACACCCCCCAAATCGTCAACGCTCTTCGTTCCGATATCAGGAAGCCGCTGGAGCGATGCACTTTTAAATGATCGAGATTGAAATAAAATTTCTTTAGAACTGCTTCTTGTGTTTAGTTTGTTGTCGTTCCCCCGGTACCTCCGATTAGCACGGTTGGCTACGTAGGCTACCAGAGAAGTTCAACATCCATACATGCAATTGATTTGGTTTTTCAGCGAAACCCAAGGGACTTGCACCATAGTTGCGACTGCTGCGCAGGGGAATATAATCTAACCAGCGACCTCTGGATTCTAATCCAGCGTGCTCGCCACGGTTACAGCAGCACTGTGGCGACAGCCTGCGTAGTCCTTGAACGTGCATTATTTGTATATAAAACATTGCTATCCTTCATGGTTATCTTCACGTGAAAACCAA
The DNA here is from genome assembly GCA_014621495.2 of Entosphenus tridentatus. Classification (NCBI taxonomy): domain Eukaryota; kingdom Metazoa; phylum Chordata; class Hyperoartia; order Petromyzontiformes; family Petromyzontidae; genus Entosphenus; species Entosphenus tridentatus. The sequence continues at coordinate 10,334,388 of CM025655.2, forward strand.
CACAGGTTCGTTTTGATCGTGCATTTCTTGTCATAAAGTTGTATTTTTTTCCAATTACCGTAAGTCGTTTTGCAATACGCATATTCTCTCGAATACATGACCTAACATACATTGACTCCATGTGCTGAATCATTGTGCAAACAGCAGCATATCTATCAACATTGTTTTGTATCTTTAAAAAAAATGCTCACTAGAATCAACACGACAATTTAAACACGTCCTAAAAAAAACACCTTCCACGTTAATTTTAAACATTCAGCCAATTTAATAAAATTGTGTTTTATATTATAACTCTGTTTGACAGTCCAGAAATGCTGCATTTTGTGAAATCACCATCATGATCGGACATTATATATCCACTGCTGGATGAAAGCCTGTCCGTGTCACCATCTCTGACAGTCAGTGACGGTGGTGATCGTCCATTTGGGGGCCCTAAACGAAAACTACTTAATTCTAGATTTGAAGTTTTCGTGACTGCAAGGATTCATACTCTTTGTTTTTTTCGGTAAAGTCATGTAGGTAAAAAATAATAATAAATTAAATCACGACGTTTCGGAGGCAACACAAGCTTCCGTTTTCAGTTGGAACCGTCACAGCAAAATTACGGTATCACTTGATACAGACGGAAGCTTGTGTTGCCTCCGAAACGTCGTGATTTAATTTATTTTAATTTTTTACCTTCGGGACTTTACCGAAAAAAGTACGAAAACGACTTCTGTTGCCCCTCTCTCAACGTCCGCACTCCTCGAGATAACAGACGAGATGTAGACACTCGACAGCGACGTCGTGACAAGAACGAGAGATACAGACGAGAGATGGATTATACAAGCGACCAGATTCAGTGGGATAAGAGAACAAACATACAGCCACAATAGGGGAGAGACGGACTCATTCACTTTTATTAATATCAATGCCATTGTTTACATTTATCAGCGTTTGAAATGAGTTGATATTTGGTTCACCCGATGTTTTGTTGTTGTTGTTGTTGCTACTGCTGCTGTTACTGCTGCTGCTACTGCTGCTACTACTGCTGCTGCTACTACTGCTGCTGCTACTGCTGTTACTGCTGCTGCTGCTACTGCTGTTACTGTTGTTGCTGCTGCTGTTACTGCTACTGCTGCATGATTCCGAGGCCTCTTGAGCCGAGTGGCGCTCCTCCCGCCCGCTCAGTCACGCGATGCCACAATCTCTCGCTCGAGCGAATCAGCCAATCGCATCGCTCCATCTGCGACCTGGCACGGGGTGAAACGGTGCAGATTAAATACCCGCCTTCCCATTAGGGTCCTCTGCAAGTGAACGGGCAATATGTGTGTGGTCTGCTTTGGCAACACACAACACCACGATGACTCTTTGTTTTTGTTTTTTAAATCGTAGTTTAAATAGCCGACCGGTCGATGGTCTTCTCTGCAAGGGTGCTGCTGTGCAGGGTTGCTGCTGTGTCCATGAGCACTCAATGACCGCAGAAAATTTCGTGTAAAACGAGCTCGCTCTGAAACGTTGCAAATAAGCTCATCGCAGTCTGTGAGCTTGAATTTGCGAGTTTGGCTGCCCTGAGCCCTGGGGTTCTACTCCGGATGTCGAGTTTTTTCTAATGACCCAAAATAAACAAAACGAATAGAATTAATATCGCTTCCCTTTCCTATTCGTCTGCTTACCCTGGGAGATATCTCACGCTTTGAGTCTGCGTCTGGTTGTGCGCGTTTCATGCCGGGGGAGGGGTTTGGTGCAGTTCGTGTCGTGCCATTGTCCGCACTCTGCCAATGTCCTAGCGACCCGAGTTCGATTCCTGGCAAGGGAGGAGAACGCTCTCCCCATGCCGACTCAAGTCTTGGAGCTTTGTTTGAGCTGTCCCAAATGGTGTTAGCCTTGGCCAGGGAATCGAACTCAGGATGCAGCGTCGTGCTGTACACTGCTGCGCCTGAGGGCAGAGATCTGCACGTGGCTTCGTCATGAAAGCGGCAGAAGGATGCATCGCTCGGACACCCCGTGGCTGTGACCACGAGTTGTATCGCAGGAAAAGCACGCCCTGCCCTGGCATTCGGTGACATAATGCCTGCCCGCCTTGCAACAACAACACAAATACAACAACAAGAAATCCCATTTCCTTCAAGGCCCTGATACACAAGCAGCGCAGGTCCCGAAGGGCTCTTATTGTAAATGGAATTCCTGAGGACAGGAACTCAGCAACTCAACCTCCGTCCGCACAGCCACCACTAAACACAGAATATCCCTTTGCCAAGTCCCCCCCAGGGAGGATTCCCATTTATTTGACAATGCAACACGGATTTCACATTTAGCACATTTTTGAGTTGGCATGAAACTCAGTATTTCTGGCAAATATTTAGTTTTCATTGTTTTCGGATTTTTCAAAAACTTTTTTTTGAGTAGTCACCCCAATGTGTGGCTTGTTTCGCAATGAACGTACCAGGAATATTTTGCTTGCATTGCGCGACCTATCAGCGAGATTTTGGGAGCGAAAATAACAAGGCGCAGCGGTGGCGCAGTGGTTCGCGCGTTGTGCTATGGACCCAGCAACCCGATGTTGATTTTCTTTGGCCACGGCAAACGTGAGCGGCGAGAGATGTCTGAAGGGACACTGAACCACCGCCTCCATTGAGACTGCCATCGGAGTGGCAACCAGAGAAGGGAACACGGCAGGAAACACCTCCGCCAGAGACATGGAGAGCTGACATCGGCTTGCGTGCAGGTGCTCGATGGATTCCTGCATCAAATGACCGTGAGAAGATGGCCATCGTCAGCAGGGCATTGGTCACAGATGGCGATGGACAACTTTCACCGTTGCCCGATGGAGCCTTATGCAATCTACCCACTTCTCGTTCTTTGGATGGAAGCTCGCGGAGGAGATAAATCCACGGCCGGCAGGGACTTGGCTTCGCCGTGCTCTTCGTGAGAGGCGGTGGTGGGAACATTGTATGGGAAACCCAGTTCCTGGCTCCATAGACTTATGCACTTGATTTTGACGGCTTCCTATTGGCCCCTTGCAAGAGAACCTTCCAATGCCGTGGATGGTCAATGATGAAAGTTGTCCTAGGGGGGTGGGGGGGGGGGGCCAAATACCGCTAAAGGGACCTACGGAGCTTGGAAGTTTCCCCCAGGAGCGGGGGGGGGGGGGGCACATCTGGATTCTGTCCCACGCCATAATTTAGGCCCAGCGTGTTCCCACCTGTGTCCATATAAGGCAGCGGTTTTAGACCTCAGCCCCTTCCTTACCATCCCAAGGGCCGCTTTTCCCATGCCTACCGCTCAGCATGTCTACCCGGAACACAGCGTGCATTTTATAGCCCTAGATCTAATTTGGTGAATGGAGACAATTGACAGATTGTAAAATAAAACACGGATCGTGGGAGGGCATGCAACTTCAGAGTTTGAGAAGCACTGCTCTCTGAATCACTGAACTCACAGACAATCCAGATGTGCGATGACCCAAATGTTTGCTTAAAAATGTCACCCTACTTGACCATCAAAAGTGGTGGTGCAGCAATTAGCACGCACTGTGTTATGAAACCGACGATCTCAACCTGACGTCACGAGTTTGATTGCTGGTCATGGTTTGCATCAGCGGTGAGCTATATCTGAACCAGTGCTGAGCCCATCCCATTCATCAACCATCGCTGACCAACGTGGTGAAGTATGGTCAAATAACCCCCCCCCACGACCGACATTGTATGAGGAGGCCTTCATCCAGCAGTGAATTGACAAAGGGCCATGCATACAAACCGTCGTAACCACCCGGCAAATGGTCTCTTCTTCATAATCAATTCTCAATATCACGAGTTAGAAAAAAATCATGCGCAGGAATGGATTATATAACGTCTAACTTGCGTCTATCCTCAGAATTATGTATGGGCAGTATGTAGCCAATCTGGGCAAATGACATCTCAGATACAAGACGGCATTTGCGAGTGCAGCCACAACTGCATTGCTCCAGTTTGTGTCTCCGAGTTCTGGGGGCAGCCCTTTGTTCAAGAGCCTCTTAGCAACATGGACCCGTTCTCTGCAGTTTGGTTGCTCTTCAATGCTCTTTGCGAGCGTCATCGTGCCCATGTCACAGACAGACGGATGTAGCCCGTGCACGAACCTCTTCACCTTCAATGGAATGCGTTAACAATTGAGCTCTACCCTCTGCTGGGGCTTCACAAAGACTTGGGGGGTTCGGGGTGAGGGTCTACCCAGTGCTATGCGCGTTATCTCCAAAATAAGCAATGGCATGAATGTGCAATATCTCCAAAGTAAATAGTGATATTAATGTCAAACAGCAACGCATATCTCATTTAGCGATTAAAGGGCTGAGAGCGGATGACAAACGGATATCTTAAGTGAATCACGTGACTTCATTATGCACAATCGGAAAGGAAACTTGTGTAGCACAACGTTTTGTCAAGGCGGCATTATAAATCCGTGAATGGTTTCCTTATCCCAGTGCAAAGATTCCCTCAACAAACCAAATGTTGAATACTTGCTGCTTTTAATTCTCAGGTCCCGACTACGAGTGCAACAAAGCCCATTGTTGTACTATACTTCTGCCCCCCTCCCCCCATGTCTATGCTCACCATCTTCAACAAGCCACGCTCAGCAGAGTGGTGAAGTATGGTCAAAAAAACCCCCACGAGCCGCGCGGGGCGTGGGAAGGCCCTCACCCAGCAGCGGATTGCTGCCGAGGGCTTTACATGTGCGGCCCACGTGCTCTCATGCTGTGTCTCCCCTTACAGTGACATTCTCACGTGGCAATGCGACTGACCGAGATGGAATACAATGAGGAGCTGCTGCCGCTGGGCTCGTCAGCTCCAACTCACGACGATCGACTCGGTCAGCAGGTCGCGTGCGGCGGGGTCAAGTTGTGGGTAGCCCCCACCTCTTACCAAGACATCCGGCCAGTGCGGGAGAAGTAGGCCAACATCGCCACCCGCGAGAGGTGTTCTCTGGAACTCCCTCGCGTCGATCCATCTCCGTTCGGCAGCAGAGAGTGCAGCACCTGCACCCTCATATCACAATCGATTATCATTATCAGCGTGGGAATTTGGTCAAATCCGCACATCTTTGACACGGAGGGGTGTCTCGCATTGGCGCTGGCTTTGTTGTAAGAGGGTTAATGTTGTAAGGGCGTTGATGTTTACGCCATTGGAACCTCATTTGCCAGGCTAAAAATATGATAATTGTTTTTTTACCCTTTTATCTGGCAACAAAACTGACACCTTTTGGCGTCATCTGGTCCAACCCATGTGAGACTAGGCTCTAAGGAAAGCTGTCTCGGGTGTGGACCAATCAACTTCAAGGACAGTGCATACATTATCAGAGTTATGTTTTTTGTTTGCATTACGACTGCAGGTATTGTGATCTATGCAAACATGACTCCTTGTAAAAAAGGTGTCAGTTTTGTTGCCAGATAAAAGGGTAGAAAACCAATTATCAGCGTTGATGTTGTAAGAGCGTTGATGTTGTAAGAGGGTTGATGTTGTAAGAGTGTTGATGCCTGTGCAGTGTTTCCTTTGGGGCTACGCCGAGGACCGACGTTTTTTGGCCCTTCCTGAAATGCTTCAAATAATTCGCAGCGCCTCTCGGCTTCACGATGGCGGCGAGTGATCGATAGCCGTGCACTTGCCGCACAACATTAGCACGCGGACCGCACATTGTTACACTCGTTCACTGGGACACGGGTTACGTGAAGGAATGTTTATGCAAGTGGAAAATGTACGGCATAAAACGCCTAAATGAAAGGCGATCAATCGTAATGGGCACGTTTGCTTTAGCGATGCGCTATCTGGGTTACTCAAAAATGGACAATGCAATTCGTATACTTTACTCATCATAAAACAATCGTCGACTTTAACTTAAGCGCCTCGCTTTGTGTAAATCTGTAAGCGAGGTTGCCGGTGCGAGTCGAGCGACACAAATATTCTGATTCTGAGAGCCCTTCTGCTGGGGATGATTGTTTTCAGCAGCTTCGCTTCAATACAAGCAACAGCCTCGCCCGGTGTCCACCACCTTCAGTGTGTGCACAGCAGAGTCAGGCGTGCTTCAGCCAGTGCTGGTGAATTGCCAGATGACGTTCATAGGAAAGGACCCCTCTCTGTTAGACATGGCTCCGAATCTGACACGAAACAATGCAGTTGATGGCGGGGATATGTGAAAGTTGCTTTTGTGCGCTCGTAACGATTTAGACGGGAAATGGAGCGTTTCCTTCCCTGACTACCTGAGCCAGATGCGCCCAAGAGGTGACCTGGGGGTGGAGGGGGTCTCGTGTCGCCTTGCAGACGGAGGGCCGAGCGGGCTGAGTGTCCGTGCCATTGTCGTCTGGGATTTAAAGCAAACAGCGTGAAGTGAGACGGGTCCCAAAGGAGTCACAAGGAGGTCAGTTAACACTCTAACACGTTAACACTCTAACACGTTAACACTCAAACACGTTAACACTC
>CM025655.2:10340828-10355791 GCA_014621495.2 Entosphenus tridentatus
AACACGTTAACACTCTAACACGTTAACACTCAAACACGTTAACACTCAAACAAGTTAACACTCTAACACGTTAACACTCAAACACGTTAACACTCAAACAAGTTAACACTCTAACACGTTAACACTCTAACACGTCAACACTCAAACACGTTAACACTCTAACACGTTAACACTCAAACACGTCAACACTCAAACAAGTTAACACTCTAACACGTTAACACTCAAACAAGTTAACACTCTAACACGTTAACACTCAAACACGTTAACACTCAAACAAGTTAACACTCTAACACGTCAACACTCTAACACGTTAACACTCTAACACGTCAACACTCTAATTATTATTTCACGGAATGTATTTAATATTATATTTTAAGCCAATCATACAAAAATGACAGGATACTCTCCTAAATAAACTGCACAATTATTCCACGATAATTATTTCGTAGAATATCTCTTTGGAATCGAATGTTCACACGGGCTAAATCAGAAATAACATTAACATTAATGTTAGTCAATGAAATATGATGTTCAATTATTTTTGGTAAACCGCAGCTTGAACGTTGTAAAGTCATTACGCACCTAAATGATCTGAATGTATCCACGCAGCCAACTCTGCTAATCGGAGGTGCGGGGGAAAGACAACAAACCAAAGACAACAACAACAACAACAACTGTAGTTGTAAACACATCTGCAGTGTTCAGCAATGGCTGCTCTTGGTCACCACACGAGGAAAGGCAGCTGGCCTCTGAATCTTCTCAGGGAAACTTTAATATTTAATAAGTTACGCAATACATTGATATAGTTTCCACATGCTTCCAAGGATGCTTAACGTAATCACAAGCAGCCCCTTCGTCAATTAATCCTAGATGAAGGCCCCCCCCTCCCCATGTTGTGTTGGTCGTGGGGGGTTGTTTGACCATACTTCACTCCAGTGTGGGCCAGACCTGGGATAAAGTCACAATTGTAATATTGTAGTGCATTTCGTCATAAATTGCAAGAACAATATAATTGGAATTTCAGATAACAATGCTGTTGTGATTGTAAATGTATGACGCCTGTACATTTGGAGTTTGCGCGTCTCTCTCCTCGTGGTCGCGTGGATTTTTCTCCGGGTTTTCCTTCCACGTTAAGAACAAACATCACGTGTTTAGAATGTTTGGCTGCTATAAATGTCCACATGATGATAAGCCACTTCGTTAGGTTATCATTTGTGGCCAGGTCGCTTCTGAATAAAAGAGTTTTAATAGCTCAGTTGGCCTTACCTGGTAAAATAAAAAATAAATGTTTATAGTTTTAGGAATTGACTTCAAGTCACTGGTGCAGGTTGGTGAAGGGATGGCTGTCAACTGGACCGGGGTTCACTCGCAACTGATGTTAGCCGTGGCTGGGAATCGAACTCAGATTGATGGGTTCAAAGCACAGTGCGCGAACACTTGCGCCACAACTCCCTCCCCCCCCACTAAAGTGTATATAAAATAGATAAACAGATTCCGCGATTCTTGTCCGTCATATATATCTGTCTCTCTACATAAAAAATATATAAAAGTATGCTTTAGAATATATCACTCAATGGCCCCGCGGCCTTCTGTGAGTGCGTCGTTTCAGCAGCATTCATTCAATGCAAGCCCTCTCTGGACATGTTTAGACTCACAGTGTCTCATCAGCAGTCAGGCTTTCTTGAAACAACACCGGTGAATTGCCAGATGTTTTCGGCAATGACCCTCTCTTTGAGATATGGGTCCTAGTTTGTCACGACATTTTATAACATGTTGTTAGGTATTCATTTTCATTGATGTTCCTAAGCCAATAAACAATAATGAGTTCACATTTCTATGGCAAGGATCATTTTTCCCGGAACTGGATTCAGTCGCTCACGAAGCACCCGGCACTTGGGGCGAAACGTCGGACATCGCGCCGAACAACACGCCGCGCGCAACCTGAAGCCAGAGGCAGTAGCGGCCGTGAAGCGAACGATGCCGCTTCATGAATAATAGCACAGCACACGAGAGGACAGGCCACAGCAAGGCTTCTCTTTCTGCAGGGCTCCACTTTGGAATCTCTTCCCACCACCACCACCACCATCGGCGTCGTCTCCTCCCCCCCCGAAGCTCTCTGTAATAAATAACATTTGCTCAAGTAAAAATAAATCACGTCACACCCTTTTCGATGACAACGTTGCTAATGGTGCCGTTTATTTTGGTGCCCTGTGCCAAACAAAATGTTTTTCCATAAAATGTGTTCGATTTTTTTTCTTTAATTATCTCCATTTGTGACCACGAGACAGGGCGGCGAGTAGGGGGAGACCCAGCGGTGGACGTGGACTGGGTGTGGACCCGGAGCATTGTGGTGGCCTCTCCTCCTCCGCCGCCGCCGCGGGAAATGCCACAAAACGCCCGTGGAGGCCACGCGCGGCTCCAGCCGAGGGCGGTGGCTCCCCCCTCCCCCCTCCCGCTCCCCCCTCCCCCCTCCCCCTCCCCCCCTCCCCCCACAATTTCGTTCCCACTACACGGACGCCGCTGCCGGGTTCAATGTCAATTCGGGGGCCTCCCAAAGTTATTTTCAGAACCTCGCTCCGTGCGCGCAAGTCGAGTTCGCTAACGCGAGTGCCGCGTTTAGCTTGGCCTCAGGTCATCGTCGGCGAACAAATGGCATTCTTGGTCACATCACTGCCAAGCATTTAACTGGAACTCAAACTAGAACATTCCAGAGTGAACGGATATCCACAAAGATGCTTAATACGTAAAAAATAAAATATTGCCTTTTATATACCAGGGGGGAAAGCCTCATTGAATTCGTTTTGTTGTTTGTTCAGCGGCGTCCGGTATTGGTGGTTGACCATTCCCGCGAGGATTTGGTCGTAGAAAGTGGATTGGGTAACACTCAAAACTCCACACGGATGGATTCAACAACCTATGGCTGTATGTACTGCCATCTCTGTTTGAGAACCAATACAAAGTGATGGTGATGTTATCGACACGTTTGAAGAACGTTATCTACCGGGCAAAAACGTCAGCGAGTCTCGAGACCAGTTTCAAGGAGGGCTCTCACATTGAGTTGTTTGACCAAATCTCTTCCTTGAGTGTTTCGGTCTCGATGGAGGACTTCGAGGGACGCCAAGTCCACAGGTCAAGGAGCCCGGCTCGCTGCCACTGCCGCCTACTGCAGGCAGTGCTGGCCTGAAGGCGGGCGTCTCACTCGCCGCTGCATCTGCACGCGTTCCACCAACCCCGAGTCCGCGGTGCTCGATTACTCTCGCGCCTGCCGCTAGATCGAGCGTGCCGCGTCCAGTCGCGTCTGGGAGCTGATTGCCCATCACATTCTGGAGAGATGCTCACCAGAGAAATCCTACACTCGGTAAATGCTGCGGAAATTCCTCCTTGGTACGGTGCGAAAGTTCACGTGTGTGTGTTGAACTAGCCAATTGTGCAAATTGGAGATGCGGGGGAAGGACAACAATCTAAACACAAAAATCAGGTCGAAATATATATTTTTGAAATCCATAGCTCCATTGGCTTCCTGCGGTCCTGCGAAGTAAACATCCATCCCGCACTCTGACCACCAGGGGATTTCATCGCTCCATCTTCCTGGTGAACATCCAACCACCAATGCCCGGCACCACGGCTTATTAATCCGTTTACCAACGTCACATTCGAAAACTCGCACAAGCAAGGGGAGCAGTCGCACGATAACGCAGACGTGCTCCCTAAAGTCACCTGACAGACAACTTACGCGACCGTCTATCACGAGCGCATCGCGAGCGGCCTGAACGACCGGTGCCACATCGGCGAGGGCCGAGAGAGCCTTTACGCTCGAAGTGGGGCACTGGTGCAGGAGGCTGCGTGTTGGCGGGGTGGGGGGGGATCTCAGTTACCTTCGCGAAGGCGAAAATAACCACGGCGCTGCTCGCGTGCCAAAAGTGGCACTTTGGCGGCACATTTTAAAAATAATGCGACCGATACTGGCAGCGGTCATTTGTGCCAGCGGATTTAATATCCTGCTGCGCGTCAAATTCCCTGCGTGTGTTTCGACGTCTCAGTGCGCTCTGCTGTTTGTGAGCAACTTCGATTAACGATACTCCCCCCGCCCCCCCACAAGGAAAACTTTGGATTGATGCTGCCACTTTTTTATACATATCACCAGGCAAGGCTCACAGAGCTATATTGCTGTTTTTCAGAAGCGACCTGGCAATCACAAATGATAGCCCAACGAAGTGGCTCATCATCATCACGTGGACATTTACAGCAGCCAAACACTTTAAGCGCGTGACGTTGATTCTAAATGTGGAGGGAAAAACCGGAGGACCCGGAGCAAAATCCACGCGACCACAGGGAGAGAGACACCTCAAACTCCAAATATACAGCAGCAGGCGTCAGGGTCAGGATCGAATCCATGACCCTTGCATACCAGGCGAGGTAGTTTGCATCTCCTAGCCACCCTGGCGAGATGTTGAAGCTCATGGTCACGCTGAACTTCAGTTGTTTGGAAGAGAAGCGTCGTCAGTTTTTTTAATGGTCTCACGTTAAAATTATTTGTTTACAAAATGAAATGTAAGGGCAGAGCAGTTTGTTTCCTAAAGACATTGCTTGGTCGTTATTAGTTGGATCTATGGCAACGTGCGGTGGTGGTAGCACACTGTGATATGAGCCTGGTGACCCGGACACTAAGTTTGACTCACATTAGCGCTTGTTATTAGTTCATAAATCAATACGGGTTGTTTTTTTTCATACAAAATGTAAATTACTTTAAAGTAGGGAATTAATTGATTAATTGATCTAGAATTGAAGCTTTCGTGACTGCAGGAACTGATGCCGATTTTGATACAGGAATTCATTGTCACCGGATCTGAGTACGTGTGCAAAATGTGGAATTGATTGGACAACGGGAAGTGGACGAAATTTCGATTACAAGATTTGACCACGACAAACAATGGAATCAAGTTAAGTAAAACCGTTGAAGAGAAATAAACTCCCATGTGAATATATAATGGCAAGTAAAAACCAGGCAGGCACACGGGACGGCTGGGGACGATTCTCCTGCGACATTTCTGGATGTTAGATGCGTTGCTTCAGTTCGGCTGTTGGAGCCTTTGGCATTTACGCTGAGGGCCTGACGTACGAGAGGATGTGTTTTTTTTTACACTTTTATCGAATTTTGCCGTGAACAAACTCCGACCTGGGTTCAATGTCACGTGCCTCATCAGCAAAGTGTGGCCTGATAAACAAATTGCGCTGGGTGCCCTGCTGTCATCGGCAAGCATTCTCCATTGACCCATTCTTTAAACCCGTTCAGTGAACAATGGTAGTAACAATGGTAGTAACAATGGTAGTAAACTTGTGCTAAATTTATGATGCGCGTTCTTGAACCGCTGTGCATGAAGGTCCAAGTGCAGCGCTGCAATTACTCGCTCATCCCAGTGCTGATGGAAGGGCCTCCGCTAGAGTGAACCCGAGAGAGCCCACCTACGGGGTATTTGGCCTACTCTTCCACGCTGGCCTGATATCTTGGAAGAGATGAGAGTACCCAGACTTTACTCCACTACACACACAACCTGACGATGGACTAACACTGGTGGACCGATTTACACCGTTTCCTCGGCAGAGGTAGGGGTCGACTTAAAAAAAATTTACTTGCACCATTGTTTGAGCTGCTCCAATTGTCGAACTATCCGGTGACCTCTGGATTTCGGTGACCTCTGGATTGTAAGTCCAGTGTCCAAACCTTTGCACCACGGCAACAATGTACCAGTATCCAATCCTACATTTGAACTGGAACGACATCGGCATAATTGTGCACATCAGTGCTTGCTCTCGGCGAGATCTGAAGGGAAGGGATTTTCATTTGGGAAAAACAGTTCCTGTGAATGTTGCCAGCGCTAAGATAAACAAAGTGTTGTGTGCGGCAGTCTCCCCGCGGCCCCGCTCTCAAACGTCAAAAGATACGCCAAGAAAATGAAAACATTGGCGCAGTCCTTTCAACACCTCCGCCAATTTCCATGAGAGGCTGAATCAACATTGTTGAGATCGTTCCCTTTTGCCCATAACAGGCAAGCTTTAGTGTCGTGTCAAGTCAGAACCTTCATACGTTCGAGTTCGTACCTGGCGTTTCAGTGCCAGTAGGAAAGATCATGTATTTTGCCTGCTGTTTACAACCGAGAAGTTTCACAACATTTCTGTGGCCATCCACCAACCCGTGTGTACACAGTGCCGGATTACAGACCGCGTGCATACCCACCACCTCCCCGGTTAACCAGTAAGATAGGTGCTCATATTGTAAATCAAGCCATCTAAGCATGTCATGACAATGAGAGGACATGAAATGCACAGGTCTGAAAGAAAATACGGCAGGTGAGCTGAGTAGGGCATGGGTGGAGGATGAGGAGGGCCGATTGCCAAGACAGACGACGGTGGGAGACTGTCAGGGCTCATGTGGGAGGTCCGGGTCCCCTGTGTGCCGCTTGTGGCGCGTGTGGTGGTAGCCTCAAGGGCTTTGGCCACAATGCCGTCTCGATCTTGCCATGGAAGCATTCCCGATGATATTGCGTTCAAAAAAAGTTCACAAATTGGCGCCCTTCGTTCGGGAGTGAATTCATCGTCATGATGACATTTGGAAAGTAACATTGTTGGGTTTTCTTTTTTACAGCAAAGTTAAACCACATTTTTCATCGCATAAACTTTACATTTAATAAACTACGTCAGTGAATCTGCAGGCACACTTGTAAGCATGCTACTTTTTCATGACATAAAAGCTACAATGTTTTTGATGTTCATATAATAATTGAACATTTCTTGCCAATCCCCTACTAGACAAGGCCCTCCCATGTCATGTCAGTCGTGGGGTTGTTTGACCGCACATACTTCACCACACTAGCCAGTGTGCCAGCAACTTTGTATGCTTTTAAATTTAACTTTTAATCTGAATGAGTTCAATGTGCCCACAGTTCACTGCGGTACAGTACTGGTCATCCAAAAACATCTAAAAATGTAATTCTCATCAGGCCACATGGTGAGTGCTTTATACCCGTGATGTTAACAAGTTTCCAACTCTTCTTATCCATAATAGAAGTTTGTCGCGTAAACAAAACATGCCAATTCGTTACTAGTTCAGCACACCCCTGTGTTTGAGAGTAAACCCACAACATGTATCATTCCAGTACTATTCACCATTCTTTCTATCCACTCTGTCGCTCTACTGGACTGCCTGTTGCCTGCTATAAAGAAGAGCTATTTTGCCACAAACGTTGCCGATTATATATTCCTCATTTGACGGCCACGGTTTGAGTTGAGTTGATTCGTCGTTTCTGCACCTATGCCGACGCAGCAGCAACAGCATCAGGGACATAATTTGTTTAAATTCATGCGTGCACAAGACTTCACTGTAAAAAAGGTAAATGTAGGGAATTAAAAAGCACACTTTAAAAGAATCCTGGCTCGCCTTTTTATAAGCGTTTTACAATTTCCCCAGGTGTGTTTCCTGCACGGAGAGCCGGGCTGAATAAAAAAACACACAACTCAAGTCAAGGAATTTGCAAGAGGGATGTCCAGTAAATAGAGACAGCAGGTCTTTAAGAAAACATCGCAGGACTTGAAGGGCTGTACACCCCGCAGCTTTGCTACTCTATATATCTTGCCAACACGAGTGTAAAACAATGGGAGTACTGCAGCTCTCTATAAATACGGCACGGTGTGTGTGTGTGTTCTCTTTGGCGGAGAGCGGGGATGTTTTCTTTTCCATCACCTTCGTCCATCACAGAGCAAAGCTGCTTCTCCATTAACGGAAACCGCGGAACGTCAGCGGGGAGACAAAGGCGGGCTCTAGCGGAGGACGCTGTCGTGAACAACAACGAGCACCGTTCTCTGTGTGGCCGCTGACAGCGGCTGCCCTGTGGCCACGCTGGTCTCTGTCATGGGAATGTGGAATTTACACCGCTGCCTCATGCTTGCTTGGGCAAGGAAGCACTTTTCCTCAATAATAATTAAAAAAATCACGCTCCTTCTATAAATTTGCTGACTTTTAGAAAGCAAGTTGACAGTTTTACTTCGTTGTATTAATACCCAGATGTAATGTACTGCATCGGCAGTGTTATGGAAACACAGGCTGAAAATACATTATCCATGTCTTTATGAGGAACCATTGCCTCATAAGTAAAACACATCATCAGTGTTTAGTGCAGTGGTCCGTCTTCTGAGCAGAGAAGCAGGAGGCACAAGCCTGTTGCTGATATTATTTCAAGTTCAAGTTCATTTATTAGGTATAGCCCTGTGAGCCATTCGGCTCTTGAATCGGGTGCAACCGCAACAAACAAAAAACATGAACCAAAAACATCTTAAAGTGAATATGTAACTGAGTGCAAACAGAAAATCCAAGAAAAGACAGCAAAATATTGCAGAAAAAAGCACCGTACACCAACGCTGTGTGCAAAAATCCCAGTGGGATGCAAGTCAAACAACCAACAACAACCACAAGACAACTTAGATTAAGGCCATCAGTCTAACTCTGTACTACAACAAACAAACATGGCTAAACCAATACATTATGACGAGGCAATGCCATTTCTGGTAATATCGTAATCGATGTGCAACTCAGTTACTTGCGTTTTGTTTTGACCTTTACCAAAATTGAGGGAGTTCATTGCCTTTCTTTAACAAACCATTATTTTATCTGTTAAGAAAAAAATATTACTCGAATTGTGTTACCTGTGATTCGATGCAATATCCATGAGAAATTCTCGCATACTCCGGGTGTTAGAGATCGACTCCCTTCAAGTGACATTTTATTGTATCTGCACAATAATTGCAGAGCTAGGATTTATTCAACATAAGAGAAAACACAAAATAAGTTTGATTTCCTTTCCCGTAAAGCGATTGGTGACCAGGCTGAAACAATCAACTCACTCCACTTGAGAATTCAATTTAATCAGAGGAGGCTGAAATCCACACTCCAAACCGGAATCTCAAGAATACCAGCTCACTGTTCTGACCCCTCAGCCACCCAGCTACCTTTAAGGAAAATAACCTTGCGTTTTATGCGTGTACATGTTTGAACTTTTTAGTAGGCCCAACTCTGTGTAAAAGTTGTAACGTTGTCTGCCTTTGTGTGTGTGTTGATCTTGCATGTGCACGCTTATTCTCATGCCTCGTACACAGTACCCACTTTGGCCTTGAATTATGTTTTACTTGGATCATATACCAAATTAAAATGAGAGATTTTGTGTAAATATTGGTGGCCGGACTGGAATTGTGTAAACATTTATGCCCAGACTGATAAGTTCACCGCAGATTTTTATTTTATCTTAGAAAGTATCCCATGACTTGAATCTAGGAACGCAAACTGGTGCGCATGCCATGTTTGTCACATTGCCAGCAATGTTCACCACTGAGGCATTCACCACAAGCAGCTATGGTAGCTGGTATGGTAATAGCAGAGAGTGATCGATTTCCGTAATAAAACACTAAAAAATAACATGGCATCCATATAAATTAATATTCGTTCCCCAAAATAAAATATCTTTTCTCAAATATTTGTTCCCACCAGCGAACACACGTACAACCCCCATACATATTTATACACGTGGGCTAGTATTGGTGATTGGGTTAGGTGTAGATCTGTCCTAACTGCTTATATAACTCCTCAATTATTCTCGACGATCGTTTTGGGTGACTTTTTTATGTTATCTGATAATAATCGGATAACACAAAAATGCGTTGAAAAACGTCTCACTTATGCTCCCATGTGTGTGCCGCTGGACGGGAGGTGATGGGTGGGGCTTGGTGACGTTAGTGGCATCAACAGCCACGTCACGCTGGGCGTGGCTTGTGAGGGGTTTCCCGCCTTCGGGAGACCGCATTTAGGGAGGTGGCCGCCGTTTTTAGGGGCCCGAGTAATCGATTACAAAAATATAGTCAGTGATCGACTTGTTTGACAAATTGTCTTAGCTCTAGTCATGTACTACATTGGTGAGGGAAATATTTGGACCAAACATATTGCACGAAACCTACATATTTACGAATATTGGTTACTAGACGGAGCAAATATTCCGGGGCATCCAAAAGATGACCCTAAAATTATCCTCGTGTATCATGGCCCGAAACCGGCTTTAAGTTTCTAAGCAACAGAGCCTGGGGCCTCATCCCCACTGCGGTGCGGGCTTGCAACGCAGCAAGGCTACTTGTGTGGTCTCTCTACTAATCAAAACGTCGCCACGGGGATTTGTCCATATTATATCTCGGGGTCACATCAATTCTCATTTGACGGCTAGCAGGGAAAAAAGGCTAGGCCCTGTGGTTTATTGCCACCTCTGGCTGTATAATAGTTAAGGACATATTATACTGGTAGGAACCACCTGGTTCCACCAGCCCACAGGGGATTATTGTGTCCGTCCGTCCGTCGTGCATCCAAAAATGGGAGGGGTCAGGCTGGGTGGAGAGAGGAGGGTGGGGAGGGGCTGGGTGGGGAGGGTGGGGAGGGGCTGGGCGAGGAGGGGAGGGTGGGGAGGGGCTGGGTGGGGGGTAGGAGGGGTGGGGCTGGGTGGAGAGGGGCTGGTCACCCCGTTTTGCCCTTATAAAACTCAACGTTTAACCTACTCACGCCGGCTTGTGCCCGCCCTCACAGTCGGGCATATTTGCGGAATACACCACGCCGCCGTTGACCCTGGCCATTGACCGAGCAACCCAACGTTCCTACCAGCTCCCTCCGCAGGAATGTGTTGGAAGAACCTCTTCAAATACTGAAAGTGGGGAGAACTGTGTGTAAATGCCCTGAGTGGTGAACCGACGAAAAGACAGCGGCTTTTATTGTCCCGAGAAGACATATATTTACCTCAACATCCTGGGAAACCCAGGGCATGTGCCAACGCTACTTGTAGTACCAAAAGGCAGAGGAACCCGGCAAATGGAATATTGGTCAAGTATTCTGTGAGCGTGTGATTTCATGCCAATGCCAAGCAAAGCACTCTCTTTCCTGGTCCCTGGACGCAATATGAAACATTTATAATGAACATAGCAAACACTTGAATTCTACAGTCATTCGTGAACTGCTTCATGTTTTTGCTAAACTGCTCACCAACGTGCTAGTAGTCGCTCGGCAGGCCGAGTACGGCGGAGTAGAGGGTAGGTAGTACACCGACCTCTTCCAAGACGTCGAGTCAGCGTGTAAGAGTAGGCCAAAACAACGCTCTAAACCTTCCTCTATAGTGGGAGGCCCATTCCGCCGGCAGTGGCGTGTGAAAGCGATTAGAGGAGCGGTGAAGACGTGGCCCCGCGTGGAAGTGTCTATGACGTAGTTGCGATTTGCCGTACGTCGTCGCATAATCACGTGGCGCGTGCGTTGCGCGGGTTGCCGTGGCAACGTGTTGCTAGCGATGTTGCCGTGGCAGCGCGTAGCCATTGGGTGCGACCGGTGACAGCTGATGTGTAATGTGGTGGAAGTACACCGTGTTGGAGCTGCAACAGTCATTAACTCAGTCCTGACGAGTCTGTTATCACCGCGAGGAGCTGTAAACGTTAAGTTGACAATTGTCAGTCGGTTCGCATTTGCGAGTCAGGCGTTTTTTTTTCTTTTGTTCAACAGAAATCTGTGAAATGAACGTTCGTGAGTGAAACGCACATTATTTATGAATGTTAAATGGGTTCACTGTTGTGACACAGGGGTTTACATTTTGGGCTAACGGTGTTATTAGTGTTATTGTACATGGTGATCCATTTATAGATATCCAATTACATTCAAAGGGAGGAATTATGCACAAAATAACACTTTTTTTCCAGCATTGTGGAGGTGAAGGTTGGTGGATCACACACACATTTTTTAAAAACTCCCTTCCCGTGCACGTCAAGGTGTCATACCCTGGCTCTGAATGGGATCGAGCGTTGCTCCCTCGCGTGAATGGGTTTTCTCTGGTCGCTCCGTCTTCCTCTCACGTGCAAAGACTCGTTACTTGGCTGAAAAACATCTGAATATGTAAAGGACAGCGCAGCTTGGGCAATAGCTGGTATCTCTGGCTCAGCGCGTGCCGACCTCCCCACTTGAATCCTCGCGTCTCCCAGCGGCCGTCTCTCGTTGAAAAACAGCGAATAACTCTCCAGCGGTGCGCGGGCAATTATCTTTACTCTATGGATGTCAGAATGTCCGTTGGAAAACTCACACTTTCAATGCAGGTTCAAAATCCGGTCACGTGTATTTTAGGCTCTAATTAAATTAGCAGCCAGGCTTATTCACAAAGTGGCAGAGCAGTGCGAGTTTGCTTGGGTTTTTTTTTCCCCTTCTGCCGTGGCCTATGTTAACCCACCCCCACACGGCACATCGGTTGGAGGAGAGGTCAATGCAAGGAAGTGTTGGCACTGCTTCGCGTTTTGTCGCCATGCTGCAGGAATTGGCGTCCCCGTGCCACGGCGCTCTGCAGTGTCACTGCTCGGAGTCACGGGACCAGGATCGCCCGAGATCCAAACTTGACGCTCGCTGATCTAAAAAAACCACGAACTCTTTTTGAATGAACCATGTAAGGCCGACTGAGATGCGTAGCCCTTGCCAGAAGTGACCTGGCTATCACAAATGATAGCTCAAAGAAGTGGCTTATAATGTGGACATTTATAGAAGCCAAATACTCTAACTGCATGTTGATTCTAAATGTGGAGGGGAAAACCGGAGGACCCGGAGAAAAATCCACGCGACCATGGGCAGAACATGCAAACTCCCCAAATAAACGGGCGTCTGGGTCGGGATCGAACCCACGACTTCCTGCATACCAGGCGAGGGAGTTAACATCTCGTCACTGGGTGTTTAGCCAGCAACTGGGCAAGCACTCGACTATACACCCGGTCTCACGCTGTCAAGGGGCATAAAGCATCACCACAGCGGCAGCAACTCGAACATTTATGTCCCTGTTAAAAAAAAAGGCAATCTTTGCTCGCCCAACGTGGAGCCTGAGTCGTCAAATCGTGTATAATATAATGTACATTTACACATATTGATAAAATAAATGTTTGGTCTTTTTTAATAATACGATTGTAATTTTATACTCAGAAATCAATTTCATCTGGATCTGGGCTATCCGATTAATTATTCAACTTAATTGATCACTACCGAATTGCAGTTTGATTTACTTGAGGAATCTGAAAACACACGAATGGTTTAAAATTGTCGAACCTTTCTTCCTGTGTGCCGCTGGACGGGAGGTGATGGGTGGGGCTCGGTGACGTCACCTGCGTCATCAGCCGTGTCACGCTGGGCGCGGCTTGCAGGGGAGTTTCCTGCCTTCGCGAGGAAGAATGTTTGGGTGTCACCTCATTGTCTTGATCAACTTAATGTCCCGGATCCAATGTCGTCCGGCAAAGAATACGTTGAGAAACGCAGTGCACCCCGTGTGTCAAGGGGATGGACGTTTACAGAACTTCTCTGAAAAACTCCTCCAGGGCCTGGTGGAACCACGGGGCGGAACCACGGGGCGGAGGGGGGGGTCAATTTGGGCGATCCGTCCCTCTCCTTGAAACCGCAAAACATTCTATTCTATTGATATTTACCAGAGAAAATACAATGTTTTTTTATTTGTTAATGTAGATCCCTAAAAATATTTTGGTTATATTTTTTATATCATCATCATCATCGTCCATTGTCAATCCACTAACCCATTGCTGGATGAAGGCCTCCCCAAGCCACCGTTCCCCCGTCGTGATCCCGTGACGTGACAAGCGCTGTCAGTCGATCGGTCGGTCGCATGCGGTGGTGGTGGCGGTGGTGAACAATGCGGGTGCTCTCACTTCTTTTTGAGACGTCTGGCTGGCGTGGAAGACTCGGGTCAATTTGAAGAATGTATCAACTTACACTCCCGGCCGCGGCTGCATTGATTTATTGAGTGACACGAGCTGCGATCGAGGAAGGTGTCGCACGTAATGCAGAGATATACTCATTGGTTACGGGACCTCTGACATGGTCCCATTGGTTACGGGAACCCTCACACAGGAGAACGCTCGCGTGGTCCCATTGGTTACACGACTGCGCGAGGCTCTCACGCTGATGAATGAATACAAAATTGCGAGTAGCAAAATATGATAATTGGTTTATTACCCCTTCTTTTGGCAACAAAACTGACACCTTTTTTAAAATCCTTTATATTATGTTCACTTGCTTGCTTACGACCGTGCAAATCTTTCGGTCGTTTTTTAACCCACTTCCCGTGATCCAATCGAGCTGACATTTTCCACACAGACTCGTTGTGCGTGACAATTAATGTTCGTGAAAATGTTTTCCAAAATTTTACACTTTTTAGGACAAAAGTATTATATTTAATTACCAATTGCTTAATGCTGCTATGCAATCATCTGACCCATAGGTGGCAGCCATCTCAAGCCAGAGGACGAGAGGACTCTAGCCGCCACGCATATAAAGGATTTATAGTGAAAAACTTTGTTTTTACGGGTTATCTTATTACAAGGAGTCATGTTTGCATTGACCAGATATAAGGGTAAAAAACCAATGATCATATTTGCTACTGGCAAATGAGGTTCCAATGGTGTAAATGCTTGCCCCGAGCTCTCATACTCTGATGGTGCATTGTCCTTGATTTGTGCGCCTTTTGGCGTCATCTGGTCCAACACCATGTGAGACTAGGCTCTAAGCAAAGCTGTCTCGGGTGTGGACCAATCAATTTCAAGGACAGTGCATACATTATCAGAGTTGTGATTTTTGTTTGCATTCCGACTGCAGGTATTGTGGTCAATGCAAACATGACTCCTTGTAAAAAAAAGGTGTCAGTTTTGTTGCCAGATAAAAGGGCAAAAAAACAATTATGAATACAAAATGTTTTGCATCTTTTTCTTTTGCATCTACATCGTAATTCACGAGCCAGGGCTCGGTGAACGGCCGCGCTCTCTTCCCGTGCGGCCTCGCGTCCAGAGGCCGGCGCCGGAGCCTTCGACGGACTCCACGTGGAGTCCCCTCGACATGCACGTGGAGTCCCCTCGACATGCAC
>CM025655.2:10355801-10369702 GCA_014621495.2 Entosphenus tridentatus
TCCCCTCGACATGCACGTGGAGTCCCCTCGACATGCACGTGGAGTCCTCGCCCGCTTCTCGGAATTGCGAACTCCCCTGGTGGACGTGAGCGAGAACGAGAAATTGAAGCCGTTGGCGGTGGGGGGTGAATTCACAATATTGGCTTCTATTCGCGTAGTAAAGTACGTGTTTGTTCCACAAAATTAATCCAAAAATAATTATATATATCACGCCCAGCATATGCAACGTGTGCGTAATTGCTCATGGTGCACTGCAGTGTACACGCATATTGAGAAATCCCCCAAAAAAACGGTGTATTTTGTAAAAATAAAAATACGTAAAAGATACAAGGAACACAAATGCAATTTGTTCTTAACGCTGAGATTAAGCACTGGACTTGCAAGGGTTCTTAAATCCCTCCACCACCGCTCCTGCCCACCCAGCAGTAGCAATGGGTTCATTGGCGTGAGTCGCTTGGCAGGTTTTGTGTGGTGTGGAACTCTTCCCCCGTTCTAGCCTCGAAGAGTCGGCCCGATAACCTCACAGGTCAAATATCTAACAG
Organism: Entosphenus tridentatus; assembly: GCA_014621495.2. NCBI lineage: Eukaryota > Metazoa > Chordata > Hyperoartia > Petromyzontiformes > Petromyzontidae > Entosphenus > Entosphenus tridentatus. The sequence continues at coordinate 10,356,344 of CM025655.2, forward strand.
TAGATCGACTAAGGACTGTACATTATAATTGTCATTATACTCACGTAATGAATGCAATACCAAGGTTTATAGAACAGAAAACGACAAATTCAAGCAGCTAAATCGTGTAAACCCCGTATCATGTCGATTGGCAGAGGGCTGCAAATGATGACGACGTTGTCTGGATTATAACGCGAACTTCCCCTCCCTGTGTGTGTTTGTGAGCAGTATTAGGAGCCGTCCATAAATGACGTCACGCACCTGGGGGGGGGGGGGGGGGCTAACTTTTTGTGACGCTGTGTGGCGAGGGGGGGGGGTAAAAAATCGTCCAAAATCGCGTGACGTCATTTATGGACGGCCCCTTAACTAACTTCATTGACACCGCCCAAACTATTGGGACGTGTCTTACCTTCCCGGGCCTCTCATCATCTGGAGGCTATTGCACATGATTTATTTATCATATTTATCACGTGCTCGAAGCAAGAATCTCAGAAGCTCCCATTTCGCTCGCCTCGGGGCAGGTGACGCCACACCACGTGGTTCACTGCGCGCCGCTGTCACTTCGCCGTCGTGAAAAACGATTCGCGAATGCCGCGCCTCGCTCGCGGGTTCAAGCTCTCGGCACTTTTGCCCCTTCGAATCTGATTCTCATGCAGGCTGAGGCGTGCCGAGCAATTACTCATTTGAAGGGTCCTAATTTAATTTAAAAAGTCGGTTTATATTTCTGGGTTTTGAATTCAATTTCGTATGCGTGCTGTCTACTTGACAATCCAATTTCACTTATAATTAGGATGCTGATATGCACGTGCTAATCGGAGGTGCTATAAAAAAAGAACACAATGCGTAGAGAACGGCACACAGCACCAGTGATGGCCCTTAGATAACCAATTAATATTTGGGAGAAAAAAGATGTAATGAAATTACAGACTTACATTTTTATTTTAAATGTGATTCATAATTATTTCTCTGACTTCTTAAATGGGATATACAGAATTTTGCCCTGTTACAAATACATCTGTCTTCATCAACTCGCATCGACGAGACCAGCGTGGTGAAGTATCGTCAAATCACCCCCACGATCCGCATGGCATGGGCAAGCCCTCATCCAGCAGTGGATCGACAGCGGGACTCTACGTTTACATACTAAAACAAGTGCATTGCTAGTATTCCTGGGTTAAATGTTCATCATTAATTAGTCATCCAAAGTATTCACGTGTTATTTGTTAGATTGAGTCCCTCTCATAACGACACTTATCAAGCTCATCGTCGAAATGTCCGTCCGTGTTAAGGTACACGGAGGTTCTCGCGAACCGGAGAGGAACAAACAAATACTTCTCGGCTCACTGAGTCAGACGAATGCCCGACGGCCAGTCACAGAGCACACTCTCAACTGGACACTGAAACACGTGACGATGGAAGAGCGTTCATTAAATTGACAGCACTGAGGCCGAGGGGGGTTTCTTCCCACCCAAGTGCGAGATCGGTGGCGCGTGGCGAGGCGGGAGAAACCCGAGCAAAGGCGCAGGGCCCCAAGTAGCCGACGGGGCCCAGAAAACGCAACACCGGCACCAGATCTCGGCACAGAGAGAGTCCTGACAATTCTAGATTTGAAGCTTTCGTGACTGCAAGGATTCATATTCTTAGGTTTTTTCGGTAAAGTCACGTAGGTAAAAAAAATGTAAATTAATAAAAGTGAATTTTTTTGTATTTTACTTTTATTAATTTAAAAAAAATGTTACCGAAAAAACATAAGAATAAGAGTCCTGACACCCAAACACAGATGCCGAGTTCAAGGGGCGACCCTTCTGCAGCACGCCCACTCCGTCATTATAACAACAGCAGCAGCAGCATTTATAGTCAGCTGACACACGCAAAAATAATTTATGCTTCAAGCCCTCAACGGGTTAGCACCACCACTGTACTAAATTAGTCCTTACATTTTGAGATTAAATTGTTTCAATTGCATTTCCCCACAAGCCTCCGATTTCTCATCATCGCGTGCGCCGCCCCTGCTGCTGTTCCGCGTGTTGGCCGCGCGGTGCCGTTCGGCGCCGTTCGACGCCACTCGCAGCCCCACGACGCCTCGCGCGGAGCGTGCGCGGAATTTCAATCGCGTGGCCCGGGCGCAGTGGAAATTTCCACCACGAGAGCCGCGCTCACCCCCCCACCTCCACCGCTGCAATGTACACGTCAGCCACTCCCCGTCTCGCCCCCAACACCACCACCGTTGCGCCGCCCCGCAGATCTCCCACCCAATGCCCCCTCCAGCCACGCCGAGAGGGTTCGTCCTCCTTCGGTGTCGCTGTCAGGGCTGCCAAAGCAGCCTCGCCCTCTTGCTGCGCATCCTTTTATCGTCGCCATCTCCCCCCCCCTTCCCTTGTCCTGGCTCGCCATCTCCCCACCTCCCCCCCCTCCTCCCTCCCTCTCTCTCCCTGTCCCGCTCATTGATTTTCAGTTTTTTTAGCTTTTCCACCCATTTCACATTTGATCACTCCCGTCTCTCTCCGTTCCACTCCAGCCTGTCGCGAACGCCCAGAGATGAATCCCAGCCGAAGCTGGCAGAGGCTGAGCTCTGGAGAAACAATCATATTTGAAACCATTTGACTTGAAATTATTTTATTAAAACTTGATTTTTTTTTGGCACGTACACTATTTTAAAAGGCTCCGTTTAAAATAATACCAGCGGCTAGAATTCGTACACTCACTGCCATGAATATTCACAATCAAGAAATATTAAAGACTCATTAAGTAAAATACATGTACTGGAAAGCCAGAGCAGATCCATGGCTAATGATATCACATCACAGGATTTGACATAAATGCTTCCCAAACGTCAGTCATTATCAAATAAATAAAAACTATAGGGAGATCATCTCTAGCCCCGCCCTCTTACCCTGAGGCTGCACCCATCTCAGGCCTACAACACATTCCTGCTGCGGAGAGAGCTGGTAGGAACGTTGGGTTGCTCGGTCAATGGCCAGGGTCAACGGCGGCGTGGTGTATTCCGCAAATATGCCCGACTGTGAGGGCGGGCACAAGCCGGCGTGAGTAGGTTAAACGTTGAGTTTTATAAGGGCACCACAGGGTGACCAACCCCTTCCCACCCAGCCCCACCCCTCCCACCCTCCACCCAGCCCCACCCAGCCCCTCCCCACCCAGCCCCTCTCCACGAACCCCTCCCCATCCAGCCCCTCCCTGCACGACGGACGGACGGACACAACAATCCCCTGTGGGCTGGTGTAACCAGGAGGTTCTTACCAATATAAGACCTCGTGTTTCAGTGGCTTTCTCTCTCACCTGAAGACGGCCGCTTGTGTTGTGATCGAAACGTCGTGATCGATTAATTTTCTATCTACGTGACTTTACCGAAAGAACCAAAGAGTATAAAGTATATCACGGGACAAGTATCAATAATTTCATGAACCAGGAGAACCAGCGAGTTGTACTATGATTGGCTTACAGAAGCAGGAGCGGTTACTAAACGCGAGTTGTGTATTGTAAGCTGGAACCATCCTATCCCAGGGATGGGCTGAATCTCGTTGTAAATTAAAAACCTACACAAACCCATAATCTTACACAAACCAAAATCCTACACAAACCATCATCCTACACAAACCATAATCCTACATAATACATAATTCTACACAAACTATAATGATACACAAACCATAATCCTACACAAACCATCATCCTACACAAACCATAATCCTACACAAAACCCACTGCACCAGTGAGCCGAAACCTCATCAGACGTTGCCCTCCACCACCCCGTCACTAAACATCACTCGAGTGTCGTTGCTTACAGGTGGACACACTAAGTGTGTTGATATGCAGCAACAAACACGAGTGAGCTGTTTCAGCCTGTCAGCTTACAGCGTCCCAAACCTTTGTTAAGCAGCCAAACGCTGGACTGATGTCGCCCCTGTGGGTCTGAACATACGACGAGCCCTGGCCAGCCTGCACTGACCAGCGCACGAAGGTATAGTCACACGACTGCGAGGACTGACGCTTCGTTGGGAGGCCTGCAACCAGGAGTAGGCTGACAAGGGGGCCGTAGGTTGTTATTTTGTAGGAGCAGAGGAGGCTGATCGGTAGATTTACTCAACACAATGTGGGAATGCATCGATCCATGCACGCGCCCTTGACGTGTCATCAACATCCACAACGCCCCGCAACGGCGCACGATGAAACGTCATCGACTGCAAGTTGACGACTGCAAGTTGACGACTGCAAGTTGAAGACGCCCCCCAGAAAAGGTCAAGGAACGAGAAGACGAAGAACGCTAAGCACGCGACATTTGCACCGGCGGTGTCGAACGATGTCGAACGATCGCTTTGAGGTGAGCCGGAGCACCGCGCGGTCCGCTCCGTCTGACGGGGACATCCGCTGCGGGCTTTGCGGTGTGTGAGCGAGCACGTGCTGGCAGGCGCTTGCGAATTCCTGTGCGGTTGGCCGCTGCACTCGGGGGGGGGTGGGGGTTGAAGATTTGGGGTTTTCTCCGTCTGTGTCTGCGCGGGTCCTCTGCCGAGCGAGCGTCGCCCACCCATTTGTCACTGGCGAGCACGCCCGGGCAGGAACGAGGAACGCGACGAGACCCACCTGCAGGGAGGCGGAATAAATCAGTGTCGGCACGTGCTGCCGCGAGCAACATGCTCGGTCTGACAGAGACGATCGGTCAGTCCCCTCCGCATGACCTGCACGCTGCAGAGGTGGGTTTCCCTGGGTGAGCGACTCATTCAGATTGGCATGGCCCCCCAGGTGGGAGCTGGCACCGCTGAGATTCTACGTTCGAAGCCAGGAAGCCAGCAGCCCGCCTGTGATCAAGCCAGATCCGCAAGTGCAGTGACTTGATGGTCATCGATAACTGCACGGGGAAAGAAAACATGGCATTCAATCTGTTCGTGCGCTTTATTGGGCTATTCTGAATTCGATCTTTGAGAATTTGAAAACATTGTTTTCACTGTCGTGCGACGAGCATTGCTCTTACTGCGTGGGCCAGATGCCACTTGAAGTAATTTCAGAGCGAGCTCTGTGATACCCACTTCCGCGGGGCCTGTTCTCTAACAGGAAGGGTTGCACTGCTCCGAGATTGATTCTATTGGATACATTTTTCTGACGAATTGTTGCGATAGCGAAACGTGGAATAAACTGGGTGAGAAGACAACATCATTGAGAAGATTGTGGTATGGCTCACACGGGGGTGATACGAGAGGGCTCTGCCGCGGATGCCTGGCCATTGCTGATGCTGACAGCGCTGTCACAACACATCCCGTGGACCAAAGGACATGGCACGGGGAAGGCCTTCATCCAGCAGTAGATTAAAAAAGAACTGAACATTATCGTTGTTGCTCTTGTCATGAATCTGTGTAACTGGATGGCATGGCAGTTTCAGAAATGTTGCCACGATACCTCTAATTGCCATCGCGATGAGTGGATGAATGCCATGGCACCGCACCGCAGCGCGATATTCGAGGAGAGAATTCGTAGCAATGAGAACACCGCTGGAATTAATCGTCGCAGGATTTAATCCACGGCGGAATCAATTCAGCGAATGCGGCTGAGCCGGCTGTCGACGTTGGGGCTCCTTTCACCGAAAGCAGCACAACAGGGCACATTGCCAGAAACAAATCAGTGCAGCACTTAGAGCCGATCACCTTATTCGGGAAAGGAACCTGCTCTGCTTGCAGAGGCCGTAACAGAAGGGGTAACCTGACTCGAGAGGCAATCAATTTAAAAGGCAACTCCTGTTGTTGCCTTCTTTTGTTCTTCCAAAATCTAGCAAAAAAATCATAAGCTGACTCATTGTTGTCTTTGAAACTGGAACTTTACAGATTCAGCCCGTATCGCGCATAAGGTAAGATTGCTTAACAATGGTGCTCGTGAAATCTTGCCAAGTACAGAGTATCGCTGCTTCACCACAGATTTAGAATCAGAATATCTATGTGCACTGTAGGAATCGAATGTGCTGCATAGCTCGTTTTCGCAGATGTCCAGTAGATTAAAGGTAAAGGCGCAGCCATGTAATTGCTTTATGACGCCCCTGCTGGCGGAAGGGCCTCCACTAGAGGGAGCTCTCGAGAGCCCTTCTCGAGGTTATTTGCCCACCTCTTGCACGCCAGAAGAGGGAGGAGGACCCAGGCTTGGTCCCACCACACACAACCTGCTGATGGGCAAATCGTGATGCAGCCATTACAGAGCTGCTGGGTGGATGGCGGTGGGGGACGTGGTGGGAGGGGGGGGGGATTTAAAACAAAACTATTTATTTTTATTTTACCAGGCAATCCCACTGAGCTTTACAGATATTTTGGAGAAGTGAGCTGGCTATCACTAATAATAGCGCAACGAAGTGGCTTATCTTGCGGAAATGTAGAGCAACCAAATACTCGAAAGCATGTTGATGCGAAGTGTGGAGGGGAAGACCGGAGGAGCCGGAGAAAAAATCCAAACGAACCAAATTCCAGATATACAGGCATCAGGGTCGGGATCGAACCCATGACCTCCTGCATACCAGGCGAGGCAGTTAACATCTCGCCACCGCGGCTCCCACTTAAGAAACTGACCCCATTATTTCAACTGCCTGCGCCAAGAGAAGGAATCCAACCGGCGGCCCTCCAGATTGCAGGTCTGGTGCAACAACCAAACAGCCCGTGACGACGATCCCAAACCCTGGATATGAAACCACAACGCTCCTCCTCCTCCGACAGAAGCCGATTGACCTTGTCTGTTGCACCGTTCCTCAGCTGCGGTGCAAGCGCTCCGAACATCAGGCCGGTGAGAGTCAAGGCGACGGGGAATTAGAAAATCTTCCGCTGTTTGTCACTCGGGCGTCGCGAGAGCCGCCCTCAAGGGTGCCGGGAAACGCGGCCCCGAGTCACCCTCATCAGGGAGAGACGTTCGAAGACAGATGGAATGAAATAAAATTGCGCCTTTAAATTTAACTATGAGCAATGCCATTTTGAATCCGCAAACACAGCGTAGCGTGGCGAGAAGCAATTGTCGAATCGTAAATGCACAGTGGCGGAATGGTCCAGTGATAAATGTGGCTCATCATCACGAGACACATCAGATTCAAATGTGGCGATGGCCACACGTGGCAGAGGCCCGCTATTCAAGGGGCTGCCCGCGGGTCTCTTCTGTCAGGATGAATGAACCCCAATGTCAGGCAAAGCAGTCGAACTATCCCGACATTCCGACGTGAAGACAGCGCGACTCGTGTCTATCATCTCGAGGGGCACCATGCCGGGGATGAGATGGGTAAAGGTTGAGATTGGGGTCACGAAGGAGTCGGCGCGAGACTTATGATTCAGCGCGCGCCCTGCTGCACTGCACCAGGCGATCGCTGCTCCGACCTCAGGAATACGCGGGGTGGGGGGGCTGCTTCTGACCCCACTCGCCACTGACGTTAGCCGTGGCCAGAAGTCAAACTCAGGCGCCCACGTCCGTACAGCGCTGTGCTCACCACGGCACTACCCCAGCCTTCATAGGCGGTGGCCAGGCCACGATCTCTGCGCAGTGCTGGGCTTTGTAGGTTCCTGCTGCAGTACTTGCCACAGCAATGAGTTTGGATCTATGGGGGGTCTTTGCCTGTGTGCGTGTGCGTGCACGTGTTACAATCCCAGGGTGGAGCGGCGATGCGGTGGTGAGCGCAGTGCGCTACGAACCCAGCCACCTGGGGTCAATTCGCAGACGTGGCCCACACCAAGTGGCGATTAGAATTATCTGAACAGCGCCTGAATCTCTCCTAGATGCACTCAACGTTAGCTCAGTAAAAACTAGATTCGAAGCTTTCGTGACTGCAGGAATTAAAGAAAATAAATTAAATAATAGAATACGACGTTTCGATTGCAACACAATCAACCATCATCAGGTAAGAATGAATAAAACAAACATAGTCAACTTAGAAATACAATGCAATACAACACAGAGAGTCGGCTAACACAACAGTCAACACCCTACCTGGTTGATTACGTTCTTCAAAAGATTGCTAAATTTGAGACAGAGACAAAACACAGACACGGAAACACACAGACAGACACACACGCAGAGAGATACTCACACAGAGAGAGACACACACAAAGACAAACAGGAGGTAGCTAAGTAGTCGGTGCGGTGTGTGAGCATCAGCACTGGGGAGACCAAAGGCGTGGTGGTGGCGGCCATACCTCCCCCGTCGTGTGCTGTACCGGCCTCCATAGACACTCGCCAACAGCTGCTGTCCCTGCAGTCTGCGTGGGCGACATGGAGTGTGGAGTGGTGGAGTGTGGGGGGTGTCTGTCTTGGGTACAATTCTGTAGCCGAGTTCAATTTCTGGTCATGCACAAGAGGAGTGGAAATTGACATATGAACACGCCCTAGGCCTCTCCTGGGTCAGATCATCCTGAAGCCATGAGTTGCTGTGGCGTGCGAACATTAACCATCAGCATAGGGTAGACGAGTGTGGTGGGGTGTGGTGGGTGTGATATGGTGGAGTGGAGTGGTGGGGTGTGGTGTGGTGGAGTGTGGTGTGGTGGGTGTGGTGGAGTGGAGTGTAGTGTGGTCGGTGTGATGTGATGTGGTGGGTGTGGCGGAGTGTGGTGTGGTGGGTGTGGTGTGATGTGGTGGGGGTGGTGGAGTGGGTGTGGTGGAGTGGGTGTGGTGGAGTGGGTGTGGTGTGATGTGGTGGGTGTGGTGGAGTGGTGTGGTGGGTGTGGTGTGGTGGGTGTGGTGTAGTGTGGTGTGGTGGGTGTGGTTGATGTATTGAACACAAATAAATGTTGGTGTGGGATTGACATACAGCTTGTCTCCTGTGCCATGGCAGCCTTAATATAAGCTTGCTAACTATCTCACTCTATACTGTATAGTGTCTACAACAATTACAAACTTCCCCCATATAGCCGTGACAGACTATTGGGGTGCGTGCTGTTAGTGAGCACCTATGAAGGCCAGCATGGCACATAATGGGTGAGGTTGCTAGCACCACGCCCGCCGCTCTCGTAGTGCTGACGTTCACACATTGCACCAAGTACTCATTTAAGGCTGAGTCGACCTAGAGGGGGGGGGGGAGGGGGCGCAGGATGGGTTAAATTATTCGCCACTGTTTGAGCTCGCGAGTAGGAATCGAACTCGGATGGCTGGGTTCGTAGGGCATTGCGCTATCCACTACAGTACTACTACAGTTACATATTGACAGACATATACATGCAAATATATTAATTTTAAATGTCGATACATACACACACACAGCATACTTTCTGATGCCAGGGAGCACATGCTCCAGGCGTCATCTATTACGGGTTGTATCAAATCGTGTGTTGGTGCTCGGTGGATAAATCGAATTGTTACGTCACATGATAAATTACGGGGGAGCTTGGGGAGGCCGTCATCCAGCAGTGGATTGTCCATAGCTGATGGCGATGGTGATGGGGATCAATATACAGGAAATACAATTACTGCCAACTAAAATAAATGACGTGTCAAATTATGAATGTTCTGGCAAAAAGTATTGAAAAGAACAAAATACTGGATGCAAACAAATCGTCTCGTGTTCTATTACCTGGGATGACACTTGGGAATTGATTTTATATTTTACACACACAGATGTGCTGTAATCATACAAACTTTGAAAACCATACAACCGCACCATTCTCTCATTCATAGGAAGAATGTATTTTTTTCATGTAATTTAAAATTAAATAACTGATATTACAACTTGTCGTTACCATATCAGACTCAGAATGTTCCCTGACAATTAAACATGATTTCCACCACAAGCTTCCTGTTAAAGTCTGTGTGGCCTGGTTTCCAGTTTCTTGCGGCAAATTCAGGAAGAAACTTGCCAGTAAAATATGAATTTCCAAACGAAAAAAGCTCCAATGTAACATATTTTATAATGATCAGAAGGTTTAATATCTTTCACTAAGGGATATCGAATTTGAGTTGATTTCTAAACTCCAGCTGTTCTTTGTACCATTGGTTATGCAAACTTTGGAAAATATCTGGTAAATAATTTTAGCCATGCATATTTACATTTCTGCCCCAACTAATGACTAATTTCTTCAAAAAATGTGTCCCCGTGCGTGTATAAATTAAACATTGTGTTATAATTTACTGACCAAATATGTAGCAATTTTTTTAACCAAAAGGCCATGAGCTGAAACGTTACTCAGGCTCTGTTTAGGTTCTTGTTTTACTCGGGGTCACTCTTTCTCAATGAGAAGGGAGGTGCCACTTGCGTGACATGTTCCAAGAGGCTCACGCTGGAGAAACGACGAAGCTGATTGTGCGAGGGGAGATGGAAGGGACGAGGAAGTGAATGGATCCGCTGGTAGGACGATGTGATGAGTTGGACGGAACACTCCATGAGAGATGCTGAAGTTCGAGAATGATGGAAAGCGTCTGGTGGGAAGCAACCCACCTAGGTGCCATGGGTTGACTGACTGAGATGACTGGCAGATGCACCACACACAGCCACCACATTCACAAACAGGGCCACCAAACCCACAAACAGGGCCACCAAAACCCACAAACACAGCCACCACACTCACAAGCACAGCCACCAAAAATGCAAACACAGTCACCACACTCACAAACACAGCCACCACACTCACAAGCACAGCCACCAAAAATGCAAACACAGTCACCACATTCTCAAACACAGCCACCACACTCACAAGCACAGAACGTATCCCGCCCTTGCAGAAGTAACCGAGTACCCAACTGCAGCACAGAGGGAATCGTCTCTGTGCTTGGACTCCGCGTCTCCACCTCGCCAGCCTGCCACTGGGGGACCATCGCCCCCCCCCCACCCCGAGTGCTCCTCCCCCACAGGGCCGCACGGGATGGGACACCGCTGGGAGCCAGACTCCCCTTCGGCGCTATCGCTTGTGATGGCGCAATGGCACCTGGGTTCACCATCACACTCAACGGTAGACTCCTGACCAAGGTTAATCCGCCACGGCTACATTGCAGCTTGCTACTGTCAGTCGTGGCCAGGTCGTTTCGGAAAAAAGAACTCTGTGGCTCAGTGTGCCTTACCTGGTAAAATAAAATACAAAAAGTTGAGTGTTAAAATAAAATACAAAAAGTTGAGTGTTAAGGTCCACTCTCAGTCTCCCATCATCTGCCTTCAGCTCTTCCCATTGGTCGCTTACCTGCGGCTGCCCCTGCAATGCCCGTCTCGGCGGGCTGCCCTCCCTCCTGCTCCTGCCGCTCCCTGCACCGGCGTCCCACCCATCACCGCCGCGTCTTCCCGATACCATCCACAGGCAGAGCTGGTACGGACATGGGGTCGTGAAACGAGCGCTGACAGGACGCAGAGAAGTAGAGAGAGAGTGATGCATGCTGGGAATTACACACGAAGAAACAGGAATAGGAAAAGAGTGTTGTGGTCATAAGCGCTGTTTAGATGTTGCAATTGTCTTAATTATTTTGAGTGTGCTTTTTTATCCAGGACAAAGAACGTTATAACGAATCGGCGTTCTATGGGGTCGCGTTAAGTGAGGTATGTCTGTATACGGATCATCACAGTGACTTCGGAAAAAAAAACTTGGGCAGGACACACGACCAGAAGAGGTGGCTATAGGAGGATGAGTCTGGCGACAGAATGGCAGCCGAAGGAAGTCACCCAAGGGGAGGCCACGGCGTTGGTGGAGGGATGACATCTGGAGGGATGACATCTGCTCACGTGCTGGGGCAAGACGGACTGTGGCACTGCAACAACATGGGGAAGCCTCCATCCATCAGTGTATAGATCGTGACCTGATGATTATGTTGATGATGATATCATTGTACTACTGGATGTAGTCCCCCCTCATGCATTGTCCATCCTGGGTGTGTTTTGGCGTCAATGTACGCCGGTCAGTGCCTGTTGTCTAAGCCGGAGTACTCAGGGTCGACGGGTTCATAGCGCGGCGCGCTAACCACCGCTCCCAGCCCTGCACCGGTTCTGTAAACGAGAGAGCGGTGATTCTGTCGAGAGCTTTGAGGGTGTCTGCTCTGCCTGGAGCACTTCGTGATGACGAGCGGAGCTCTCTGCGCGCAGGGGATGGGGTAACAGCTCCTCACTGACTGCACACTGCGATGGATGGTATGGGGAGGCCATCATCCAGCAGTAGATTGAAACAAAGGGCTGAAGATAAAACTTATATCATAGCTAGTCCCATGCTCACTTATTACCTAAGCGAGCGCTCGATTTGGTTTTGTACAGGCTGAACTGTTTTTATTTGTAGACGTGTGTGTGTGTGTTCACGTTGAACGCTCGGAGGGCATTTGGTTGACATGATAAGTCATTCTGCATACGCAGCACGCAGAATCTATCAAACTATGGCGATGATGATTCTGTGATCGTTATGCATCGCGCTCACTTGAACCTCATTTGCATAAAGGTTATATGTAATTCGAAACATCTCTGCGATCAACACGGCCAATGTTCCAATTAAAAGAAGAACATCTGGTGTTTGCGGGTACAGTTGACGATCTGTCTCGCGTATTCTGGCCCCCATTCTGGCCTTGAGCGGGTCCTGGCTACGGCAGGGCAGGAACGCCCTAGAACACACTGATGAGCGCACCTCTTCATCACCAGCCACTTCGTGTCACCGCACGCACCGAGAGGTGACGGGACTCGCAACTGCAATTTGATTGGCGAAGGCGCCAAGAACAACGGGGGGAGCAGGGAGGCAACATCCACACTAATCGTAGCTCTGCGGTTCTCTGTCGGCGCTGTCGGTCGACTCAGGAGAGTTTGCGCGTGCGAGGGGACAACGCTCTATCTCATGCAGATGGGACCCGTGGAGTCCAAACTTTGCTGTGCCGCCTTCTCCTGACCAGGCAGGGTACGGCTCCTCCTCGACGCCCACGGGAAGGGAGTTTCACAGCCCATCTGTGCGTGGTCCACCCACCCTCGCTGCTGTTGCCTCCACAGTACTGGGTTACTGGCAGCAGCAGCAGCAACCACGTGCAGAGCCACCACCGCCACCCGGCTTGATAAGTTACTGAAACTAATTAAGTTATTCCACGATCACAACACAAAAAAGCATTGGTCTCTAGCTTCCAATTCTGCCCAACAGCGGTATTGAGTGAGCTGCGTCTTCCCCATTACAGCAACGCTCCACTATATCTATTGCCAAGTGTGTATGTGGGTCGAACTTCTCTCGCACCGTACGGACCCAACCGCGCTAATCGGAGGTGCGGGGAAGGACCACAAACGAAACGCAACAAGCAGTTGTAAAGAGATTAAGTCATGAATTTACGTCCTCAAATCGTGTTTTATTATTGTGTGAGCTGATTGTGCTGATTTCGTTACAACTGTAATGACAGGAGAGTCAGACTGCAGTAGCAGTGGATTAGTGGCCACGGCAGGTAATGACAGGGGAGTCAGCCTGCAGTAAGAGTGGACTGGTGGCC
>CM025655.2:10371610-10390518 GCA_014621495.2 Entosphenus tridentatus
TGCTGCTGGTGTGAATGCTGCTGGTGTGAGTGCTGCTGGTGTGAGTGCTGCTGGTGTGAATGCTGCTGGTGTGAATGCTGCTGGTGTGAGTGGGACCGCTATCTGTGGCGCGCCCTGCGGCATGGCTAACAGAGATAACGCCGAGACAAACGTGGCGCTGTCGATAAATGTCTGTTGCTGGCAGACGAGGCGGCTGCACAAAGCACGGCTGACAGAGGCACAATCCTCATTGGCCGTGATGTGTGAGAGGTTCCAATCGCGGCGATTGTTCTCCATGTCGGCAATGCGCCCGTGTCGCAAGGGCGGGCAGGGGCACGTGTCCATCGGGGGCTGCTGGGCAGCGGTGCGATGCAGACACCGCCACGCTCCTGGGCTTCGCTGGGTTTCAAGTTCGACTTTTTTGTTGTTGTCGTTGCGTAAGTGTTGTTTATTTGAATAAAAGTTGGTTGGCAAATCGCTTTATATTTTGTAAAAAATAAAATGTTTTTTTAGAATGCGCCGAATGGTTTTTTTAGTTCTAAAAATAATAATAGGGGTTTACCCTTTTATCTGGCACCAAAACTGACACCTTTATACAAGGGATCATGTTTTCAATAACCTTGCAGTCAACATGCAAACAAAAAGAGACGACTATGATAATGATATGCACTGTTCCTGAAATTGATTGGTCCACACCCGAGACGGCTTTTCTTAGAGCCTAGTCTCACATGGTGTTGGACCAGATGCCGCCAAAAGACGCCTTTTCCCTTGAATAATAAAGGTGTCAGTTTTGGTGCCAGATAAAAGGGTAAAAGCCTCTTACTATATCTTGCTGCTGGAAAAGGAGGTCTCATAATTGTAAAAATAAGTTGAGCGACAGCGTCGCCCCGACGCGGTCAGTGACTCCCCTCGACTCCAGCCGCGGGCTGCAGAGGCACCATTCGCTCTGTGTCTGCTGTCAAGGCAGAGTCGCTGCACTTTACGGGTTCTTACAGGTGTTGTCGGGCATGATGTCCGACGTTTCGCTTCACGAGCTTCGCCATGGTTCCCGAGAGCTCTATATAGCACGGCCCCTTCAGGCTTACCGAAGAAGCTCCCCAGCACGCGGTACGAAACGTCGGACGTTGTTCCGAGTCGACTGAGTGGGATCGTTTCTTCGACTTGTTAGGCCACCGACACAGCTGCCTCGTGGCTCTCCACGAAGCGGCGTCTCGTTGTCAGCAAGCCCAGGGCCTTGAGGGCTCAAGATGTCATCCCCGCGACCCGGATTTCAATTCGCAAATCTTCTGATTGCGCGCCGCTCCCCTCTCTTGGCACGCGGTGCCAGCCGTGGAGGCAACATTCGTACAAACGTCACTTTAAAAACAAAAGAGGTGGGTGCTCTCGTGGGCACGGAGACATTCGCTGTCCTGTCCACACGATCGCACCATGATGGTCTTTGGAATGAGATGATGGCGGTCAGCAGAATCGGTGCCCCGGTTTAGGAGTTTCGGTTGTTTATGCCCAAATTGAAACTTGTCGACGACTGCGTTCACACAATTTGCAAAACATTCCCTTTCCAAAAGATTCAATTGCAATGTCGCCGTAATGGGGTCTAAATGATGAAATAGTCAGTTTCTCCATATCCAGAGTAGCTCCAGCAAAGATCACATTTCGATGTGTTCTGTGTTCAGTCATCGTTTGCTCACCAGTTGCAGTCCGCTGTCAATCCACTGCTGGACGAAGGCCTCCCTAAGCTGTGTCGGTCATTGGCGTTGTTTGGCCATACTTCACCACGCTGGGCCTGTGCAGGTTGGTGAAGGCGAGCTCAGGATTGGTTCGCCAGTGAAGTTATCAGTGGCCAGGAAATGTAACTGAAGGCCCCCCAGGCTCAAAGCGCAGTGCACCAATCCACTGCACGACCTCTCCCCCTGGAGTCGTTCATCGGCTCCAAGAGACCATCCATGTGCACGCACGATGGACAGTTTGCTACCCTCCACATTCAACACAGCCCGATCCTAAGCAGGAAATCAAATGACAATCTTCCGTTGGGTTTGATAAGCACACATTGGAACACGTTCTCTCTCATTACAATTTGCACTTCAAAGTCATCGCTGCGAAAACTCAACTAAACTCTGATGTTATTTTAGCAGGTAAGGCCCACTGAGCTATATCGTTATTTTTGAGAAGCCACCTGGCCACAAATGATAGCCCGACGGAGTAGCTTGTCATGCGGTAATTCACAGCAACTCGAAACACGTGATGTCGCTTCGAAACGCAGAGGGAAAACCCGGAGGACGCGGAAAAAAATCCACGCGACCACGGGAAGAACATGCAAACAAATATAGAGCAGAAGGCATCGTCAAGATCGGGGTCGAACCCACGACCTCCTGCATACCAGGCGAGGTAGTTAACATTTCGCTATCGTGACGCCCGAAAGACACCTTATCATTCCCATCAATGGCCACCTCGGAGTTAAATGAAGATAATAATAATGATGATGATGCCAATTCACAGCAGCCCTTGTATGGTCAAACTCGCAGCACTGGACTGTGCACACGCTCGCTTCACGTTGTGCCTGGGTCCCACTGACACCAGCGTCCCTCAATTAACCCCTTCCGTTACGTCAACGATTTGGGGGGGGGACGGGGGGTGGAAATAGGGGGACATGGACGGGAATAAAGCTGCTAAGGGTCGCGTGGTGGGTTGATGACCGCTCGGTATTCAGGTATGTGGACCGGTGGTGGGTGGTGGTGGTGTTGTTGTGGTGGTGGCGCGTTCCTGTGCTCGGGGCGTCAGGGGGTGTGCGTGCAGGCGTGAGGGCAACCCGGCCGCGTGATTGGACCCTCGGCGGAGGAGGAGACGCGCCACTTGACGCGAGGCCGTGCTCTGACAGCCGCCTGAATGGGGAAGTCACCAATTGGCTGCCCTGTTTGTGTCCCAACGATGCCCCCTTTGAACGACGGGGGCCACCCTCGGCTGGAGGACGTTGGCACCACGGGGGGGGGGGGGGGCGCGGGATGGGATGCCGCTGCGATGTAGCGAGATGCCCCTGTGAGCTCGTGACGAACTCTGCCGTGTCGGCTCAGCGCTGCACGGATGGTTTAAGCCAGCGTCGGCCGGCCGGCAACCCCAACAACACATTTTTTTTCGTTTTTAGTAAAATATTTAAAAAAAACCCAAATATTTCAAGAGCCTTGTGCAGGCTCGGAAGGCGAAGGTTGCTGACTCGCGGTTTTAAAATATTTAAAATGTTTTAGAGATACGTTATATTTGTTGTTCATGCCGACTTCTTTATACACGTTAAAAAATCGACTCACATATTTATACAAATATTTTATATATCCTCCATTATCGCCAACTTGTAAAATAATTTTCAAAGAGTTAAAGTATGAGGTTTGTTGCACATATGTAAATGACTTATACGTTTAATCACCGAGCACACATTCAACCAACAGCTATTAAACATGCAATTGTCTAACACATGTACATCTGCCACATTTATAAAAAGTTTGTCGATAAGAGGCAATCACTGACGCCGCGCGTGCAGCAGATGTCCGCGTGAGAGTCACCGCTCACCACACCGCGAGACGCTCCCTCTCTGTGCTTTGTAATTATCAGAGCAAATGCAAAACATCGATGGACATTGACTTCAACAGCACACACACACAACACATTCACACAACACACTGGGAAGCCGCGCTGGGCAGTGGTGCAACAATCACAAACAGCAACGCTCGTCACCGACACTGCCCGATAGACTAACACGTTTATCATAGGCGACGTTTCAGGCAATGTGCCTCCATTCTGATCGCTGCTGCTATGAAGAAGGTCCATGACTCGAAATGTTTTCTATCGTATATATGTTGTTTCTTGAAGGGCGGTGTTATGGACAAGAGTGTGTTGTATGTGCTTGTGCACCACAGCCAATGCAGTACCACGAGTGGATGTGTGGACGGCTGAACGCGTGAGCGTGAACAGCAACACCCTGAATGTGCGGGTAGTTTGTGTGTCCATTGTCAATAATCATCATCATCATTCGAGCTGTCAGCGAAATCAAACGAGGCCCCCCAACGCGAATGGAAAGACACACTTTGGAATCTTAAAAATCAAAACCCTCCCGGCAAAACCACAAAAAGCAATTTGGTCTCGAAGCGGCAGCCAGGAAGAGAAAATGCGCCGGAGAACCCGCGGGGTGACTGGTCAAGAGGAGCTAAAAACTCGAAAGCAAAGGAATCAAAATAAAACACCGTGATACTAACTTTACAGCATGATTAGCATGCACAACGGGATGCAAGGCGAAATATGCACGAGACTTCAAATCGACTGTGTTATGGAAAACAAAGCATAGGTTTTTGCCTTTTCTGGCAATGAAACAGGTGTTAAGATCAGTTTAACACTTAGTCGGCTTTCGCGACCAATATAATCCACAATAGAGGTGTTTTTGGGTTAGATCGCGTAAATACATAAGTGTGTCGTTAAACCCGCCACCACCCGAGACAAATCTGCCTGTCGCCTGATGAAGCTAGTTGTAATTACTGGTGAAACGTCGTTCTCAGATTGTAAATGTTGTGGCTTGGCTCTCCAACACACCGGCTAGTGCTGTACTAGTGACGAATTGGCCACGTTCTGTTGACGTGACAACCCTTACGAGTTGGCTGTGTCGGGTGGTGGCGGGTTTTACGACACATTTATGCGATCTCACCCAAACAAACCTCTACTATGTTGGAGGCGACCTCCGGCACCCGAACAAGCCCAGAAGTCGTGTGCGATGAGCTCCGTGTGTTTGGGGGAGAGCCGTGCGGAGGGATGCCGCAACGCGCTTGATGACCTGCGTGTCGAGTTGTGTCGTTGTTTGGTCACCACTGGCAGTGCCACGGTGGCATTCGTGAGAAAGTCGTTAACAGCGCCGTTACCAGCACTCATGGAAGGCCACGGGAGCGCCTGGCACCACGACTCGAGTCGTGGTCTCCGGCTCAGAATCAGCATCTTCATTTGTCCTGGAGGAATCCCGACAAGCTATGAAGCTCTTTTCCACCGAGGTCCCAACACAGGCCTCGTGAGGAGTCGAGCGCGACTGCAAGGGGATGGCGAGCGTCGCTCGACGCGTAGCCGATGACGCAGCAGCAGCAGGAGGAGGCCAATGCCAATTCTCCATCGCATCCCCACGTCGCATCGACCGCAGCAGCGCAGCCCACCGGGGTAGAGGGACTCCTCCACCCCCCCTCCACCCCCCTCCACCGCGGCTCTCCGTGCTGAAGCGTGGCGGCTGTGCGACCCACGGACACCACGCTCCGACACCCCTCGTCTGGGCCATCAACGCACGGAGAGCCCCCAAAGGCCTCCGCCGATGAGCGGGTCGAGAGCGCCGACGCCAGCGAGGAGCCGTGCGGCGGCAGGCGGCGAACTGCGCGTCGCCACCGTCACGAGCAAGGCCGACGGGCAATGGAACCCTCGTTCATCCTCTGAACTTTACATCATAATTCATGGGCCTATCTACGTGGCTTCACCGAAAGACCCAAAGAATATGAATTCGTGCAGTCACGAAAGCTTTAAGTCAAGATTTCGAATCGGCATATTAATTTATCCTGGAGAAATCCGATAAAGTATGAAGCGCTTTTTCACAGATGTCCAGAACACCACCACACACACTGGTCACATTCACCAAGACAAAAACAAATCCACTTCAGCATTCAGTTGCATCTTTTAAGGTTTTTTTTATTGTTTATGTACTGTTTTCACAAACGCTTCTTTCGATACAAAAACACCCAAAAACACCCATCTACACGTCCGAGGTGGTGGCGTCACAGTCTAAAGTTGTTTATTCACAACCGCACAACCCAGCAGAGCCTCACTTTCTTTCTCACGTGGTGATGCCACTGGGAGATTCAGCTGCTATCGATATTAGGGGGCTTTAACAAAAGCACTTTAAACCCATGACCGCGAGGTTTTTTCTGTTTGCTTACATTTCCAAATGTCAAGGACCAGTACACGAGGCGCTTCTCAACACCAAAAGGGTGGCGGTTTAAGTGAGGGTCACCAACACAGCCAATCGCGTTTGAGTATTCTCCACAATGTGACCTTTTTATAACTGGACAAACGTGCTCTCACGCGAATCTGTTTAGGTTGACAAAAGTGCTCGCATTGGGGAAATGTTTCCTTCAACTCAAAAGGAGACTCGGCAAACGCAGAGGCCTGTCAATGATTTGCACTTTCAAGATGTTTAACGCACACACAAATACATCTGGAGACACTTTATGTCCACGATTTGGCAAGAGAATGGTGTTGGTGGCCAATACAGGTTCATATTCTCCTGAAGTACAGCAACAAGAACGTGGAAATACATTCAGTCGTAATACGTGCGTGGAAATATACCCAACCACGTTCTCTTCAATGTGCCACGAAGTTTTCAATTCTCAGCGGAAGAAATGTTACGTTGCGAAATAGCGCCTTCCTTTCAAATGCCAACCTTTGCAGCTACAGTTGCGATGCAAAATTATTCCGAGTTTAAAGAAAATGTTGAAGGACCTTTAATCCATGAAACTACATGTATGTAGAAGTGTTCAAGGCAGTTGTATACAGCGACGTTGCTTTTTAGATACAGGAACCTCAAAACATGATGGCCCGTTCAGATGCACCCCACCGATACGTCTGCTTTTAAGTGTGACAACACGTTTGAAAAACATCAGTGCGCATGTTTTCACTCCCTCGAAATGACAAGGCCGTGCTGTTGAACGAAGACTAAACACGTTTGAAAAAAAGTTTGGCTACAGTCAAAGAAGAGGAGAAACTCATTCCTGCTATTGCAATTGTTTAAAAAAAGATAAAGTAGTTCATTTGGGAAAACGCCGTGCTTCCCAGCAACATCACACGTGCTAAAAGTCCACGAGTTCAGACACAAGCCCAGCGACTTGCTTCCATAGACACGTTACTTACAGAGCGACACGGACCGTATATGTACAAGAGGGGAAATAAATAACGGCCAATGGGTTCACTGCAGTTCAACCGATCATAAATAGGGCATGTTGGCAAGGGGGTGGAGACGGAGGGGGGGGAGGAGATGGCTAATGTTGGAGTGAAAAGTGATGTCACTACACTCGTGCGGCCGTCTGGAACGCTCTTCATTCGGTATTAGGAAGAGACTGGCACTACACACTTTTAAATTTAAAACCATTTTCTTTACAACTGCTTTTTGCGTTTAGTTTGTTGTTCTTCCCTCGCACCGCCGATTAGCACTGTCGGCTACGTACGGTGCGAAAGAAGTTCAACATACATTAGGTACATGCTGAATTTGTCAATGTTCATGTGTAGTGATCGTGTGAACAGCATGCCGAAACGTTATCGGACCGCACTCTCTCAAGTTTGCTTATAGATCCCGGTAGCTTATTCTACAAAACAGGTTTGTCCAACTGCCAATCGCTTGTACTTAACAAAGCAGTAATCACACGGAACTCCACTCCCTCATGGGCCCACACTTCTGATGCAGGTTTTTGTTACGGGATGTTTTGGTAAGCAGCCTTTTGTATTATATTAAAACAAATGTGTTTAAACTACATTAATACTAGGGAATGACAACCAATATCTGCGTTTCATTAGGACATGCATTCACCCAAAGAAATAAAAAAATTACATGTTTTAACTGGGTCAGCCTTTGAGTCCATGTTCCAGAGCAGATTGGATACCACCAAAGGTCGCAACAGTTTAGTCCTAACGATTAAGAGTCAATTGATAACCAACGCATTCTAAAAATGGTTATCACGTTTTTCACTGTTGTTGTCCACGTAAACAAAAAACGGAATTATGCCACCTCGGGTGGCACCGACGAGTGATGCGCCTGGTCCCAGCTCGTTGATCGTCATCTCAGGTGGGCCCTGTCGGCAAGCGGCAGGCCACGCGGCGGCGGCGGCGGCCGCGCGTCCACTCGGGCCGAGTCCCCGGCTCCAGCGGCGACGCCGCGTCCGGTCGACAATCGCCGGCAGAGACGACGTGGCGGAAGGCCGCACGCCTCGCACCGAAGCCGGGGGACATCGATCGACGGACTTGGGCAGGGTCAGGAATCAAACCCACGCGGCCGAGGCCGCCAAGCGGTGCGCGTGGCCGCACCGCCGCCGACGACGAATCGCGCCGCGCCCGAGACTCGACGAGATCCCAGCCCAATAAGTCGGTGTGTAGTACTTCACCACTACGGCTAGGCCTGTGTAGATGGCTCGAGAGGAACGTCCAACGGCAGGAGGAACTCTGGGAACACCACGATGCAGGAGGTTACGACTAGCCTAGGGATAATCCTGCGGATGGGATGATGCGGTTTGCAAGGGAACCATCGCCCAGGTACGATATTAATCCGTAGCTCCACGCGAAGTCACTAACTTTGGCAATGCTGTAGTTGCAAGTAGATTTTTGCGCGTTATCGATGGACAACACAGTGAAATGGACGCTTACGCTAGTTATAATTTGAACAGACCGAGGTTGTTAAGGTAGTATAAAGATACTATGAAAAAAAAACCGGTTT
Organism: Entosphenus tridentatus; assembly: GCA_014621495.2. Classification (NCBI taxonomy): domain Eukaryota; kingdom Metazoa; phylum Chordata; class Hyperoartia; order Petromyzontiformes; family Petromyzontidae; genus Entosphenus; species Entosphenus tridentatus. Next base: position 10,380,078 of record CM025655.2, read on the forward strand.
TATTTTCCAGATGTAGAACAATGCAGAGACGAATGTGCGTCTGCATTTAAACGCCCTAATTTTATGATTCAGCACCGTATTTTACAATATGTACAAACGATACCAACATGCACGTCGACCAGTGGCTATTTTACAATGTACTAACGATTGCTGAAGGTTGTGAGCCGACATTCAAACAGTACCAACTAAAGCACAAAAACAAAATGAGCTACAGTATATCAGAAAATAAAGACCGAGTTAATTACCAAAATCGTTAAGCGATATAGTCCGTAAGATTAGAGTTAAGATACGTCCTAAGTGTATATAGAAAAAGAGCTAAACGGTTTTGTTTGAAATAGCTTAGTTAAATACTGTCTAAGGCATAGCGATCGGAGTTTATCCAGAATAGTCAAAGCACAATGAAACGCTACAAGAGAACGACGTGAAAGCAGCGATTGTGTACAAAAACAAAAAAGCCGTCTTGAGTCTTGCAATTGTGAAACGGAACTATGGCAGCAGTAAAGTCACAGAACCTGGCCAACTGTTTGATAACCTGCAGCATTAATCGCATTTCCGCCGACGGTTGTTCAAGTTTTTTTCCGCAGCGGGGAAACTCGACTTGACGCGACACAGTCGGGATGTCTTCGTGAACGTCCCCCCCCCCCCCCCCCCTCCCCAGGCGAGGGGGTTTCCACTCCCGAAGCCGCGCCAAAAGGTCGGCACGGACGCTGGCCACAGCCTTGAAAAATTGGAAGACGATAGTGCACGGACCAAAAAAACATGTAATGCAAAGGTCGGCACATTTAGCGTTAAATACTCCTCCATCTGCACGTTGATACAAGTGCCTGTACGCCCCCACAGAGTATCGTTACAATTGTTATTGTTGTTGTTATTGTAAAATATGGGGCGTGTAAGCCCCTTTCACGAAACGAAAAAAAGAAAGGACTTGGTGTCTGTATGATAATGCAAGCCCTGCTAATATCAAAGTCGATAACACAAGGCTATCGTTTTCTTTATTAACTGGCAAAGCACACCAGTTCACTACGTTTGCCTTCATTTACCAACCCACCTGCACCACATGATGAAATGAATACTGGCGAAACGAGAGTCGTGAGCTGAACAAACCTTTAAACGAGACACGATGACGAAAAAAACTAAAAAAGAAAATAACTCAAATCCTAAAAGGTAATAAGTCACGGGAATAACCGCTAACACTGTGTTACTACTACGGGTAGCTCAGGATGCCACGTGTCGAGCTCTTCTTCTCTGCGGGTTTCCAGTCTCTCTAGGGTCACACTTGCAGCAGCCTCGCCTCTTCCTCGCTTTCAAAAGCATCGCCCGAGTCCAGAGAGGGCCGTACGGCCAAGCGGGTCGCTCAGGCCCTGCCCCATCACGGCGGCGGCCGCGGCGGCGGCGAGTGAAACGGTCCCAACGGTGCGGGGTGGGGGGCTAGTGGGGGTCGTGCGTCACGCCCCCAAACACTCGCGCGGAAATCGCTCGCAGAGTGCGCGGTGGCGCCGCGTGTGCCATTGACCGAGACGGCCGTTGCCGTGGCACGGGCGCGGTGGCGGTGGCGGTCACTCCGCGTGGGGGGGGGGGGGGAGGGGGGGGGTTCGCCGAGGTTGCCCGGCTGGCGGAGGGAGATTTTTCCGGCCGACGTCTTGCTCGGGGGATCCGTCCCCGGTCGGTTTGGTCTCGGATGGCTCTGGGACGGCTCTGGGACGGCGATGCACGGCAGGGCGGCTGGGGAGGCGGCGGGGGTTCTGTTGCTGCGAGCGGAACGGGAGTTGCCCCCCGCCCCCTTCTCAGTGGGCACCCCTCGCCTGCTGCACCCAGTCGGAGATGATGAGCCCCATGCTGGCGAACATGAAGAAGATGCCGGACACCAGGAATATGAAGGCCTGCGGGACGAGTCAAAAGCGGGGCTGTTAGGAACGCGCGCACGCACGCACGCACGCACCGCCGAACGGCGAGTTCAAACGCAGAGGGCGATGTGACCACGCCTCGGTTGTCACCTGCGCGCGGTTCGCTCGGTCATCGGCTTCGCTTAAAGATTTTCGGACGGCGAGAATGCAAACGGCAATAGGTAACGCGAGTAAATGAAGCGGCTACTCCAAATGTGCGTGAAGTGAAAATGTGGCTTTACTGGGAGATAATTGGTGGGTTTTTTACTGCTCACAACGTTCACATTGTCGTAATTTTGCACCGGTCTTTGCACTCAACGTTTTGGCCACGCATTTTACCCCAGGCCTCGCCTTAAAAAATACTTTTTGTCTCGATGCACTCTTCGCCAATGTCCAACTATTATTATTTACTACCACTACTACTACTGCGGGTGAGGCGATGGTGGACTGGATCATGCAGCTACATCAGTGGCGAGCAACATCCCCACTGACCAGGGTGGTGAAGTATGGTCAAACATGACCAAACGGTGTGGGGAGGCCTTCATCCGATAATGCATTGATAATTGGCCCTACTCTTTTTTATTTGTTACTAATTTACAATTAACACTTATTGTAACTCTGCAACTATAGCTCATTTTCAAATAATGCACATTTTTATTATGGCCTCGGTATACAAATTATCTACTGATTGCAAACCAGGTCACGGTGGTCCGAGTGTTCATTTTACCGCAGAGGTAGCAGCACACCGGCGGTATGGAACATAAGTACTCCTTATCACACTGGGGTCTCGCAATGACAGAACACTGCCGACTAATCAATACCCGCTCTGCCACCAACTTGCAATGTTTAATAAACCGCCGTTTGCAAACCGTTACCGAAAGGAGTTGCCACGTACATTGCATGCGTCAAAAGGATTAAAATGAATAGGAGCGTGCGTGCTCTGCCTAAACGAGACACAATAAACAAGACAGCTTCATGTCATGACGGTGGAGCCATTACAGTTGAATTAGTGAAGAAAACACTGTTAGCTTCTTGGTTCTTTCGGTAAAGTCACGTAGAATGGAAATAATAAAATAATAAAAATAAAACATAATAAAATAATTCTCACGACGTTTCGGCCACAACGCAAGCAGCCGTCCTCAGGTGAGGAACAGGTCTGTCGAGAAGACAGAGTCTGAATGAAACACCCCAGAATTGGAGCGTCTATTTAAGCTGGGTTGGAGAGGGGGAGAGCGCCTTGACAAAAATAGATGCTCCAAGTCTGGGGTGTTTCATTCAGACTCTGTCTTCTCGAGAGACCTGTTCTTCACCTGAGGACAGCTGCTTGCATTGTGGCCGAAACGTCGTGAGAATTATTAAATGTTTTATTTTTATTATTTTATTATTTCCATTCTACGTGACTTTACCGAAAGAACCAAGAAGATGAATCCCTGCAGTCACGAAAGCTTTAAATCGAAAAATAAAACACTGTTAGTTTATTTTTAGGTGCAAAACTTACTCCGATCTTCTGCTTGGACTTGAATGGGTATTTCTTGACTATCTTGATGTAAAAGGCGGACGGGAGGATGAAAATGAGCATTGTAGCAGCAGAGGCCCCTGTAAAGAGAAAAAAAATCCCCGAAAAGCCCAACCATCCAAACGGTCAATTCAGCACGAGTCACGGAGCGAGCACTCTCAAAAACTACAGCCGTTACGCGCACGAGCGGAAATTATAGCCAGGGTTCGGTAGACTCGTCCGCCCATTTACCGCAAGGACATCCTTTCTTGTTACAAATTATATCCCAATTGCGCGTTACCTGCATCAGGGCACAGACAATGGTGGTGACAACGCAATTCGGACCACTTACATCAGGGCCACTGTGATGATGACACCCACTGACTGGCTTTCGTGCGTCATCCCTACAATGGGTCTCTGTTACCAGCACGACGGCAGTGGACTTCCCAACGAGACTCACGAGTGGTTCCGACCCTAATGCTACATTCGCAATTTTACATCTGCCGAGCTGTTCTGTACCAGATCAATCTGGAAACAAGTTACCACGCGTTTTTTTTTGGCAAATTCAGTGATGCTGAAAGAAACGAGAACGTATTTTCAATCTTGAGTAGGCAATTGGGGTTTGTACACAAACTCTCAGTGGTGCCAACTCAAAACTTTACGCATCGTCATCATTGTCATCCTCGTCGTCGTCACCATCATCTCTCCCTTCACTGCCACGCCTGTGGGGGCACCACCGATGCTGCTGCTGTCACCTCTCTCCACTTCTGCCGGTCCCTTTGCTGTCTTTGCCAGGCCTGGTATCTGCTTATCGGTCCACGTTCTCGCATTTGTCACCCGATTGCCCTGGGGTCACACCCTCTCCTTTCCACCGCCGTCTAGCGCTGGGCCCGTAAGACGATGTCGGAGAGTCCCCCGTTTCGTGTCGCGTGTCCAACCCATCGCAGTCTCCCTTTCCTCCACCGTTGTCCGTGGTGGCGGTCAACTTCTCCCATCAATTTTACGACCTCTGCTAAGAACCGATTCGTGCGTCCAGCGACCCCACAAGCCAATATGCATTCAACCGTCTCCAACGGACGTCGTTCATAAAAAAAAACCTAATCTGCGGCCAAGTATTTGTCCGAAATATCGGGCGAATCTCAGGGTCAGCGGCACACGACTGTGGAGACACGGCGGTGGCGTGCGCAGCAGTAGGCGCTGCGCATGCGGAAGGGCAAGACGGTCGCGTCGAAATGAAAACGGCGACTCACCGATGAAGCCGAATATGTCACGGATCGTCGGCACGAAGATGACCAGGATGTTGACGAACACGAGCAGGCACAGAGCGATGGCCACGTGGCGGATCCAGTTGAACTGCTTGTTCTTGAAGAGCAACTCCTCCACGGACGAGCGGATCTAAAGGGAGAGGCGATGACAAAGACGCGTTCCGTCACTCCGCCGTCATCGCTACTGCTGCTACTGCTGCCACCGCTCTCAAGAACCTCACTCAATTCCTCCCTCCATGTGGCAGATTCGGGTCACTCGGGGCGACCCCTCCCCACTCGGGTCACTCGGGTTGACCCCCACTCAGACCGCTTCCACTCATCTACGCCGTGCTCATCTGCGTTGCGTAAAGGGCCGCATGCCGGTTCAATCCGTGCAACGTAAAGTGAGCAAGCATACTGGAGGCTTGCAATTCCCGAGATTAAAGGAATACTCTTGTTTCAACATGAATGTATACAGACACAACAAAAAAATACCAAGAACAATAATGGGTTATTACTCATTTCTAAATCTGAAACGGAGCACGATTGTGAATGGTCCAAAAGTTTACAACTGAAAAGAATTTGCTTTGTCTCCACTCCCAGTGGCTGCAGGTGTTTCTGTAGATTCACATTTCGCTTAGAATCTGGAAGGACGTGGCTCAAATCGCTCGCAATGAGAATCCTTGTCGTGTGGGCGCCGTTCACGACGCACGCGTTGCCGACTCGCAACGCGATACATTTGTTTCACCAATGGAAGCAACTTTGCTACGAAACGGGTATTTGGCGTAATTTTTTAAAACGAATTATATATTCGAAAGTTCATATGTTAGGAGTGCACACTCCTGTCAAAGGCTATGCGACGAAAACTTAAAAATACGTACATCACAACTCAATTCTTTACCAGAGTATCCAGCTGCAAACAATTTAAATAGCTCGGGCGTGCCACGTGATAACCTCAAATCGCCATTCTTGCCATCGCCGCACTCAGCGCTGCCAATTTATTAACGCAGAATTGCATTCGCCTCCCCAGAAGCTTTGTGCAGGTTTGAACGATCGCATCAGCGCACGTTTCTGCTACTTTGTTCTCAAAATAGAACGCCCGCCGTCTACGATGGCACAACAACAACGCCGCCGCTGCTGCTGCTGCTGCTGCCTTTCAAGCGAGGTCATCTCGGTGGCGGATTCCCGACTGCTGCGCACGACCCCAAGGGATTGCAAAATTGCCTGCGGGGCCAATTTGCAAGGAAATGACCTGACCTTTGTATGCGCTAATGGCACCGTTCGCTCTCTTCTCGTGGAAAGTTTCTTCAAGGAGTGAAACTGTCTTATGTCATTGTGCCAGTTTCTTGATTTTAATGAATGCGTTAATCAAACTGGCAGCCAACGAACAGAACGCGTTCCGAGGGTTACGTCCGCCGAGGAGATGGAGTGATGAAATCAAGTCGAGCACAAGGCCTTGGGCGGGTTACTGCAGCCCAGGATCGTGAGAGAATGGCAAAGGCTTTGGGGGGGTCCTCATCTAGCACTGGATTGATCGTGGCAATGTGTTGACCCGTCCAACAAATGGGCGGGGGTGTTGCGCTGCGTTGAGTGTGCGTAATAAACTGTACAGCAACAGAGATTACACGACACGACATTTACTACTGGGACCAACCGTGAAAACGAGATTCCAGATAGAGCAGCGTGCCATTTTACACAACCCATTCATTATTCACGCCAAGCGTCTTCCTGTGGCAACAGCCGCTTCGGGTTTTGCGAGCGCTGTAAATCCAACCGCACCTTGACCCGACGCCTACGTAATTACCTATGATTTTTCTCGACCGGATCCATCTTTACCTTCTTCAACGATTTTTAGATGTTTTTTTGGCCACACGAATACTCTTTCAGATGACAACACCCTTCTGACGTTTAATGAAAGAGAAAAAAAAACTTAAAACAAAATCGCCAATCTTCAGAAGATGAAAACGTGCCGCTTTATTTCACAAGCTCTTCCCTGCTGGTTGTTTACGAGAGGAGCAGGGCCGCAGCTCCCCCCCCTCCTCCCCTTGACGTCAACTTCTCCGTGACCCACGCCGACAAACCAACAGCCCCAACGCGGCACAGCATGGCCGGGGGGGAGGGGGGGCGCAGGCCCAGGCGGTCGAGAAACAAACAACATCCGTTGTCCCAGCACTCTGCGAGTAAACAAACAGCTCGACTCGTGGCCTGCTCTTCGTGCTGTCACGTGACGCTCGCGTCCTCCTCTACTCCCAGACCGTGTGGGCACCACAGTGGCTAGGAGATGTTCACTACCTCGCCTGGTCTCCAGAAGGTCGTGGTGGGGTTTCGATCCCGACCCTAAAGTGTGCTACCACCCCCGCACTTTGCAACAAAATGCTCTGCCGTTACATTTCATTTTTTTAACAAATCATTTTAACGTTAGACCATTAAAAAAACTGACGACGCTTCTCTTCCAAACAACTGAAGTTCAGCGTGACCATGAGCTTTAACATCTCGCCAGGGTGGCTAAAAGATGCAACTACCTCGCCTGCTATGCAGGGGTCATGGATTCGATCCTGACCCTAACGCCTGGTGCTGTGTATTTGCAGTTTGCGTGTCTCTCTCTCCGTGGTCGCGTGGATTTTTCTCCGGGTCCTCCGGTGTTTTCTCCACATTTAGAATCGACACCATGAGTTTTACGAGTATTTGGCTGCTATAAATGTCCACACGACGACAAGCCGCTTTGTTGAGCTATTATTTGGGACAGCCAGGTCGCTTCTGAAAAAGAGCTACATAGCTCAGTGGGCCTTAGCTGGTAAAATACTAAAAAGTTTAGTTTTAGTTTCGGCACCGCGTACTCAAGCGGCTAAGGCAAATGAGCGACACCGCCCGCAGCACGGCGCCCCGGCGACCGCCGTCTGCTTTGTGTTACCAAAACGGGCGGTGCGGAAGGGGCGCTGGCAAAAAAAAAAAATCGGCGAAACTTGAAAGCGAGGGCTTTCACTCTCGCTTGGCGCAATCCGAAGAAGACCGGCGCAGCTGGTGCTGGTGGTGGTGGTGGTGGGGGTTTGTGTTTACCAAGACGAGGGCAGAAGGGGGGGGCCTGGGCCGCCAGCCACTGCCACCATCGCGTCCCCCCGTTTGACGGAGGAGTGCGGGGTTTTAAAGTCACGCTTTGCCGAGACGCCAAGCGGCCAGTAACAAGCGGCGCACTGCCAAAGGTGTCGTTGTTTTTAAATCGAATCTGTGGAGTGGTCACCGGAAGCCGAGAGTGCTCACCGGAATCCGGGGATCAAGATTTAGCTCCAGTGACCGGCACGAGCGTTTATTTACCTTTCAACCGGTGTTAACGCAGACAATTGGAGAAACGTACACATTAAAAAACGCAGCGCAATGTGGTACGCAACTCAAATTAAAGGGGTTTGCGTCAGCAGGTAATAAGACGGACAAACAACGCCTCGCACTTGCCGCGACACATTGCTGCATCGGCAACCATTTCCCAGCTCGAGAAAGACCCCGATGCACGAGAAGACCCCTGAGCTCCAGCGCAACGCCGCTCGGTCAGCCGCCCGGCATTCGCAGGCGCGCTGTGCACCACGAGGGGCGTTCGAAGGTAAACTGTGTTCAAGGGGCGCGGACGAGGAGGCCGTAGCGAGAGACGGAGAGAGAGGGAGAGAGAAGGCAGGAGGAGCCGTGGCGAGGGAGAGGTGCCGGGCCTCACCGGGAAGAGCACGATGGGCACGGTGAGGGTGACGGCCACGAGCACGGCGAGGCGCACGAGCATGATGAGCAGGTTGTAGGGGTCGCTGTGCAGGAAGGTGTGCAGCAGCTCGGGCTCCACATTCTCTGCACGACGATCACAGCGGAGCACAACGGTCAACGCCGCCGCCGCCGCCAACATCGTCGCCGCCGTCGTGAGACTCGCGACACTCGCAGGGGACAGCGACGCACGTACGTACGCACGTTGAACTTCTTCCGCACCCCAAGTAGCAAACCGTGCTAATCGGACGCGCGATTATAACGCCGTTAAGTGATGAGCATCCTTGATGGTTTGTGGGAGTAACGATGAAGGATGCGCATCGCTGATGAACGACGTGTCAAACTCTTGCAAGTCGGCGGGACAAACTGGTCCCCGTGACATCCTTTTGTGGTAAACATCCAAGCAAGTCCAGAAAAGAATATCTGATTTTGGGAAGTGGCATTTTGTATTAAAAATGTTGAGCATGGTCGCTTTATTTTACATTTACAAGATAGTATTGGTGGACAATAATACCAATGAAACATGTTAAGTCTGTGTTTTTATCTGGCCATTCATGCAAACACGTTCCATAAAGCACCAATTTGTAGTCAGACACAAACAAACGCAGAGCGCCCCGCAGGGTTTGTTCGCTTGGGCACTCACCGTAGAAAGTGAGGTATCCAAAGACGGCGGTGAGCAGGTACATGATGAACATGAAGAAGATGGAGATGTTGGACACTTGCTGCATGCGCGCACGCGTCGGCCTGAGGGGAGAAGACACACACGCGGGGTGAGCCACGCGGGGTGAGCCACGGGGGGTGAGCCACGGGGGGTGAGTCACGGGGGGCGAGTCACGGGGGGCGAGTCATGGGGGGCGAGTCACGGGGGGCGAGTCACGGGGGGCGAGACAAGGGGGGGATGAGACACGCTTATACTGGAAGAATCCGATGAGCTACAAAGTGGCTTGTCACGTGGGCACTCCCAGAAACCCCCCGTGTCACGTGACCTCGTTTAAAGGTGGCGGCGGGGGAACGTCCACCAACTCAGCGAGGCGCGAGACGGCCAATCACTCGGTTCGAAAAATGTATAAGGGAGGCGGAGCCATGAGCGGGGGGGGGCGGGGGGGGGTGAGCCCCCTCCAGCCAACCCCCGTGACGATAGCGGCGGATGAGACGCTCCCCAGGCAAGGAGTGGACAGCCAGGAGGGACGGGGTGTGGCGGACGTGTGCACATTGACGCCGACAAATGCCTTCAATCAACCACCCACCTGCCGATCGGTCAATAGTGAGGCTAAGACAGACAGCTGTGCAATGGGCAATGATGCCTTACGGCCCCGTTGTCAAAGCCACATTAAGTCCACCGTCCCATTCTTTATGTAAACCAAAGCAGTGTCAAGATAAAGGCAAATTTATAATGAACAAACACACGTTTAACCAACGTCGCCGGCATGAAGAGAAACCAAAGCTCGTATACGCCACGTAGTTTTACGTCAAATCTGAAAGCCATTCCAAGGAAGAATATACACGCGGGATCGCCGTTCTCGTTTCGCGAACGGGTTCGAGCCGCGTGGCGTTTCATTCGCAGCGATGGGCAACGGCGGGGGCATTATGCGCGCGACGACGCACCTCTTGAGCTCGGTGTAGATGGGCAGGACCTCGGGGTGGCACACGAACGCAAACGCCAGGATGGGCACTGCGTACGCCGTCTATAAAAAACAAAAGACGCACGAAACAGCGGCGCAATAACGTTGGCGGTTTTAAACACGCAGCTCGGCATCCTGTCGGCTTGACAGAGCAGTTAAACAGTTCGCACACGTACGTTGTAAAAGTCAACGGACTACTTGGATACATACAGGTTTCTCTTGCTGTGTGCGGTAGGAGGAGGAGAGGAGTTAAAACAAAAGGGCGCATGAAGCGAAACTGCACGAGGAGGCAGCTGCCTGCCTAGTCGCACACACAGTACACACACACCACACACAGTACACACCACAAACAGTACACACACAATACACACACACCACACACAGTACACACCACAAACAGTACACACACAATACACACACACCACACACAGTACACACACAGTACACACACAATACACA
>CM025655.2:10390528-10443901 GCA_014621495.2 Entosphenus tridentatus
ACACACCACACACAGTACACACACAGTACACACACAATACACAAACACCACACACAGTACACACACAGTACACACACAGTACACACACAATACACACACACATAAACAACGTCCCACTGCATGTGGGGGAATTCAAATCGCATACAGAGGATATTGTTTGGAAATAAGTTATCCGCATATGTACGTGAAATCGCACAACCCAACCCCCGCATTAAGCGAGGGAAACCTGGTATTGGTAAAGGTCAAAATAAAAGTTAATCAACTGCACGTTGACAATGAAATGAAGAAAATTACTAAATTGGTTCCCTTGTAAGACGGCAAGCCCAGTCTTCTGCCTCCTACAGATCTGAAGAAGAGCCACTGCACAGAACACTGTTGATATATTTTTACTTAGAAAAAGGCTATATTCGTTATTAACGACAAGGATGTTGTTTTTGTTTATATGTTCACGTTTCTATTACAATGCTAACGCATTGCGTGACATTTTATCTGTAAGAAAACAAACCGAAAATGTCAGCTCTCCTTCTAAAAGTCAGCAAGCTTAAAGCAGTAAGCCTGATGAAAATAAATAAATAAATACTGCCAAGTCAAAGCGTCTCAACGTTCAAAACAAACACGGGGCGGCTCTCAATTCCGATGGCGTCACTGAGTTAGCCAGTGGTGGAAACTCCACATTCCCATGGCGCGACAAAGCGGTAGACATACGCGCACACACTACACGCACACACGCACACGCATACACAAACACACACACACACACAAACATACACAAGGCCATGGCCCAAGCCGCACAGCTCTCGAATGAGATGCAAGGGGCTCAGCGGAACCCCACACAGGGAAACGTCGTCACACGTTGCACCACGATGGGAAATTGTAAATGTTGTAGTGCGTTTACTCTCCAACACACAATCGGTTAGTGCTAAACTAGTAACTAAATTGCTACTAATATTATACATCAGAGGTTTTTTGGGTTAGATCGCGTAAATATGTCGTCAAACCCGCCACCACCCGACACAGCCAACTAGTAATATTTATCACGTAAACAGAACGTGCCAATCAATAACTAGTTCAGCACACCGGTGTGTTGGAGAATAAACCCATAATATACACAAATCGCGTACGACATTTACATGATCTAACTCATAAAACCCTTACTGTGCGAATAACATCGATCGCGTGAAGCCCGCTACTACCACCACCACCACCACGGCATGTTGAACTCACCTGCGAGTTGAACACAAAGTACTTGGCTGTGCAGGAGTCATCGAGCGTGCCGTTGAGGTCGCCGCTGCCGTGAACCTCGCCGTTGGTGTACAGCTTCTCCACGCCGTGCGCCGGGCCGTGCAGCGTGCCGTTGAAGGTCACGTTCTCCGCCTCGTCCTCAAACGGGCACGGCAGCGTGAACTTCTTGTAGATGATCTGACGGAGCGCGTGGAAGAAGGCGGGAAACATTCTTATGTTTGGTCACGGTTGGCGCGATTGCGGCCGTGCGACCCAAACTGCGGCCTGGGCAGTAAATCACCGTAGTCTGCGTCTCTTCAACGGAGGAGGAACAGCTGAACTATACAGACGCGCTCTCTCTCTCTCTCTGTATGTTGAGGTTCTTTCACACCGTACGTAGCCGGCCGTGGTCGTCGAAGGTGTGGAGCTCGAATAGAAAATAATAATAATCATAATTCACTAAGTTTATTGCGGAAAAGTCTCACTGAGAAGAGAAGTATTTAGAGTTTTTTTTTTTCCATGAGGTGTCTGCAATGGGTTGGCTGACCAATTCCTAATAAGGAGTGTTGTGAGATGTGGAAGGAAACGAGAGTTAAATATAGATAACAAGGGAATAACACTCAAGGCTACGCACAGGCGTATTCGAGAATACACCGCTGTAACGCAACATCTTGGCACACTCACAGCCTGCGCATGCAACACTTCGGCATATCCGGGGGCAGTCCACGCATGCGAGTACTGTCCAGCCTCAACCCCGCTTAGCTTACGATGAGATCGAGTGCATTCGTCGGGCGTGGAATTACAAGCGTCAAATCCGGTGGAGCACGCCGGGCGACGCGTTCTAGTCGCAGCTGCCGCTGCCGCCCGCCACTTTGCCGCGATAAAATTCACGGGTACCGCGGCAACCGGCTCTGCGGTGGCTCACGTCCACAGGAGCGAGCGCGAGCTCGGCATCTTGGGTCAAAGCCCCCAAGGGTCATGGTTTTCCGTGACGGGGCCGTCGCAGCCAGCCGGCGAGCGACTATATCCGTCTCAGCCGAGTCACCAAAAGGATATCCGCGTACCGAAATTGTCTTGCGTGTGTAAAGAGAGAGGATATTAAATATATATATACGTGAATCCGGTGTAGATAGCTGCGAGGCCGGACGAACCGATGACAAATGAAGCCAGAGGCGCTCTTGACCAATGCGGCAAGGTGCCGTGCGAGTTTAGATGCCGGATGAGAGTGCGTTTTTAAGTTGCGATCGTGTGCAGTGAATGAACGGAGTGATTGGGGTCAATAACAGAAGGCACGATGAGATCTCTACGTTTGTTTTGTTTCCAAAGCATTTTCTACCACAGATGAACGGACTTGTCATTTATAAATTTTATTACTAAAATAAGAAAGGCATACATACCACTATCTGGAAGAACACCATGCAGGCCAAGGAGAAGGTGCTTGTGTATCCCAAGTAACCTGTGAATGAGGAAAAAAAACATAATTACTTCACTAAAACATGGCATCAACGCTCATTTGACAATTTAGTTTCACGCATGTTCATGTGCCAGTTACGTAAACCCTCAAAGATGTGTTCATGCACGATTTTGTTGAGATTCATAGCTTTGAACTCTGGCTAAACACAGCAGCAGCAGCAGCGGCTCACCGCATCAGCTCCTTGCTGGATTTTCCCCAGTATGGTGCCAAATATAAATGTGGCTTTCAATTTTCCTGGCTCAACACGAACCGACTGCGGAAGCCAAATCATACACGCTTTGCCAAAGCCAGGGTTCGTGCCCCAACCTGCCACGTGCGGTGGTCCCCGTTACCCCCCCCCGGCTCCGCACCGTTACCGGTTCACCTTCATGAGGGCGCCGATGCGCCGTGCAGGCCCACCGACCGACGAAAAGGAAAAACGGCAACGCAAAAATCCTGGACTCACCGATATTCTTCATGAGCGAGAGGGGGAGGATGATCGCGATGCTCACGAGGATGACCAAGTAGTTTCCATTCAGATACCAGGGACTGAGAACACAAGATTTCAATTGTGTTAGAACGAGAGACCGATCGGTAAATGCACGACAGAAAGGATACTTTTGCAAGAGGAGGAGGCGGAGCAGCGATTGGAGTTTGGGTGCGGTGGGGGTATGGGTTGGGCTCTCGTTACAGAGCCCCCCCCGTCACCCCCGTGTGTTGGGGTGAACCCTCATACCATATACAAACAAGGCAGCCAGGCAGGCAGCAGATCCGGCCGGTGCAAGAAATAGCTCATAACGCGAGTGCCTGTCCCCTGCGTGACGATCGCGGAGCGAGCGCGTGACCGCGGCCAGGTCAATATCAAGAGCACCGTTAATCATCACGACAGCTTTCAATGGGAAGGCGCGATGAGGGTGGACACTATAAGCAAATGCACATGTGAATGCAATTTATTTATACTGAAAACATTATTTCAGATGGTGATTATTATATACCACCGAGGGCTGCGAGTGCCGTGTATTCGACACGCACAAAGACAAACGGCATCCTCGTAGCTTCGCTCACGCCAAATTATTAATTAAAGCGGCTGTTAAAGTTGATACAGCAGGCGGGAGAGGGGGGGGCAGTCTCCAGCGCCAGGCATGGCTGCTGTTGTCGCTCTCCACTACCCGAGGTTGCCACACCACCAAATAATGTTTTAGCCCCTATTAACCTTAGGGGGAAGGGCAAGGTCAGATTCAGAATCCAATTGTCAGTCGTGGTCTGCTTGCCAGAGTTAAAGCCGTGTAATCTGGGATCTAACTGGGCGTGTGCTACCCACTAAGCCACCACGACAGCGAGGTGCGCGCACGCACATCCACACAGAAACGCACCCGGACCAAACACAAATGAGACGTTCAATCATGCTCCATATGGGGAAAACAATCAACACGGTATGAACAAAGCCAGATAACGTTTCAAAACAGAGCAGACCGCAGTGGAGTTTGTCTAGACGCCTTCATGGGGTGGTAAACCAGGTCACAAATCACGTGTAAATCTAGCCACCCCGAGTCCCCCATTACACCGTTACCGTACCCAAGTGCACTTGCAGAGTCTCAGCCATCACCGCTACCGCTCCGGGTCATTTACCCTGCGGTGGCAGCACCGCCTTGCATCCTCCGGTGGCCAGGCGGCCAAGGCGGGGTCACGTCGCGTCGTGAGCGAGCGATCGCAAGCAGAATTCAATCGCCCCCCCCCCACCACCGCGTCTCAGTTACAGATTCCCCGCATAGCGCACGGCTCACCGATGCACGCGGCTGCCAGGGCACGGGGGGGACGAGCCCGGTGCTTTTTACAAATTTTTATTTTCCTTCCACCACTCTCCCTTCCCTAAGCGACAGGGCACCATCCTGGATAGAAGTCGAAGGGACTTGAGGCCAGCAGTGCGGACAGACTGTCAAGGCTTGCGCGGTCCCACGCCTGCGATCCAACAGGTTGGAGGATCGCGTACGTTTGCGAAACTAAAAAAACCCGCCGGGGCTGCCAGCACGTGGTGGGGTGAGCCCGGCGAAGTTGGTTTACTTCAACTTGCACCTTCCCATAGCAACCCACCAAGAAGTCACAGGGCTTCGCTAGCGTGGAGCACAGCCTGCCGCGGTTTGTGTGGTCCCCGTGTGGGTGAAGGTTGGCGGATCGTGTCCGTCTCTCAAACCCACAGAGCTTGCCGGGGCTGCCCACAGGAGGCCGGGAGATGGCAGCGCAGCAAGTGGGAGTCACAAAATATGTCTCTTTGGATCTTTGAGTGCTGTTCGCTTTCTCTTTGTGTATCTTAGTTTGTACCAGCAATAAAAAATCGTCACTTGAAACTAACCATGCCAAATATCCCAATGCAAGACCCTGCATTGGTAAAATAAATTACAGGTAGTCCTCTACTTACGATGGAGAGGCGTTACGACGACCCATCGTAAGTCAAAAATATCGTAAGCCGAAGATGGCCTAGCCTACCCACGAGTCTTAAAGAATGGTGATAATTTAGCAAAACAGAGCAATTTACAGGACCGTACTGTATAAACTATATACTGTATGTATTTATTAATTACAATACTGTATTGCACAGTAAAATGTAAAGTAAAAAAAACAAGGTAAATTCTTAGCCTACCTATATGAACTTTTAACACACGCTAATACCGAGAAAACTTAACTCCGTCGACCGCTGGTGAGAGCGAGAGGCATCACCACACAAGGCGGGAGATGCGGGCAGTACATCCTGGCAGCGTCCCAACGTACAGTATCGTACCTCGTACACTGCTGCGTTTGGCTGCCGCGCGAAATGTAAAATATTTTACAATTTTGTCGTATGGCTATCGCCATCGTAAGATCTAAATATGGTAAGTCGGACCATCGTAACTCGGGGACTATTTGTACTATTATTATTAATTTCCACTATTGATTTCCCCAAAGTGGAACTAATTTCTTCGACCTGAGCATAGAGAGGTGGGGTTGGGCCGACTCCCGACCGGGTATTGAACTCATGCCCTCTACTCTTACAAGTCGAGCACTCTCTCTGTGGCACTACAAGGTCAGACATTATTGTTACAACTTAATACTGCAATGCCAGAGAGCAAGGAACGGGTTTCTGGCCGCCCTATACTTGCGATGCTCAGACAGAGTTAGCCTCTCCACCTCGCTAATCGCCCGTGGCTGGAAGTGTTAAGCCTGCGGGATAAAACGGAATGCCAAAGCCAGGCTAGCGTTTCTGCTGCTGCTGCATCTGCTGCTGCTGCTGCTGCTGCCCGTGGATCGTGTTGCACTAAAGGGAGCTCAATCGTCGAGCCAGCAAGACGAGAATTTTTCTGCGGCTTGGCAAAGCTACCTGGGGAGAGTGAGAAGGGCCAGGTGACAGCCGACGCTATAAATGTTGACAACCCAAATGTGAAGAGCAAGTTGGTAAATAATGATATGCTATCTAAGCGGACTCATCACTGTGATGTCGTGCACAATGGCACTAGAATGATACAACGCTCCAATTAAAACAACGTTTTATGGCTGTACATTACACACTAGATAGAAGCTGTGCCAACAATAAGATCCATCCAGGGAACATTTCGAATGTGATGGCCGTGTTTGGTAGAAGTTATCGACGTTCAACCACTGAATGGAAATTCTCAATTATTGTCTCAACAAACATTCGCGAGAAGAGCGTCTCATCGGGACGTCCGGGCTGCCGGCGGTCTACGGATGGCATCTCCCGCGTTGGGGCTTCCTCAGCAGCGGCGCTGGGCCGTGTCGCGAAACGGCACCTGGCGTCTGGGCTACGATAAACAAAAGCGGCGATTCTCTCTCTCCCAACGGATGGCCACCGCTGCCACCAGCGGCACCGCGACGACGACATCATTGCCTTCTCGTGCCTGCGCAGTCGCCTCCATTCGAGGAGGAGACAACAACCGGTCGAATGCCAAGTGAATGTTCATTGCCGCAAATTATACGTCGTCTAAACCAAACCAAAGAAAGTGATCTTCAAATATATTAACACCCAGATGAAAATAAAACACCGCTCAGGACGGCGCAGCTTTGTTGCACCAACCAATCTTGAAAGTCGGTGTTCATAAACTGACGCCAAATCAACTCGTCCATTGACCCACTAACCTACTCAATATACCCATGAACCTAGTCAATATACCAACTAAGCTAGGCAATCTACCCATCTATCTCGTGATAACCAGGAATGCAAGTGGTTGGTTAGTGCTTTGGCAGCAGCAACAGCAGCTAAACTATGGACAGTTGGTACAAGGAGAAGACACACAATAGAATTGTCACAAGACAATTATAACAATAACGCATATGCAAGTAAATGTTGCCCATCTGCAAGGTGACATTAAACTACCAGCAATAAATTCCGCATCTGGTTTCAGGGATGCCATACTTATAAACGTACACCTCTTAAGATAACACCATTGTGCGTGACATGGCGATCATTCTCTGTAAATAGCAATCGGGCAGAAACCGGAATTAAATTTAATTTTCTGTAAACCCATTTGGGTTCCGTGACATTGGCAGCACCATCCAAGACTTGGGGACTCACTTTCCAAGCCACCGAAAGCCAAGTCTCGGGCAAGTGCTATCCATCACACTTGCCCAACAAGTCACTGGGTTGTGAATGAATAGCATGCCCAAGGTGCAGACCTCACGGTGGAGTGTCCTCGGCTGATTAGCTCCCTGACACTCTCATTACGCGCGCACACTCACACAAGGTTTATATTCGAGTGGCCAATTTGTTTCTGGATTATTGAAAGTACAAAAAGTGTGCCCATTTATTACACCGTCGACAAACCACGGGTAAACTCGCTATGTAGTTAGCAGATTGCCATTTACCCAGAAAGCATTTAGAAGAGAAATATGTCAAAGTGACTCCCCGTTTAAAGGAGCATCACACGGTGGGGCAATCCGTTTCATTGGCGGCCCTATACTTGCCGTGGGAATGTGGAAAATTCCACATTCCCACGGCAAGAGCCAGTCTATAACTCTGAATATTAACTCATCACATCACAAATACTATTTGTTTAACAAGACAAGTCCTTTGCGGCAAACCCTCATTGAGTATATGCATGCTTAATCTACTGTACACATTTATTAGATGCCAATGGTCAAGATTAATGACGCAGTGGCAGTCAAGGGACCGAACGGGTCCGAGGGAACGTCCAACCGGGGAAACGGAGCGATGAAATCAGTTTTCATGATGACATCAGGTGGGTCGTTACATCGCAGCATCGAGAGAGATGACATGGGCTTGGGGAGGCCTTCATGCAGCAGTGGACGGACCACGACTGACGATGATGATCATGATGAATTGCTTCCGAATGTCGTCATAGCAACAAGACGGAACCCAAGACGGAACTCAGAGACAGTCACCGCATCGCGCGGCGCTCTCAGATGCACTTCTGGAGACGTCCGGAACGCTCTTCCTTCCGACATGAGGAAGCCACTGGAGCTGTGCACTTATAATCACCGAGATTTAAAACTAATTTCGTTACAACTGCTTTTTGTGTTTAGTTTGTTGTCCTTGCCCCGCACCTCCGATCAGCACGGTTAGTAGCTACGTGCGGTACGAAGGAAGTTCAACGTACGCGCATACAAGGTGGACGTGTCAGCGAATGGGTCGTGGGCCCGCGGCAGCAAGGCTTGCCGCCCCTACTCGCTCGTACTCACTTGGCGTCCAGGACGGACTGGTCACACAGCGCGCGGATCACCGCCGGGAGCTCGTACTTCACGATGAAGAGGTAGCTGGACATGGCTGCACGGAAACAAGTCGGGGGGGGGGGGGGGCACGGCGACAATTCAACGAATGCGTCACGCGGCGCACAAGTGGGGGTTTGAGCGTAACGTCTCTCGAGCCGCTTCAACGCAGGCGGGGATCTCCACAGGTGCACGACTTTTGCCTTGCCCCCGACACAACGTGCGGGAGGAGGGCGCAAGTGCCAGGGAATGAAACTCGGCCAGCGAGTTGGGGCGCGAGGCACCGCATTTGCCGTCTAACGTACCCAATTATAAACGCGCGCATTAACATACGTAACAAAACAAACTATAGCGTAATAATAAAAATAACAGCAGCATTGTCCGTAGGCAAAAGGCCTTCACAAAATACGAACAAAGAAAATGGCAAAGATAAATGATATCGTGTGGCGGAAGGAATAATTCCGTCACGTTGCTGGAAAAGGGCGCATCAATAATGAAATAGCACGCTGCAAAGGAGCTCTAATTTGCATCTTTAAAGCGTGGGGCTCCGACAGACGGGGGCTGTCGATGCACCGTGGAGATTACCAGTGGGGCCTGTTCGGGGAAATGCGAGGATTTCTGGAGGCTTTGCAAAATAGTAATTATAAAAATATATAACATTTATTTCAAATGTATAATACGACAGCAAAACAAGAGATGCCAAACACGAGATTTTATAATTCACTGCACGTTGCAAGGTTGGCTGAAGTAAGTTTGAAGGCAACCCACCTTGGTGCTTACGTTTGGAGATTTAAAAAAAACGACATTAGGCGGATGATATTTATAAACATTTGCATTGCATTTGTAGCCGTCCTAGAAATTGTACTTGCCCTCGCCATAGGAACGTGGAACGTGGAATTACCATACACACGCACACACACGCGCACACACACGCGCGCACACACGCACGCACACACGCACGCACGCACACGCGCGCACACACACACGCCCACACACACGCGCACACACACACACGCCCACACACACGCGCACACACACGCGCACACACACACGCGCACACACACACACACACACGCCCACACACACGCGCACACACACACACGCGCGCGCACACACACACACACGCGCACACGCCGTGCAACAGCGGCGGTGCCGAGTTGAACCTGAAACACCCAGCGTGGCTCCGAAAGGCCCCTTCACAACAACCAGAGCCCCCCACCACCCCACCCACAAGGGGGGTGTAGCGATCACAGGGGTTCAGCAACAAACCTTGCTGCGCTCTCAGCAATGCTCGAGTGGGGTGGCTTTAGGAAAAACACGAATATTTCCCTGAACGGAAGGCGGTAAAAAGAGCGGAAATGACAATGAGCTCACCTCCGACATTCTGCAAGGTGATAGCGCCTGCTGCAGACAGCTTTCCAGGAAGTTTGAAAGCAAGGAAGCCGAGCTGCTCGTACGACTTTGTGCCTAAAACAACAAAATAAACGGAGCAGCGGGTGACGTTTTGCTAAAAGAATTGTCACCACCAAAACAAACTTCCTAATGACTGTATGTGGACATTGTTTTGAATGAATGCATTTTTTAGATGTTCATATTTATTTATTTTGTATTTCGGTAGATTAAGACATTTTATTTCCTAAAAAGGATAGAGCAATGTCGAGTGGTGGTGAGAGAATTGCACCAAAAAGCTGGTAACTTGAGTTTTATTCCCGATCACGGCTGACATTAGAGTCGAGTGATATCTCAACTGGTTCTGGACCACCCCTTGACCAACCAACACGGTCCACCATGGTGAAGGATCGTCAAACAACTGCCATGACCGCCAGGTACGTTCAACTTCTTTCGCACCATACGTAGCAAACCGTGGCAATTGCAAAAGGACTGTAATTTTTTAAAAATAACAACAATGTAAAAAAGATACATCTAAATTACCTCTTGGCTGATCACTGAGCAGTGCTTAATGTAAATTGCTGTAAGTCAATTGGCAAACGCTTGTGGTGAGGTGCAGTGTGGGTATCACCAGCCAGAACGGCTGTTACCAATGAGCACAGGACAAAATGAACTCATTAGACAGGGCCCTCCCCCTCCCCCGTCTGTGTTCAGAGTTTCACAAGCACCCAAGTACAGCTGACTTCATTAAAATTCAGCCCTTGACAGAGATCTAGCAATCCAGCCATATGTTACAACACTGAGTACAACATCGGTACCAATCCACACACACGCACACAAACATCACATGTGCGTATCCGTCGACAAAGTTCGCGCCCACAATCAAACATGTGCATTCATATAAACAGAACGACTAGTTCCAACGCAGTGTCACGGTCACCACGGTGCAGCCACATACAATAACAGATGTCACTGTTGCTCCCATTAGCCAAGCTAATGGGTCCCTTAGTGCGGGAGTGGGGACTCCACGTATATGGCTCCTCGACGCACACTTTGCATCAGCGTCGCATTCGTGGCTGTACTGTACCGATGAATCCTTATGAGGCCGAAAGCAGCCTGTACCACTGCTGCTGTCAGGTCGGTCACATTTACCCATTGAGGCTTCCCTCGCTCTATGTCGCTTCTGTTTGTGCAATGTCGCGCTGTAAATGCGGCCAAACAATTTCTACCTAAAATTTGCTCTATGCGGTTTGAATTCACTCAACATGCGGATTTGTGGTCGGACGTGGCACAGCGTTGTACTGTGTGTACTGTGTGTACCATGTGTGTGCACGGTGTGTCCTGTGTGTGTGCTGTGTGTGGTGTGTACGGTGTGTATGTGTGTGTGTACTGTGTGTGTGTGTGTACTGTGCCGTGTGTGTACGGTGTGTGTGTACTGTGTGTGTGTGTGTGTACTGTGTGTGTGTGTACTGTGTGTGTGTGTACTGCGTGTGTGTACTGCGTGTGTGTACTGCGTGTGTGTGTACCGTATGTGTGTACCGTGTACACAGTGTGCGCGACTCGGCAGGCAGCTGTCTCATGTAGTTTTTCTTTGTGAGCCACTTTTTTTAACGCATCCACGACTACCGCATCTAGCAAGAGGAACCTGTATTTATTTTGATGGTGGCCTCGTATGTATGTATGTTGAACTTCTTCCGCACCGTACGTAGCCAACCGTGCTAAGCAAGAGGACCACAATGCACTTCTTCAGGAAATGATGACGCCCCCTTGGAAAGTGCACAAAGGCCGAGTGTTTTTTCCACATTTCTGCGTGTTGTTCGAAACTCAAGTACTGTTGCAACGTCGACAAAGAGTCTGGCGGCTGTGGTGTTTGCCACGAGCGCCGGCTTACCAGCAGTGTCCGACGTGACCAGCAAGAGATGCACCGAGTACAGCGACAGGACAGCCACGCCGAAGAGCAGAACTCTGCAACGAAACGGCCGCATACTCGTAAGGCACAAGATCAAACAACGATCTTCAAAGCACTAAACTAAACGGCGAAATGACTCGACAGATATTTCACTTAAGCAAATAGTCATTCAGTTGATTTTATTGGTTACCGACAAACTAAAAGTGCACGGGTGTATCGCGAGGACAGGGAAAGCAAGAATGTGCAAATATTGCACGAAAGTTGAACTCTGAATGCCGGATCGAATATCCACATTTCAACAATTCTAGTACATAGGACATTGACAGCATAATCGGACCTGTACCTAGTGAACCATTCCATTACCCCGAATTCCTTGACCACAATGCCTGCCCCTCCAAAGCAAAATAATCTTTCCGCATACATTGCGTCAACACGATTGTGCTTACCACAACCCGACACTCGGGTGGCCACACACCATAAATAATTAACGATGACCACGAAGCCCACCGCCTCCACATTCTTTCCAAGCAAATGCCGCACAGCCCACTTTGCTCCCCGACTGCCTTCTGATGCAACACTCGCACGGGTTTACGACAGCGGACGACTGTGCGGTCGAGCGCCACGTTCCCTCCCGTGGCCCCACGTCGTCACAGGCATGCCCCCCCCATCCCCCCGTGACATAACGGTGCCCGACTGTGAGCTGTTGAGGGGGGCCCATCTAATTCGGGAAAGGATGAAGGTCTGGTCACGTGAATGTCGTCGACGTGCACCGCCGGGCTGCGCTAGGAGGCAGCTGCGCTGTACGTGAACAAAGGATGCCGAACGGCGACGTGAACGCAACTCGCAACTCGCCCCGTGTAAAAGAGAACCGACGCGCCCTGCGTGCAAACAACCGACAACAACCGTCGACCGCCCCCCATGCCCCTACAAGCAAATGGGTTGTTTGTTTGTACTGGGGTTCCTCAGCCACCCGGGACATTTTCCACATATCCGTGATGACTCCCCCCCGCACACCGCGCTAACCAATGTGGTGAAGCATGCTCAAACAACCCCCCACGACCCCCACGGTGTGGGGGGGGGGGGGGCTCTTATCCAGCAGTGGGTTCACAAATGGCTACGCACGTCGTGTGTGAGACAGCCTCTCCACAGAAGACAACACACCCTGGCGGTGAGACCCACTCGGCCACTGCCAATGTTCGAGATTTGCGATCTCACGGTGATGATTTTTCCTGCCGTTCTGACCAACCCAGCTACGTCCCAGCCGTGGCGGTCTACGCCGTGTCGACGTTACTCACGTGGACGTAGTGAAAAGCGGTTGCCTCGACAGGCAACATGAACCTGCGGGCGTTTCTAACGATCCGTTCTCAGGACCTCTTCACAGGCAGTGGGTCGCAATGACCCCCACGCGAGGCTCCTGGTAGAGAGGCCGCGCTTGCTACAGTGGGTACATTATCGCATCACGCAGAATCTGACACGCCGCTTGTTTTCCCAAAAGTTGCTACGCCAATTTACACGCAATTTCTTCATCCGTGGAGGAGCGCCAATGTCCACAAGCTGTCGAATCACAGTGACTGTTCATAAGTCGGGGTGGGGGGGTGGAAGGAGGTGGCGGTGGGCGAGGAGTACGACAACTGTGGACCTCGCTAAACCGTGCCCCAATGGCTACGTGGGAGACGTGCCCACCTACCACGAGCGGAAGATCAAAGAATCGCCAAACTGCGACTGCGGTGAAGGCCAAACAGTCGAACGTCACCGGACGAATTGACCGTCCGTGCAACACCGTGGCGGCGTCGCTGCGATCCATAGAGCATCTAACCGCCTCCTTGGATCGGTGGAAGAGACTTGGGAATTCGACTGATAACACGTCTCAAGACTTTTCACTTTTCTCTCGTGCCACACACGAGAGAAGACGGCGGTGGGCGGGCGAGTTCCGTTTTCATCTCAAGCGCCAGTGCGGAGGCCCCTCTGTGTCTCACGAGTCGTGGGACGGAGCACAACAAATAAAACTGCGGTGTCGGGTTGCTCGCATTTCGTCAATGAGATACAACACGCTGGGCAATAAGTCTTCCGCAAGGTTCGCTGACGCACGCGTGGGTCGTGCGTCAGCGACGGACGAGGCGAGTCGGATCGCTGTCACCCTCTCCGGGCTGGTTCTCTTCATTCGCAGCCTCTTGGTCAATCGCTTCCCCCCACCCATTTCCGCACACTGTACACAGGTGCCACAGACGTGGACTGTATTTACAAATGAACGCACAGTCCGCTTGCGTAAGTAAAACTTTTAATCTGAGCCGAGAGCACGTGCGCGATAACACGGACGCGGCGCATGTTTGCGCAAAAGATGACGGACCGGCCTTCGATGTAATGCTACAAAGCCACTCTTTGTATATTTTAGCAAATCGGTGTTGTCCATGTACGGGATGCGTCAAGTGTGGACTTGTGGGAGTTTTGGCACTTTTTACTCGACAGCAGAGGGTACATATAGAGAACAAATTGGACTTTAGAAGAGATCTGTAACTTAATTTATAAATATGTTCGTGACACAAGAGAGGCGATGACTATCTTTTGATAAAATCTCTGATGGGATATTTTACGTCCACGCCGATTCCTTGCCTGTTTGACCATTCTCACAAAATTTAGGACGACGACTTTTGAGCGCAACCGATGAGCCCTGGATTCAGAGTTTGGCCCTGTATGAACCACCGAGCCACAGGAACATGCTCCTTGCTCCGCAGAGAGAGCACACCATCCCATATCTGTGATATCTTATCTCTTTCCCCACAGAGAGCTGTGCCAATGCCGCATGACAGCGGCTGGCCGGGTAGCAAACTATCGCTCAGACTCGGTGGCGAGGAGCCATATTGATTGTGCCGACTTTCAGGCCCTCTTGAGTTACATAAAAAAAATTGCTGGCTTTTAATGCATAGCACTGCACAGAAAATGTGCTTGTTGCATTAATGACACTGACACCAGGTTGGGAGTTGAGTGGTGGTGCAGCGGTAGCCAGAGCCAAAAACCAACGCCGAGTGATATCTGAACCAGCCCTAGCCAACCCACTACACTGACAACGCACTCGCCATCGTGGTGAAGTATGGTCAAACCCCCACGACGACACGGCGTGCGGGGGGGGGAAGACTTATCCTGCAGTGGATTGACAAAGGGCTCTGAACCGCAATTATAAATTTGACTCTGCTGAGATGCAAGCGAAGGGCGCTGTCCTTCAAACCGGACCTACGATCAATACGCAAATGTTAACCTCGCTACAGCCATCCCTGACGCACATGCCCACCTAACAAGTTGTTTCATTGACAGTAAAAACCGCTATCATGGCAAAACATTCCACACGGAGGAGAGCTTAAAGCGTTAAGACATTGGCTGCAAAACGTTAAGACAAAGCATCAACGTTAAAATCTCTGTAGGATTGCATTCCTTTTTAGGATGTTTCTTTTTTTCTTTGCGCATTTCAGATGTACTGGTGAACCGGCTGGTTCAATTAAACAAATCACACACTTTCAGGTGATGTGGCAAAACGACATGTGCCTGTCTTGATTCCCCCCCGGCTCACTCGCCACACCGAGAGAGAAGATGTGCAGCGTCACACGCCAACATCGCTGCACGCCAGTGCGAGCGGCGCGTCTCTCTCCGTCTCGTGGTGGCCCGAAGCATAAAGATTTCACGCGAGAACTCTGCATTGTTGTGGCGGGGCTGAAAATGACGAATGTGTCATAATCAAAGGTGACCTGGCGGCTTCTCAGATGTCAATGCCCGTGACAAATCGTACCGAGTCAGCATTGGGTTCAATTTCCATCCTCCCCTCCCTACCTGGTGGTATTTGTACAATTATCTATGACTGCTGCACACCTACACATATACACACCGTGAAAACATATTCACAAGAAGGACTGCGCAGCTGCGGGCGTGCGCGGTTTTGTTGAGACAGACACTTGAAGGCTAACTGGTGAATAAACCTATGCAAATCCAAAGTTATGTTTGTGCAGGTACAAGTGCGATATATCCACTTCAGTCAACCTGGTATGTTGGTATGTTAGTCTCGTGCCATTGTGTTTCAATCCAGGACCGATTTTAACTAAAGCTCACGCTTTATGCCGAATACTTATGCATCTACATTCAAAACTACATAGAACCTCTAAACGTCCAGCATTAAATACACAAACAATAAGACAAAGATCCCCCATGTAGTCTAGCAGGCTGTTCGCGAGCGCCTTTGAAGGTCGGCACGGCACACGAGGGGGTGGGTGGCCAGCAACACGCCCGACCGCCTTTGTCTCCCCAGTGGCTATGCTTACACAACACATCAGGTACTCATTTGAGGCTAAGTTGACCTAGAGGAGGCTCAGATATTCGTGTTGGCCATGAGAGGGAACCGAACTCGAGTCGCCGGGTTCATAGCGCAGCTCCCGCTCCCACAAACGCACACACACACGCACACACACGCACGCACACGCACGCACACGCACGCACACACACGTTGTCCGCCGTGTGGCTTTGAAGCGTATAGGGCGCCGCGAGCGACGTTGTTGTACCGCGGCAGCACTCACATGAAGAGCAGGATGCCCGTGTTGGCCATGGCAAACGAGAGGCCCAGGATCCCGCTGCCCATGATGGCGTTGCTGAGGTTGAACACAGACATCCCAAAGGACTCTCTGCCCTCATGTTGCTGAAAACACAAAGAAGAGAAACGCTCAACGTGTGCAATGGGACAGCAGCCAGATGATCTTGCGTCTCGCCAGACGTGCCTGAACCTTGCACACTGGCGAGTGCCGTGGGAGTCGTCGCACAGGTATCCAGAGAGAGCGGGCGCACTTGCTCACTTGTTGTGCTGCCTTACAAACGCCAATCGCACTTGGCCAGAAGTGTACGCATATTAAACTGAAAGCAACAACTTCCGTAGAGGTTTGATAGGTGGTCGAATTTATATGCCTAATAAATGACTCGTAATGTAGAGTATACAGAGTTGTAAATGCTGTTCTCTGCATTTGAGCTGTTACAAGGCTTTATTTAAATATGAGCTTGTTTACTTCATTTTCAAATACAATTATATTTATAAACAGCCTTTTCCGTTTACAGCAGATAATGACTATCAAAGTCTTGACATCGATCAAATGATGGTGGAGGAACAGAACTTTGATGGTCTACAGAGAGATTCGTGACCAATGTGCATGCACCGAAGAGTGCCAATTTTACTTACTGTGAAGCGTAATGTCAACTATAACTTTATGGTATCTTCATGAATCAAAGTTGAAACGATATGGAGTACAGTTCCACATGATGTACATGAAATAGTTGTTTAATCAAACATGCATAATTTAAAATAAAAGGCAGTACGGAAATATAGCGGAATGGGAGGCCCGACACATTCCATTTTCACGTTTCATTGCAGAACAGCCGAACAAACACACGACTTCCCGATGCAAAGACAACATTTTGCAACCCAAAAAAGCCCACGTTTGCTCGTACGCAAACATAGGAACTCAACACCACGACTACGGAGGCCATGACAAACAGCAACACACACAACTGTATTTGTTTTCTCTCTCAAGTTGGAATGCGTGACCATGCTCGACATCCCCTTCACGATGACGGCGACGATGGCGGGCGGGTCAGAGAAGAGGAGCTCGGAAAGACGAAACGTCGGCGGGGTTCAGAAACGCGAGTGGTGAGGTCAAGCGCACCCTATTTCAGTGAGGCTCTTACAAGTTACAACGCCCGACAGGCCCCGTACTTAACCCATGATTGATAATCAACACATGTCTGTTTACTGTACCACAGTTTATACAGCTTTTAAATTTACGGTGTGTATTGTCTAAACAGGTAAATGTGGGTAAGAATTTTGGAAACAAAAGACTTACATCATATTTCTTTACTCCACCATTGAGAAAGTTGGCACTTTCTGTTTCAAACTGTTCATCGTATTGACTGCGAAAAGAACGGACAGCAGAGGTGGCAATGAACTTTCCTCTCATCCAAAGATGGGCGGTGCAACTCAAGGATTAAGCAAACATCCCCAACCCCATGGCAATGACACATCCAGCAAAAACACACACAATCTCAGAGCTGTGTAAACACAGAAAATTAAACAACAATACAGCATCGATAGCATTTACGTGTGGTATGTGTACCAGATGAGAGGTTGTATAATAAAAGGCACGCTGCCGTGTACGCTTCCCGAGTGTTAATAATTAAACGGGTGTGCACCGTGTGTGGCCACCAGGGGTAAATTACGGCTATTAGCACCGTCACGCACACACATCGTGATTCATGGAAACTGAATGTACACACCTGCTCAACATTTCAATTACTTATTTAACTCTTCTCCTAGCGGCAAACCATTGCCTTTCTTTCAGTACCAAATTGTTTTAATATATAGCTTGAAACTTGGGTCATTTACATTGAAAAGTATCCTTCAAATGTTGCACAGGTGTTTGAACAAACACTGACATTTTTACAAAAGTTGTGACTCTGTCCTGAACTTAAACACGATGTTGTTAATTTTGCTAACGGCATTCCCAGCAGCAGACAAATCAAGCCACTCGCTTCGTGATAACTCCATTAGCACGGTCACCGCTCTCCACAGCCAACCGATTCCATACATCATTTAATGTTGTATATTGGCCATCTGATCATGATCAATATTCTTTTCTGTCAAGCGCTGCACACTTATAAATGAAATCTTTCCTCAATATCTAAATAATTTAATCATCATTAATCACCGAGAATTGCATTGACTTCAATCAGGAGATCATTGCCGGCTGGGTGCAATTTTAGACACGAGACCGACGGGTCCAATCTTGTCGCCAGCATCCCCAAGGTTTCATCCCAATTACGACATCGGCGGCGTCGTAAGTCTCAGAATCCTCCCGAACTCTCGCCGCGCAGCACAGCATGCTCAAGAAGAGTCCACGGGAGGAGACGTCGCGGAACTTTTAGTTTCTGAAATCTCATCGAGTGACCCTCCTAGCCGCACTCGGCATCGCACTCCCCCACGCGCACTGCCGAACAGAGGAACGCTCGTCACAAGAGTCGAGCCCATGTATTCGTTTGAACTCTCAGAGCTGGAATTCGGCCAGATTAAGTGCAAAAACCAAATCTACGATGACATGCTGGTTTTTAATGCAATTATTAGTGACCGGAACGGAATTCGTCTAAATCACAGTTGGCTGACGGTGTGAAAATCGAAACCAGGCTCTCACCTTGCCAGTGCCATTACTTTTGACAAGGAATAAAAATCATGCAGACGCATGGACTCTGTAGCAATGTCCAACGTGTGTCTGCCTCTCACAAGTGTTTATAAGCACCATGGAAGCGGATGGGTAGCTGTTAGGGCACAACCAGTTGTCATATTTGCCTCGCAATCTTTTTCACACCTTTCCATCAATTGTGGCTGGCTTTCTATAACGCAAAGTGCCTAACAGCACCACAAGTTTAAATAAAAATTCCATGTAAACTTAATCGTCTCGACAAGAGGTTATCGTGACCCCACATTTCAGAGATAAAAACACACACACTGTAGTAAGCAGCCTGCGCCCCTTTAAATGGAGGAAAACCAAAACTCCACAAACTCTCTCCTGAAGCCCTACCCGTGGTTAGCGGACCTCGACATTGGCATTCGAGCTCCCGAATGCATTGCTGCCGTACGCAAGAATAGAACAGATAGAGACCGACAGAGCCTTAGTTGGAGTGAGTGGCAGTGGAGCGGTGTTGGTGCATCTCTCTCTCTCTCTCCATCTACCTGATGGTCACTTTGTCTGCCTCGGAGGGCACCGGGTAGCCATCCTCTCCGCTGTCCCTGCTGTCATTGTCATTGACGAAGATGTCCGAGCGAAGTTCCAGCTGGTCCTTTGCCATGGCGATGGGAGGTCGATGTTGGAAACAGGCTGCGGGCGAATTTGGCGTTTGTGCTTTCAAAACGTTATCGTTTTATATTTTTGGAGAGAAGACGCAATTTTCCAATTGAGTTAAGAAATGTCTTGTTATTTGAATGTCAACGTTTTGCCTGCTACACAGAGCATATGGTAAATGTCCTCCTCCTCCTCGAAGATCGCGTGACCTGTTAACACACAAAAAACAGCACACAAGTGGCATTATTAACAGTTGGTTAATGTAGCTCTATAGCAGCACATAGGCAGTCGTGCCAGTCTTAGCAGGTAGCCAACTGAAGTGCTCCTCACAGTACCAATCCACTGCAGATTTAACAACACTACCAACCTCAAACACATTTGTCAATAACACCGTGGCCTTAAAAGAAATATATATATAACCGGCGACGTTTCGGGCAATGCCCCTTCTTCATGGACACATGCAATGAAGCATGACGAACACAAGTCGTCGGCAAGAGTCCAGACTGCACCGCTGTGTGCGTGTGGCACGACTGACATTAACGATGTGCTGGGATCCAACCTCAGCGGTGGAAAGGTTCAAGGCTAATAAGAGTACTGTAGAACTTAATAACGATGATAGTGTAGGAGCTTGCGTTAATCCCA
This sequence comes from Entosphenus tridentatus, assembly GCA_014621495.2. Classification (NCBI taxonomy): domain Eukaryota; kingdom Metazoa; phylum Chordata; class Hyperoartia; order Petromyzontiformes; family Petromyzontidae; genus Entosphenus; species Entosphenus tridentatus. The sequence goes on from CM025655.2 coordinate 10,410,711, forward strand.
TTGATCAAACAACATTCAATACGTGTTGTAGCTGTACAATGTGCAATACTATATACCAAGATCACACCCCATCACAAGTAACGTTTAAAACGGCATGTACAGCACTGCCTACAACCAAACTACACCCAACTACAGTAATTAAAAGACATTAAACAAGAGGTTAGAAGCTTAATTTCGTAAAGTGAAGTAAATGACAATTCCTCGCGATAACCTCGATCGTGCACGCCTGTAGTGAATGAGGCACATCAGAAACAAGTCTACACACACACACAGCGCCTGTGGTGAATGAAACACATCAGATGCAAGTCTACACACACACAGCGCCTGTGGTGAATGAAACACATCAGAAACAAGTCTACACACACACAGCGCTTCGTACTCTACCTACACACACACACAGCAGGTTCACATAGTTGTGACATTGCAGGCACGATTGGTCCAGAGCTAAGGGATATCACCTTACCTCGTTAGTTCTGGAGCTGTTCGCCAAATGTAGTAAACCAGAGAACAGCAGTTATTACGTAAGTCGGATGGATATAAAACAATCAAATAAATGAATAAACAGCTTCGTACTTAAGTGGAAACCAAAACAATATATATAAATCAAACCCCACAATAACTGAAACCGAACAAACGTTGCTTTATTATTTTGTGCCGCAGCAAATATTTGCAGTTATTAAGTTATTCAATTTTACGCCTTTAAAGACTTTCCTCTTTGCGTTTCTTGCAAACTTTTGCAACGCACGGGCGAACAACAGAGAATGAGCACGGCGACTGCTATTTATATGAAGAGGCAGCCCCGCCCCCACACACCAAGCCCCGCCCCCACACCCCCCCCCCCCCCCACCCCCCCCACCCCCCCCCCACATGCCCAAGCCCCGCCCCCACACGACCAGCCCCGCCCTCACACACCAAGCCCCGCCCCCAACACGCCCAAGCCCCGCCCTCACACACCAAGCCCCGTCCCCAACACGCCCAAGCTCCGCCCTCAACACGGCCAGCCCCTCCCTCACCAAGCCCCGCCCCCAACACGCCCAAGCCGCCCCCAACACGCCCAAGCCCCGCCCTCACACACCAAGCCCCGCCCCCAATACGGCCAAGCCCCGCCCCCAATACGCCCAAGCCCCGCCTCCAATACGCCCAAGCCCCGCCCCCAACACGCCCAGCCCCTCCCTCACCAAGTCCCGCCCCCAATACGCCCCCCGCCAAACCTCCTACGCATTTCACAAGTTGTACTAATCGCATATCTGCATTTTCCATAAATATGCTAAATTTCCTCTTGATATGCAAATTATTTTGTCAAGGCGCTCTTCCTCCTCCCTCCCAGCTTAAATAGACGCTCCAAGCCTGGGGTGTGTCATTCAGACTCTGTCGTCTCGACCTGTTCTTCACCTGAGGACGGCTGCCTGCGTTGTGGCCGAAACGTCGTGAGAATTATTTTATTATGTTTTAATTTTATTATATTATTATTTCCATTCTACGTGACTTTACCGAAAGAACCAAGAAGATTAATCCCTGCAGTCACGAAAGCTTTAAATCGAAATTCGTGACAGGTTTCTGCGTTCCCACTCAGTGGATGGCCCCCTTCGTAAGAGCCCCGGCCCCTTGCCCAAACGCGAAAAGGCACACACACACACAGTGTGTCTAATGTCCTTCATGCACAAGCGCAGTGTCTGTGTGTGTCTGGCTCTCCACACGCACGCTCAAAGTACTTCTTACATAACCTCGTTGGCCCAATGGCCTGCTGAGGAGTGTACACAAGTTCAGCAGCATTCATTCCGTACGAGAAACAACAACAAACATCCACTTTTGTTTAACACGCAAGTCAGGATTATTTGCATCAGCAGTGTCAGCCTTGCTTTCGTTAATGTTGGTGACCTGCCAGACGTTACAGGCAAGGTAAGATTGGTCTGTCGGCACTATCTCCCACGTTCTCCCACCAAACCATCATCAGCCACGGCCAAGACAGCCAGATGAAGGCCTCCCCAATCCATCACCATCTCTCACTATGCTGCCATAGATCCACACCTAGAACCTTACGCGCTCATTTAGTCGCTCCATCTCATTGAAAGGCGTCCTATTGGACCACTCTCCACCAATTAGCACCTCTGATTAGTACGTTTGGCTACGTACGGTGCGAAAGAAGTTCAACATACATATTCTAAATCTTGACTTAAAGCTTTCGTGACTGCAGGAATTCATATATACATACTCCAATTTATTCAACTTGTTTATTTTGTATTTACTACTATACCCTGGGAGTGTGTTGGCATTCGTAGCATGGAAGTATGTGGATCCAGTAATTTATCTACATATTTAATATCATGTCCGTGCCACAAAATCCCGAATTTACATCACCCAGCGACATGATTCAATCACTCCCTCTGGGAGGTCGTGCAGTGGTGCAGTGGCTTTGGTAAAAAAAACGTAACCTGAATTTGATTTAAAAACAGCAGTGAATTGAAAACGGGACTGTAAACTCTTCTCAGAATTCAAAATCATGAATGTGTACTACTACATGATACTGCACACTTTATCATAGTACATTCGATCTTAATGGGTATATATGTTGCATGTAACAACGAAACGCGATGGTGGTTCTTGATGTGCACCCTTGATTCCCATGGCGGGTGAACGCACCACGGGCATGCTGGGTTTGGTCTGACACAAGTGGGCACGACGGGAAGTTACATAACTCAGTGCGCAAGAAACGACAACAAAGGAAAGATGCTTTGCATTCTTTCGTGGCTCTCATTTGAGTTGCTAAAATGGTTGGAAATATGTATATACCTCTAGACACCGTACGTCGTTGCACCCCAGATGCATGCCAGATAAACAAACATTGGTTGGGCACAACACTTCAGAGCTGTATATGCAGTATAATAAGCACATCCCTTACCAACGAGAAGTGCAATCATTTACTAAAGATTCTGCAGTAAAATGTCGAATTCATTCCGCACTCTGGTTGACTGCGAAATGTTTGAACAATGACTCACACGATTAGTGAGAATTTGAAACGATAATTTATATATTTATTATGCAAATGTATCCATTGGTTTCGCACTAAATACATATGCAGGCCCTGCATCCCATATCCTATCATGTTTCCACCTCCCATGTACAAGTATATCTCCTGTATTTACTTCTATAAATATAGTTCTTTGGTCACAAAATATCTTGCAGAATAGCACACTCGTACAGCTAATAATAAGGGTGGAATGTCTTATCATTCATCATCACCTATACAAATACAATGACATGCAATGAGGGGAAATATTTTTTAAAAACGCCAGCATCTCAAAATACATCAAGTGGACAACTATCACGATATAAACTTAGAGGTGACTTGTGTCCTTCACGATTGAATAAGCGAAACAAGCTTCTCCAGAAGCACACACACACACGCACACACGCCCATACAAAGAGAAACGCAAACACACTAAGAGGTTGCATCATTACCCGCTTAGGGAGTGCCGTGTCCCCACGCTGCCCGACAGAGGTCAGACTTCACTCGACTGCCCTGGTGGCCAGGACCAGCCACACGGTCGTGCCTTGGGGCAGCCTCACTCCGAGGCAGCAGATTGTAGACACAACACGGCTCAAACTTGGTGCGCAAATGCAACATGACCGCTCATTTCAGTAGCAAACCACTCGCAGTTTTAAGGACAGATTTCACACACTCTTTGGTTCAGCAATTGCTTCTTGCTGTGGTTGTCCCACCTGATGACGGACGCTTGTGTTGCGCCCGAAACGTCGTGGTTTAATTTATTTTATTTTCTACCCACGTGACTTTACCGAAAGAACCAAAGAGTATGGATCCCTGCAGTCACGAAAACTTCAAATCTAGATAAGATTTCACATACAAAACCACGTATTTGCACGTCACCTTCATTGCAATGTTAATTGTATATTTGCCAATCTTTGTATTTCTGGGTTTTCTGTCAGTTGTTATTTTTTTTAAGTCGGATGCAAGTACAGCTACATTCGATGGGAAGTGTTAACATCACGTTTGGCAAGGTTCCTCAGTGGAAACATACTTTGCAGGACCCTCCTGAAAAAGTGTTATGCCAATCGGTGACGAAGCTTCCCTTGGTAAGCGTAGGGATTATAAAATTGGACAGCGTTTATATTATCTTCAGTGCACACGATAGGATTACAAACAGGCGAATGTGAACAGTGGCGGCCATTCATGAGGCTTCCTCCACTGGAGGAAAGGTAACACGGACAAATGAAACGGCGCCAAACTACGCGTTGTAGATGTTACAAAGTGCACAGTATTACAGGATCGTGCCTGCAAGTAAGGCGACGGACTAGTCCCTTGCTTGGTAGGCACGGAGCCCACAAACCTCACAAAACCCCACAAACACCACCACCTGTGAAGCAACAGCACCGATTTAGAGTGGATGCTACCACTTGCACTGCGTTCTTTTGTCGGGGCAATGAAGGGGCACAGCAGCGGCCTTGGCCACTTGCCTGCTGCACAGTTAGACATTGCTGTTGCATATTGTTACACACTGCTGCTGCACATTGCTATACATTGCTGCTGCACATGTACTTGTCAGTTACTCGACTTAAACCAGATATCCACCCCACTCGCTCTCACACCAACAACAGCCTCTTTCCCAATGTCCCGTCCACACCCCGCTTGAATCAATGTATTGTGTCATTAGCCCAAGAATCTATTTTGATCGACGGATAGATGCACTGTGACACGCCAACTATAGCCGATGCTTCGTCACGCCAATTTGCACAGCGCTCCGCTGGGGCGCTCATCACAACGCCATTCGTCACCGTTCGTCACCGTTCGTCACAACGCTGGGCCAATCGGCAGGTGAGAGGTCTGCTCGTTTCACACGTGGATTGGTCTCCTCGTGACAACGGCGGCGGCTCCCCTTGTGGTATTCCCGCACGTGGAGTGCCGTGATCTCACGTCGACCACTAAAGGTGGGTCAGCGATGACCGCTGGGTTAGCCCGTGTCACGCGCTGCCAAGGAGCAGAATAACAACGCCCCACGTTATCTCCTTTTTGTCAAAGCGTCCCAAATATTAATAAATATATAAAGCCGCAGGGTCTTGTTTTTCACACAATGTCAACATGCGCCATCACCAGCTGCCCTCTGCTAACCGACGTTATATTTTCCATTATCATCTATATGCTGACACACAATACGTATTCCATTGCCAGGTATTGCCTTTGCAAAAGTTTGGCCAAGTATATTTATCTTCTGGGTTCTTTCGGTAAGTATATTCATCTTGCGACAGGCACGAATTACTTCCGAAAGCATTCAATGTAAATTTTCGTAAATTCATGTGCAACGTTATTTGCAACCAAACTTTCAAATGTGTTGCATTCGGTGACATGCCTCGAGCTCTGCTTTGATGGAAATCGAAATAATAAATGAGCCATCTTGTCTCGGTGTCCTGGCGCCCAGCAGCAAGCGGTGCAGTGCAGAAAGCGGGTTGCTGCCCAATTTGTGTGGCCGCTGAGTGCTGCCTCGTCATTTGCGTGGGATTTTTTCTCTTCCAGCAACTCCGGTTTCCTCGCAAACTTTAAAACAAACCTAAAGAATGTCGTCCAACATTTCACTGCCCCCACAGGGAGCCGGGACACCTCAGCGAGAGACGATTCTGAGCAAAATAATTATTCTAATTCAGTATGAAACCTTTGGGCCATGACAATTTCACACAAAGACCTCCTCTGAATATTGCATTAAAAAACACACACAACTGTTTACACCTAATACAATTTTTAATTGACGTTCGCCTTATATTCCATCTGGCACCACTCCATTTGGCAAGGGAATCCATGCCAGCCTTTTCAATTCACCAGGGCCTAACGGAATGTTCAGATGCCTTGTAATTAGTGCAACTTCGCACGTAAACAACGAGCACTAATTGTATGGCACGAAAAAAGTTCGCCCGACGGGCAATGCACCTGTTCACAGCAGTTCCGACTGCAGGGGGGGGAACTGCACCTCCTGAAAAGAATGGGAGCCACAATAATTGCAACCGTAATCACCCTACAAGAGGCACTTTCCGCCACCACCACCACCACCACCCTCCCCCCCTGTATTGCGGGTGCGATCTAGAATGTGGTGCGTGTGCGTGTGTTTGATAAAAGTTCTGCAATTGCATTGGCATCGGACGCACGCTTTGCGTGCGTCTTACTTTTCAAAGCGCCTTATAATCCAGAGCATACGGTGCACCGTGTGTCCCTCACATGAAAAGCCTACTCTGACCCTCTGTCCACAAACATGTATTGCAACAATGTTTGTTCTTTCTGAAAACCCAGGGTTGTTTGTCCTGTACATATGACAAAAACACACACGCGCACAAACCCAGAGACAAGAAACGAGACCCGTTACAATAACACCGATATTTACCACGCAATTTAAACAGATTACAGAGTTGCTAAACATTGTTGTTGTTTGAGTAGCAATTCAGCAAAAAACACGAAATCCAGCAAACAGCCATTCAGTAAAAATATGTTTTTGGAAAGATGGTGTCCCACATCATGTGATACTGGGTGGTCTTGGTTTCAAAATAAAACGCACATGTTGAAAATTGCTAACACGCGTACCGCGAGATGCGACACACTGCAATTTAATATTCAACAGCTCAAAGCAGCGTTCGTTGTTTTCTGTAAAAAGTAGCTTTGCTTTGTAGTTATGCTTCGGGCCAGAGACGAGACATCGGTTTGAATGTTTAAAATTAAACTAATTGCATTTTTGTTTCCATTTTTATGTTACGACTTTGTTGTTTGAATGTGATTAGATTTTTGCTTAAAAAATGTGATTTTCACAAAGTATTCATCACGACTAACCTGATCGATCGCTGCCTGAGAATTTAACACAAATCTGAAATCGCAAACAAGACCACAAGCGTGCCTTTAACAACGGCAATCTCTTTAAGATTACACGACATCTCACGCGTGACGGTGCACTTCAAAATGAGACGCAATACACGTTCACAGACCGCTCGTGTAATCGCCAATGGTGATCATCATCGTCATCATCGTCGTCAGCCAGGACTAATCCACTGCTGGAAGAAGCCCTGCACAGGCCGTCACCAACGTCCCGATTATAATCGTGGGGGCAACGACTTGACCTTCAAGGCATAGGTTTCGCCAATAAAGTAAATGAATATATATATAACTGGAGCGTTTGTGTTGATCTCAACACAATCACCGAAAATTGTATACGTTTTGTTTATTTATTCTATCCGAAATCTGAATTCAGACTTGCTTCAGTTGTACCAAGTTACAGACATCGAAGGAGACATGGGTACACATCGTGTGCTGTCTCGTGCTACAGTATATGAGTGATGCTGCCGAGGATGTTCTGTGCTCTGCCACTGTTGGGAGTGGGGGGGGGTCTTGTGATGGTGGAGTACAACTTTGTTCTATCATTCATGCCGGCAGAAGCGATTTGCACACACGCGCACACACCAAAAAACAAAACAGCAGCGCTGTACTACAAGACACGCAAAGGTTTCAACGACGAAGACACGACAGCCATAATCTCTCTCTCTCTCTTCCCCAGCTTATGTTTAATCTGCACTCGCTTTTACAAACACAAGAATGCTGACACAACGCAAAATACATTTCGAGATTTCAAGAGGCTTGTTATTACAAAATATTATTACAAAACTGTGTGGGCTCTAGTCGAAGATTGACTTTGGTAGCATGCCATGAATAAATAAAATGTATCTCTCTATCCATGACACGGAAGTTAGGTGAGGGTGAAATTGCATATTTTGTATCCTTTTTACAATCGTCCACGTCGCACTTTCGAATGCAACATTGTACCCTCACGGACGCCACAAGCGATCACTCCTAAGCACATTTCCTCAAACAACTGCAGACCCCTCCAGCCGATCTGACCTCAAAATTCGTGGAAAATTTCAACTGCAATGATCTAAGCAGGAAATGTAATGTGGGTGAGCTCTGAAAAAAGTAGGTTACGATCGGTGAGATAAATACGCGTTTAAATAAAATAACGATGGCAAAGTGTATTTGCGATTGGATCAGCGGTGACCAACTGGACGCGCTCGACTCGACAGCTGTAGTTTTCCACCGTCCGCTCGAGTGAAGCATTCACGGCCTTTTAATTTCACAATTAATCACCCGGCAAGAGTAGCACATTCGCTCACGTCAGGTTTCCAGTTTGTTCTTACGCAAGCACTCAGCCGGCTTCTGGGAAGGAGATGTAGGTAGGAGCGGTGAGGGGTGGGGGCCTGGGTCTCGTGGGAGGCAGTAAATGGGGGTAAAAACAGCGGAACGGAGAGGTGAGAGAGGGGAGAGAGGGGGGGAGAGGTGAGAGAGGGGAGAGAGAGGTGAGAGAGGTGAGAGAGGGGAGAGAGAGGGGAGAGAGGGAGGAGAGAGGTGAGAGAGGGGGGAGAGGTGAGAGAGGTGAGAGAGAGGGGAGAGAGGGAGGAGAGAGGTGAGAGAGGGGAGAGAGGGGAGAGAGGTGACACGAGCCTGGTGGTGTCGTCACTCTGGCAGCCATCAATCAGTGGCCGCCTGGCTCTGGGGTCAGAGGGCTGAGCTGGCACTGCTGGGGTACTGGGTTGGATTCTGGCTTCCAGCCGCCTGTGATGAAACCAGATTGTCAAGCGTAGCGATTTTATGGTCTCACCCGGTCACCGATGACTGCAGACGAAGCCATCGTGCCGTATTCAATTTGGCTTCTGCACTTAATTTGGCTTATCCCAACTCTGAGAATGAAACCATTTCAGTTCGATTGACGTGCAACAGTCGCTCTTTTTCAGGGCATTATAAAAAGTGTGGCCACCAAAAAAATGGACAAAGAAGACGTCGACTGAAGGTGACTCCAGATGCAGTTCGGCGACACCATCTTCCGAGATTGTTCTTCGACGCAGCGTGATGCACTGCTCGCTGCAGACGTTTGAACAGAAACGTCTTCGCCTCGTAGCATTACGGCAAAAACGTGCAATTCCAAGGGTGCCGCACGGCTCCCCGGCGCGACCTTGGGTCGCACCACTCGTTGTTCGGCACGGCGTCCGACGTTTCGTTCCTCGTGCCGGGAGCACCTTCAGGAACTAGAGCCAGTTCCTGAAGACCGCAGCACGTGGCACATCCCGAAAATACGTTTGGGAGCTATTTTTGCGTGGTTTTTTTTTATCAAACTGGGAAAGAAATGAGCCTGCAAATTCGTCCGACGGTCACCGCGGCGGGTGAGTGTTTGCATAAACCCAAAGAAAGCACGGAGCCGTGTGGACAGCGGGCCGGCACGGAGGCCGGCTGCAAGCTAAGCAACTTGCCTGTTTTCTAAATAAGCATTGCAGATTCCCTCCGCCTCTTCAGATACAGGCGTAAGACCTTCTCGTGTGCCTCTGCCCAAACCCAAATTGAATTGTGCTCCAGTGTTCCCAACAGCGAAAGAACTGCGTAGTGGCACCGTGAAACACACACACACTCTCTAGAGTATTTAATGAATGAAAACAAAAACCCTCCATTTACCAAGTAATGTATTGTCATTGGTCAGAGTTGAAGGGAAACTATATCTGCACTGTAATTATAGCACGGATAGTTGTGATCAAACGGGCCCTGATGTAAGAGCGTCCGATGTGTCTTTGAGTAATCACTGACGAGGCTGAGGCCCTGCAGGGAAAGTAAAAGTCTGGATTTCCAAAACTGCTCTGCAGCAACTGAACCCTGCACACAGCAACGTGGCCTCGTCCGCAACGCGGCCACACACGCGCTTCTTCGGAGTCGGTGGTCTGATTAAGGCCGAGAGCTTCCGTGCGCGCCATGCACCTCTTTGTGCGTTGTTAAATCAACAGCCCTGCAGGGTACACGTTATTTTTTACTGGCGGGAAACTGCTTTTCTTTTGCTGCAAAATCATCGCAGAGTGGTGATGCCCAACACTTTCCTTGTCGTGCGCCCACTACCAGCCCCTATGAGCTGTCGGCTTACTGCTACCAGTGCTATCGACTGTCCGTACACTGCTACCAGACCTATCACATCACCTCTGCTTGTACCCCGATCGGGCTATCACCTGTCCACGTACCCCCACAGGTCTATCAACTCTCCGTGCAAATGTCACAAACGGAATGGCGCACAATCAGAGCACATGGATTACAGAGGCGCCCAAGCGCATGTACACAGCTAAGCGTGTCCAGCGTCAGAATTCACACGTGCAATTCTAACGCTGTACACGCTATTCCAGCGCGAGACTGTGAATTGAAGAGTGGGGCATGCTTGGAGATGTTGAGAGCAGAGGAAAGCGCGTGTGGGGAGGTGGCAGTTAGTCAGTGCGAGATGTTCAACACCTTCACGGCTGCAATTGCTGCTAAAAAAAGAAACACGCAATGAGGCATTAATAACGAGAAAGAGTGAGCCAGATGGGCTGCGAATATAATGTTCTTGGCCGAGTTGAAAAACAAACCACGATCGAACAACACGTTATCCTCAACTGGATTCATGATATATGACCGACAAAAGTATGCAATTGTTAAAGCAAATAACACCGAAGGGTGTCGTGGTGTCGGTGTGAATCCCTTTATGGAACACGCAATTTTATTGTCAGATTTAATCACCGTAAGAGTAATTTATTTGCCAATGGCGAGCCTCCGCGTGGCTAGGCATCTCTGTCGTTCTCTGGTCTCACTCTATGCAATAGATATCATGTTTAAGGATCGAAGAACTCTAAATAGCTATTACTGGAGCCTAGCGTAGATAAATTAAGGGTTTTAGAGAAAGGACTTTGAGAGAAGGCCAATACTAACGTGGAAACGTTTTTAAATATTCACATTTTTATTTTATATCAATATAATAAATAAAGCCAGATATCCCGTTCAGGCTCGAGCTAAACAACTGTAAGAATGCCGTTTATTTACCCTGGCATTCCGTCATGAGTCTCAAGGCTTTATTCAGGAGGATTCTGCATTGGGATGTTTGCCCTATGTCGTTCATTTTGTTTGGCTCGTGGAAAGAAGTCGGAGTACTCACAAAAAACCGCACGCATACGAGGGGTTAACAGTCAAAGCTCTGCACAGATGGATTCAATAATCTATTGCTGTATGTCTATGTTTTCGCCACCTTGGCAGCAAAAGCCTACAACACCTGGCATTAGGTAGTCTTTCACCGAAGTACTAACCAGGCTCAGATCTGCTTAGCTTCCAAACTCTGAGGAGATGGGACACATTCACAATGATTTGGTTATACGTAGCCATTGCGTTGAGCATGCTAATGTGTGTGGCGCTGTGTAAAATTGCCATTTTTTGTAAATATTTTAAAGATCATTGATCTGTGGGCCAATTCCTGTGGTCTGCAGAAGGAGATAACACAGAACTACGTCCGAGATATCTTCAAGTGACCTCTTATCATCCACACTGGGAGAGGGGTGGAGAGCTGCAATGTCTCCTATACCCTGCTATAGAGATGTTGACCCCGTGGCTATCAAACCGAGACTCGTAATTTTCAGTGGCAATTTTGCCTCATTAAGTTAACAACCAAAATATGAATGACTGGGGCAGGGGGGGGGCATTCGGATCTTAATACCATTCACAGGCTACAATTAAGAATTTGGATTAATCATGGATGGCTGGAATCTGGCAGGGAACCCTGGAAGAAGTGAACCCTGCAAGTAAGTGAACCCGGCAAGTAAGTGAACCCTGCAAGTAAGTGAACCCTGCAAGTAAGTGAACCCTGCAAGTAAGTGAACCCTGGCAGTGAACCCTGCAAGTAAGTGAACCCTGCAAGTAAGTGAGCCATGCAAGTAAGTGAACCCTGTAAGTAAGTGAACCCTGTAAGTGAACCCTGTAAGTGAACCCTGCAAGTAAGTGAACCCTGCAAGTAAGTGAACCCTGGAAGATGTGAACCCTGGCAGTGAACCCTGCAAGTAAGTGAACCGTGGATCTCAGCAGTGCCGACTCAAGCGATTGGACTCCTGGGAGGCAGCCACCTGGCCACATCATGGCCAACATTTTTGCCAAAATCACTACAAATTTAAACAGCTTCCAATTAAAACTCAATTACATTATTTTAAAAAACCCCAAATTAATCACGAGGTAGTCATGTATCATTAAAATCGCATTAGTGTATTAAGTTGTGTTCGTACAAAGGTGCTTATATAATGCGCATTGCAATTAAATCATGGGTCTCTTCTGTAGAACAAGAGGCTATAATAAAGCGAAGGAGCTGTCACCGGAGGTTCAAACCAGAAAGGGTGAATGCACCACTTTCATTTTAGGCTCTTGCACGGGGTGGCGTAGACTGGTGCGGGACAGCCACGTAAGTGGTGAGGACACAGATGGGGGGAAGGGGGCGAAGGCACAGCCAGGGAGGAGCGGCTGCACAGTGACCCACGGCATCTGGTGCGCGTCTCCCGCAACCCCACCGGTCCCGCCGTCCCGTTCAACCCCTCGCAATTTACGCCGCTGCAGCTTTAATAACAACGGCCTCGCCGCCCGCGGCCCATCGCTGGCGGCGCTGCGTCAAACAGACGCCGCGTCGCGATCCTCGCCAGCGCCAAGCCCGGCGGGATATTTTTAGACGCCACGTGACGGGGGCCACAGGATGAGGCCGTACGGACGAAGCGGGTCGGGTGGCCCGCGTCGCTCCGGGCGGCTCGCCGTGAAGTTACAAGACGCGGCGGGGTCTGCGCTCGCCGCGGCCTCTCGGCAACGTGGAGGGTGGACGCCGTGCGGCGGGGCTGGGTTACGGGGCTCCGCTGTAACGTTCCATGCCCCGTCACGGACTGATGATCCCGTGTTGGAGTGAGGTGGGGGGGGAGCTCCAGTTACAGCGATGGTGCTTGCCTCTTGCTCCAGCGCCCCCTTGATGTTAATCAAACGCATGGCGCATTATCGGGTTCACGCACCGTTCCCCTAATAGGAACATCTTGTGTGTGTTGACGTGGGGACTGGAAGATATCTCTTTGACATGGTTTCCCTGGTCGGTGAGGTTTATTTTATTGGTGTCATTGGAAAAAAAATTTAATCGCCTGGAAGATCTCACGGAAATATTGAATTGACCACTTGGAGGGGATCGCTGTCGTGAATAATCTCGTCGCGTGTTCCATGAGCCACGTCATAATAATAATTCGAGGGCGAACTCGGGTTGCCAGCACAGCGCTGCTGCGTTTCCACAGATTTGGTCAATGTCACTTGGTCGCCATTTCGAACCAGAGTCAGAAAAACGAGGGTGGCATCAAAACTCACGCTCGACATGCGAGAAGGTGGCGAGGATGTCCGCTAATATTGTGATCGTGCGCCGATTCTTCGGTTCAAAGCGAGTCTTATGATCACGAAAACATGTGGAATCGTGCACGAGCATCAATGACTGCCGATCCCGATGTGTTGACGCTGACCCCTGTTGCCTCCAGAGGCTGCTGCATTCACCGTGACCTTGACACAGAATAAATTACTGAATCAAATCGTGACTTTGATTCGTGGCAATTCATCGAAACACGCGGTGGAGGAGGCGGCAGGTGGAGTGGGGTCGTAGTTAAATGGTTAATTCACACGTGAGGATTTCAGCCCATTATCAACGTCAAAGGTGAGTGGAGTCAGAGTGAGTGGAAAAACTCGCGCGTGCGGTCTGCTCTGTTATTGTATCACCGCCCACCTCGTAAAGCGTCACCCGCGGAGTCCAGGTGAACGCGGCGGTGTTGTCACAAAGCTACCTGGAGCGGCCACCTCGTGCTGTGGGTGGTAACGCTAACCGTGCGGACAGCGCCGTCTCCCCTCCAACGCTGGACGCTACTCGCTAAGATCGTCTTGTCGCTCGGGATTAAGTTGGTGGCCCAAAATGACCTGCAAGTATAGACCACGTGTCCGACATGAATCCCTCATTTCAGGAACAACAATAAAAAAGTGTCCAAGTCTGCCCCAGCTGTGCGATACAATCCAGCAGTCCAGACTGGATTTAGACACGAATGTGAGCCGGCCTCAGACTGACGGTACAGAGGAACAATGTACGTAGAGATGATAAAAATGGCTTGGTATTTGTGGAGGGTATGGTGGGTGTCACGTTGGCGAGATTTACACCTACATCCACGGCAGTCCTCGCATTTATTTTCTCGAGTCGAGTTTGGCATGGGGGGAACGGTTGTGTGTAATGTATACTGTTGAGCATTTTATGATTTACACATTGAATGGGAAACCGTTGTAATAATTTGTACGAAGCTTGCGTGAAATCTCTACATCAACAAAAATTCAAAGCAATAACTACAACTTCTCATCTGTGGTTTATGCAACAAGAATTGCACATCTTGAAATGATCAGAAAACAAACCGAACACTGAAAAATAAATTAAAAACCCAAATAAATTATTTTCTTTCCCTTTTATTTGACTCAATTTAACACATCTACATGAACAGGAGGGTTTCCCTTGGCAGTTAAATGTATTAATTTGCAACGTGTCCAAGTAATTCAGTGCCACGCCAGGTCCCCCGTGCCAGTACTCACGACGTTGACACACACTTTGTCCACATTGAATGTCCAAAGCATCGGACACGGCTTGAGTCACGTGCGTGAAAGCTTGTCGTGAGTGACCGTGGGTCAACATTCGTCACACGTGCGCAGGACTAAAGCGCCCCTAGACGCGTGACCGTAATTCATGGACGGAGACCCACTTAGTATCAATTTGATTCCTTTAATGTTATTGTGTGAACAGGAAGTTCCGATGCAACAATAAAAAAGTCCTGTAACTCTGCCAAGGCCACTAAGCCTGTCTGCCGCCATATAACAGTAATCATAAAATAAAGGCAATGTAAAATTACTTATCAATCATGCCAGGAACAAAGTAGTAAAATACCACTATCACGAAAATTACTTATTACCACAATGTAAAATAAACCCGTAACAATCGCAGCATTAACCAATGACAACGTTCACATGCCATGTGAATGGTCATAAATGTGGACGCTCGTTTGGCCGGTGAAGATAATGAAGCTATATTGCGCTTGCAAGGCAACCTGGGTAATTGAAGCGTGGTGGGTAATTCAATCTGTTGTGACAGATACCACGAGGTTGTAGCCCCTTTAACCCCTGGATTATGGTGCATGTTACTAAAATGGAACCGTCGGAGATAAGAGACTTTTATCTCACTTCTGTGAATGCGCACGTACCCAATCTAATAACGACAACGAAGAGTTCCTTTTTCTCACACCGATCGACGAAAATGCCACGCGCCTCGAACTGTTCTCCACCCCACTCTCCTCCCCCGCTGCGATTTCATGAATAGTTACGATTCGGATTTGCGATTCGAGCTTCAATTACATTTCGTCCCCGTTGCTACCCTCTCTGTTGGGCTATTTTTTGTTTGCACAATTTTGTTTGCTCCATGGGCCCGAACGTAACGTGAGCAAAAACATTTTCGGTAATTTGCAAGATTTGTTGTAATTTGTACGATTCCGATCAAGTCTAAGATTTTGAAACGCCTACATTCTGCCAAAACCTTCCTTTACTCAACTGGTTTTTATCTTAACATACACTTCACTTGGCCACATCATAAGAATCCATGGATACAGTTATTGTTAACAAATGTTGAACGCTCAAAGCAGATTGCAATCATCAGATCATTCTGCACGATGTTTGAGAATCCATGTCTCACCGCAGATGGTGCAAGGATCAGGGGATCATGACAAACAGATGATGATGATGATGATTTTTTTGAAGGAAATGCTGCAATATGTGCAGCCACATTCAATGCTGTGCTCAATTTTAGGGAAATTAATTCATGGACATCACACTTTTTGAGAAGACTTACAGTAACTAAAAAGCCTCCCCGTTTTTAAACATTTCACCCACTGAGTATTTAGGATGCCGATTAGTTAATGTAATAGTATCCTGATAATCGCCATCTTGTTTTTGTAGAATATGTGCCAAAACGATTGAGGCATTGTTTATTCAATGCCAAGCACAGTTGAGTGACCACAGCAGCTACCTTGCTGTCGTGACACAGCAGTGACCACAGCAGCTACCTTGCTGTCGTGACCACAGCAGTGACCACAGCAGCTACCTTGCTGTCGTGACACAGCAGTGACCACAGCAGCTACCTTGCTTTTGTGAAACAGCAGTGACCACAGCAGCTACCTTGCTGTCGTGACACAGCAGTGACCACAGCAGCTACCTTGCTTTTGTGAAACAGCAGTGACCACAGCAGCTACCTTGCTGTCGTGACACAGCAGTGACCACAGCAGCTACCTTGCTGTTGTGACACAGCAGTGACCACAGCAGCTACCTTGCTGTCGTGACCACAGGAGTGACCACAGCAGCTACCTCACGGTGACATCGGACACGACGCACGGTGGAGTCGCCGTGGAGAGGACGGCTCACGACAGCGACGGAGTGGCGACAGGGACCAGGCAGACCCCCGGGTGAGCGGGGCGCATTCCAGGGAGAAGAAGAAGAAGCGGATGACGAACAGGAGTAGAAGATGTCAAGACATGGATTTTCATTTTGAAAGCGACGCGATTGTTGTTCTGCTGCTCGTCAGCATGGACGTCTGAAAGAGAACCTCGGTCGACACGGGAGGCAGTGCTCAACACCGTGCGCCACTGCTGCCACATGAGACCCAGCCGCGAGGAACTCTGGTGGGAAGAGTGCGTCGATCAGCAGTCACAGCCCTCCGCCAAATGGGCCTTGTAAGCCAATCAAACGCATTGTCGGGGCTTCATCTCACGGCATCGATCCATTGGCTTACGGAAACTCTCGTGGCGAAGAATCAGCGTCATGATTATCATCAGCCTTGATCTATCCACCGCTGGATGAAGACTTCCTAGAATGAATTGCCATCTCTCTCAGACCCCCGATGCCACAGTCCATTTCATCTTTTTGCACAGGGGCCGATCTCAATATCTTCATCTCCGCAGTGCGCATTCTCGTGGGGGCATATGAGAAAAAAGGTCTCCTACATGTCTAATTGATCAGTTTTTCCTTACATTTATGCAGGCTTTGAACACACTATGTTATTATAGGCCATTCTCTATCCACGGCTGGATGACGCCCTCCCACGTCGCCACCAAATCTCACAATCCATCTTGCTCCTGCACACGAGCTGATATTGTCACTCCATCTCCACAGTGGTCATCCTCTCGCGAGCGTGCAAAATTGTGTTTGCTCTCCGATCAATGTGTTCCTCTGTGTCTCTCAATGAAAGTCTGAGCATGCATCTTCGTGGCACTTTACAGGGTTTGTTCGACGTTCTTTGTGAGTCCGTGTTACTTTACCAAATGTCATAGCAGCTAATACGAACCGATTTAGTACTTTCCTTTTTTGCCAAATTGGTATAAGAAGCGAATGGGTCTTTAATTGGTCAAATTTGTCACCCTTTACGAACGATTAAGTGACTAATGTAAATGTTAACGACCGGTATACATCGTAAACCAAATACACACGCATCGGCGTTACCGTCTTGAAATATTACGTAGCAGATCACGAGGCCGTGAGCGTGAGCCCAGAGACACGGGGCGATGCGGGAGCTCGCTACGAATCCCGCTGCCTGGCAGAGCGGTGCAGTCACACCGACGACGGAGAGCACACAAACATAATCAACACGGAGGGGGACATAAATGTAGCGTCGATATCGCCAAAAACCTGCAGGTTGCAGGGTCAAGTGAAGAGAGAAATAAAAAGCCAGAAAGACCTCCATCGTTTACGATGTGCGTACATGGCGTGCGGCAATTTTCATTTACGTTTTGTGTTCTGTGCTATTACAATCTCGCACGCTTGTGTTGTGAGGGCGCCGTCGTCTGGATCTGTGTGTGTTCGCGTGTGTGCGTGTGCGTGTATGTGTGTGCGTGTGTGTGTGCGTGCGTGTGGGTTATATACATGGGGAGCGGTAGTGTAGCGGTCAGCACGAGTTCAATTCCTGCTCACGGTCAACACCAGTGACGATAATCTGAACCGGTCCTGGGCCTCCCCTAGGACGACTCAGCCTCAAATGAGTACCTGGTGCGGTGTGTAAACATCGCCACTGGGGAGACAAAGGCGGCCGGGCGTGGTGGTGCCGTTCTGGCCTTCATAGGTGCTCGCTAAGAACACTTGCCCCAACAGTCTGTTACAGGCTATACGGGGAGTCTTTGCCTTTTTTTATGACATACATGGTAAAATCAATAACCCAAGAATATATATTTTAAACTAAGCCACGTCTATCACAAAGCCAAGTGTCAGTTAAAATCCCCAATCTGTTCCCGCTAAACTAATGGTTGTACCTTAAATTATATTTATCGGCCCTTTTTCAATCCACTGCTGGATGTAAGCCTCCTGGCGCCTTGTCGGTCATGGTGGATGTTTGACCATACTTCACCAGGCTATTCAGTGCGGGTTCGTGAAGGGAGGGCGCGACTAATCGATTCAGATATCACTCGCCACTGATCTTAGACGCCGCCGGCAATCGAACTCGGGTCACCGGGTTCAGAGCAGAGTGCGCTAACCGCCGCACCCCCACCCTGCCCTGCCCGGACCCACATCGATACGCGTCGCCTCCACCATTCGGTGATTTTCTTAACACAGCAATAAACCAACTTGTACATTCGGGTACATTAGAGAAACTTTAATGTATATTGGTAGAAAATTTGCACTTCAGGAATGCTTCTGACAGTGGTAAATAAACCTGATTTCGGAATCATCGCACGCATACGAAATGCAGTTGTCCCATAAATAAAGACGCAGCATGGACACAGAGAGCGTTACACACGTGTGTTAATATACGCAGTGTAGATATGTACACACACGTGTGTTTTAAATCGACCGCGGTTAAAACGCAGATCGACGGTGCACAGCGGTGAGCGTTGGCCGCCCCGCGGTTGCGTCATTAGATCTCCGCTCCAATGATGACCCCCCCCCTTCCCAGCCGAGCGTCGACGCAGTTGGGGCTCATCAGAGCAGCCCTCGACACGGCCAGCTCCGTCTCTCACGGGCACGTTCCTGGCCAACCCCGGAACGACGCCTCGAGCCGCCCCCGGCGATCTGAACGACCCCGGCGAGAGTGGCAATCACGCCGGGCGAGCGAGCGGAGCCACGGCGGCACGCACACACGCCGGGCGTGTGGAGCCAGGGGGCGGCCTTCCTCCTGGGACGTGCGAGGCGGCCCGGGGGGCCGGGGCTGCGGCGACTTAACGACGCGGCGGCGGCGCGGGGGGGCCAAGAGCCGGGGCGGACGAGACGGCGGCGCGTGCCGAGATCGATAAGCGAGGAGGCGAGGGAGATAAAAGGGGCGCGGGCATGCGGGTTAAGGGCCCTCTGTGACCACCGCCCACGCGTCGATGTGGGGAGGTCGGGAGGGTTCAGTGGGCTGCGGGCGCGTGTCGCGCGGCCCCGCAAGCCCTCCGCGGCCCTCCGCGTCACAACGGCCTGCGTTGTCCCGCGGCCCTCCGCGTCACAACGGCCTGCGTTGACGGGGACACCCGATCACCAAGCTCCCCCTCCGCCCCCCCCTCCTCCGCTACGAATGAATGGAACGTGCAGGCAGTGGGGTTTTTTGTAAGCGATCCTCCTCCTCCTTCTTCTGTCGGAAAAGTACCGGGAGGCGTGGGGGGGGGGGGGCTCAGAGGGCAAAGGGGACGCGGCTGGGGGTAGGTTGGGAGGGCGGCACAGGGGATCGTAGATGCCTCGTGATATCTATCAAGCTAGAGTGAGAAAAGTGCCGCAATTAAAGATAATCTAGATAAACGGAACCGTACCGAGGTATAAAGTGATGAAGGTCGATGCCAAATCCGTCATCCGTTCTCGATCGTGCGGATTAGGTTCCACACTCAATGCGGAGGACACGGCTGTAAAATTAGCTCCTTTACGGGAACATCTCGCAGCGGTGACGACAACACACGCAGCGGCACGTGGTCCACAGCCCCCTTTGCGTTTGTGTTTACAAAGCCAGAGGTGTCGCCAGGCAAAGGCCACGCTTGTTTATTTACTTTTTGCTTCAAGTTCACGTGCATCGCCTTATCAGAATTCCAGAGGCCCGCCAATCCATGGCGGCTGGCGACTCACGTCCAACGCGCGTGCGTCACGTTGGGAGATTTTGTCACCGTCTTTAAATGGGGTCTCTGTTTTTCTTTTCCAAGGGACAACTTGGCCCCTGCCGTGGCCCAAGCACAAAGTGCCACAAAGTGCCACACAGACCGATGGGGGGTGGGGGGGGGGAACGGCGGCAACTGCGGGGGTCAGTTCAGGTTGCGCTCTGCTGGGATTGAGCCAGACGCTGGGGCACAACTTGTACGGCACCCCCCCCTCTCTCTCGCTGCCAGAAAAAACACCCCCCCACCCCCCCCCCGTGCCACAATTTTCTCTCCGTTTTGTAAACCTCGCGGACGTTTGTTGCGGGACTTGCACACACGGCACACAGCTCACGGCCACGGCGAGCTCAACAGGCGGCCCTCTGTGTCCCTCTGCGTGCTCGGCGCTCCGAGTTGACGTCCTTGTGACGCGCTCGCCGGAGACGCGGCGTGGCGGACGAGCCGCGCCGGTGCCCGCGGTTCCTCGCACGGCTCGGCGAGCGCCGCGCGGCGCTGCCGGGACAACCGCGGCTCATCGAGCGCCGCTGCCAGGCTGCGGCGTCTCGCGAGGGCACGGCGTGCCAGGCACGGTTCTCCCACGGTGACGTTCGCAGGAGGAAGCGGCGGAGAGCGAGCGCCGTTGTCTGTCTCTCCGGCGCTGACGTTTACACACTGCACCTGGTACTCATCAAAGCTAATACGTTTGCCGAGGTGAGGCCCGCGGCAGGTTCGGATGCCACTTGCTACTCGAGCAATGTTGTTATCCATGACCAGGAATCCACCTCAGGTCACCATTGTTCCTGCACCGCGTGACTCCCTTCACAGAGACGAAGACCATCGCTATGCAGCCAAAGTAGAGTGCCGGCCTTCAGAGGCGCTCGCTCACAGCACTTGAACAGTCGACGCAGCGATTACCCCGTACACAAAGATCCCCCGTATAGCCTTAACAGGCTGTTGGGGCAAGTGCTGTTAGCGTGCTGCTATGAAGGTCAGCACGGCACACGAAGGGGTGGGTGGCCAGTACCACGGCCGATACCTCCCCAGTGCTGATGTTTCCACACATTGCGCCAGGTACTCGTTTAAGGCTGAGTCGACCTAGGGTCGGTACCAGTTCCAGTCGTTGTGTTAGCAATGGACTCGCTGGGGTCATAGGGTAGTGCGCTAACCATTACGCTGACCGCAATGACACTCACACACATGTAAATGGTGTGTGTGTAAATGCACATTTACTGCAATTAAATTAAGCACAAAAGCAAAAACAAGCCTTAGAATTAAAGCTGTTCAACGGTGCGGAATGGACGCTTCGTTTTGCCGATACCATTTCTATTCCGCATAACGGCCCGTCACTGATACCGCATCGCCAAGCTTGTTTTTAAATGCATATCGTAAAAAAATAAACCTCCACCATTGAAATAACCCCCCAAAAATACTTAATGAAGTGTGTTGTTCTTTTCTTTCATAATTCACAAACTGTCTCAGTGTGCATGTCCTCACTGGGGTTTCTCAACTCGCGTGGCCGGCGTGAGGTTTTAGTTTATGACGATGGAGCCAGGCCAGCGGGAACAGCGGGAAGGATGGGAACGATGGGAATTATGGGAACGGTGAGAACGGTGAGAACGGTGAGAACGGTGAGAACGGTGGGAAGCGAGCAGGCGGGAGGGACCGGGCAGAGGCACCGCGGCTGGGTGGCGGGGCGCGTCGACCCGTCGCCAGTGCACCAACACTCTGGCTTTGCGCCACGACTGCGCATTCCACTCGGGCTGTACCTCTGCAACTCTGTAGCCTGCAAGTCTGCCCGTCTCGTCTGGCCATACGCACGATCCCTCCTCTCCCTCCTGTCTGCCTGCACCCGACTACGCGGTGCGTGCGTCGTCTTCCTGCGGTGCGTGTGCGTCTGTGGGTGGCGTTGGCCACCCCAGCCTCTTGTGTGCTGGTCCCCCCCCGCCCCCCCCTTCATAGGTGTCGCTCTCTAACAGCACTTGCCCCAACAGCCTGTTAAAGGCTATAAGGGAATCTTTGTCTATGTAAAGGTCTGGCTGTAAGAGTGTACGCACGATCTCTCTCCACCCTATGTGCTTCTCTGTGCGTGTGCGTATGTTCCTGGTTATATGAATGTACGCATGTTCTGTGTCTGTACATGTGTCTGCATGACTGCCTGTACGGCCTTCCCTCTGTCCTGTCTCCGTCTGGGTGTGTCGTCTGCCTGCATCCTCTTGATCTCGCTCCTGTCTGTTGACAATGCCCGTGCACGTGTCTGTCTTCATGTATGCACGTGAGCGTCTTTTCTAGAATCAACTTCAGCAGGAAATTGTCTCGGTCGTGGTTGTACAGAGGATAATTGTTTCCTCGATGCAAATGCGGATTTTTTTCCGCCTATGGAGTTGAGCAGCAACACGATGTTCTTGTGGGCATAGCCACACACAACCGTTTTTTCTTCATTAAAAACATTAAACAAAGTACGCACACATTTCACGCGACTATATCTTCGTACACAATAAATATATATGTGTATCTGTCTGTAATAAGCACCAATTGCAAAAAAAAGGTAGGAGGCAGAATACTAAATATGGGGTTAATTTGAGCTTTCATTCGTGCTGAACATCTGCAAGATTTGATGAATACAGCAGACGCAATCGATTAATTGCTGTAGCGGGGGGAATGCCGTCCAATTCTTTTGTACGCAGGGGGGGAAAAGAAAGGGGGTCTGGGTTTCTAGGCTTTTGGCAGGAGGACAACCAAGCATCGACGTTTGATACACCGCATTTCGGAAGTGGCTCACAATACACGCCTCGCTGAGACGCATTTAGATTCCAAACAAGGGATTGGCGCTGAAAAAACATTGTTTGATCATTTCGAATAAGCTTACGGAGCCAGTAAACAGTTTATTCAAGTTCCACCCACTACAATAAAACTCTAAACTAACAAAAGTCTAGACGAGAGCCGGACAACTCTGAGCTCCAAGTCTGGATATTGCTGTGAAAGGGCAAGAATTAGTGGGATTAAGCGCAAAAAAACGGGCGGTTTTTGATGTTGCGCCAATCATATCTGGAGTGTTTTTTCAACCCAGACGGTCCGGAATTCTGGAGCAGCTGGGCTTGTTGCACCGCTCCGCACGGATTTAGAGGCGGGTGGCCAGAGGACAGCGCATGACGGTGGCTACCCCCCCCCCCCGGCTCTTCTACCGTCCCCACGCTTTTGTTCCGATTGCTGAGCGAGCGGGCGGGCGAGCGTCGAGGTGGGTCAGACGGCGGCGCGCAACTCCCCGTTGTGGGAGGGTAATCGCGCTGTGGGAGCAAGACCTGCGGAGCCGGGAGATCAATGGCGGCGCAGGAAAAACGCATGCAGCCGACGGTTATAAATCACCCGCGGCGCTAATGCCCACCACCGCCACCGCGAAGGGCTTCGCGGTTCTGCCGCATTAGCCCTGCGACGGGCTCGCGAGCTGCGACGCGCTGTCGTTCGAAAGCTCCCCGGCACGTGGAGCGGAACGTCGTCGAAGGGCGTCGTGCTCGGCACCACGCGGCCACGGCCAGAAAACACATCGGGGCGGTGGGGGGGGATCTTGCAGCCCCAACAACCATCACAACAACAACACTTTCACACCAAGCACACCGTGGCCAGACCCTGGGTATGTTGCCAAGAATCGCAAGGCAACGCTGTTACGTAAAATTTAAATTTAAACTTCATATAATCGTGACCAGCTCTCCAAGTATACCTTCTACGAATAAATGCGGCTATGTTTGGATCGTTGAGACATCTGCTGAATGTTTTATCCGACAGCGCCTGAATAGAGGCATTACGTTCAGTCCCGCTCTGTAACGCCTCTGAGTATCAAATCCCGTCTGCTGAAAAGATTGTGCAGAATTCTGTAAAGCACTAAACTCAATTCGACATGTATACGTCGTTGCGGTCCGTAGAGTAGAGTGAGCGTTCTTAGTCACCATTGTGAAGCAACAACAAAGGGCGTGGAAAAGGTGTAAAACGCGATTCTGGAGAGCAGGCGATGAGCTCCGACTGTGACAGTAACGACCCTCGCTGCGGTCTGAGACGTGAGGAGGAGGGGGGAGGAGGAGGAGGGGGAGGCGAAGGGGGAGGAGGAGGAGGAGGGGGAGGTTTCTGGCGGCAGAACCAAGCTTTATCCCTGCCCAACCCCAGCTTCATATTTATTTAAAACAAATTAGGCAGGTTTCTTTTCTGAAACTTCGACTTCGGGTTGTATAGTGCAGTGGAGTGCAAGCACACACACACGTGGCAAAAACTCTGTCAATCATACGTCCCGAAAAGGGAAATAAATATATAATGGCGACGTTTCAGCCAAGAGCTTTTGTGCGATAGAGAAGGCCCACTGCCCACATTGTCACCAGAAAGAGAGCGACGAGGAAGGGCCAAATACATATAGAGGAGATTACTTGCACCTGCACCGAGCGATTTCCTGGTGCATCTTGCTCTTAAATGAGTTAGTTTTTTTAAATTTGCGTTGAGTTTCGTTTACGACATTTAAACACCTCGTCTGTCAGTTGTCAGACGAGGTGTTTAAATGTCGCCTTCCTTCAGTTGTTGCTGCTACGCTCACGCTCCACGGACCTCCCTTGCGAAAGACGTGTCGCCAGGCAACTGGCTAAGTGGGATCATCCGTGTGTAGAGGAGTAAAATGGGGACGTGACGTCAGGTGTGCCGTTCAGTGCGATGACGTCACGTCTCCTAGGGTACTTAAGGGAGACCCCGTGACGTGAGCGGGGTCACTCTGGGAACGGGTAGAGTGAGCAGGGTGAAGAGGGAACCAGTGGGTAGAGAGCGGGATCGAGTGGTGAGTCTGGGGAGAAGCCGGTGGTAGCCGTAGAGGTGCTTCTCTCTCCGCTCGGTGGAGTCGGCAGAGTCCACGATCCGACACGAGAGAGAGAGACCGGAGCTAGCCGGCAGGGACCCGGACTCAGAGTAGGACCCCTAGCCCCTGGGAGTTGTGTACCCTTGTGTGTGTATTTGTGAAGTCTGTAATAAACGCTGGCGGAAGCCCATAACTTACATTTGTCTCCGAGTGCATCGGTGGGAGCTTCTCTACACGTGTAAGAAATAAAAAAACTCAAACTCATTGCTGTGCTCTGGCTTACAGTAGTGTATTTATATATATTCATATTTTGTCCCTTCAGGCCAGTGTTAATGACGAATGTGTTGATTTTTTTACTGCTATTTGTGCAATTTTGATGAATAAGCACGAACATGTGCCCCCACCCGCGAGGAGACAGACGGCCGATTCACGTCAGCGTACCTGATCAGAGCGCGGGGCCCAAGGCCGCGTCACTTGGGGTGATGCTCTCCCTTCGGGATGCTGCAGGGAGATGGGAAAGGGAACGTGAACTCAGGGCGGAGAACTGTGGCCGCTTTGTGCGGGGAACACGCGCGCGCAACGTGAGCCTTTTCATTCTGGAGCAATTCGGCAATTGCAACGGCAATACACGTTGCAGGAACGAAGTGCAAACACGAAGGCACGCGGTCATCGTGACCTTGTGGTTTTATGGGTTACATAAAAACAAAAGCCAACTCTCCTCAAGGCTCTCGGGGGGTTCGGACACACACGGCTGACATTCTTCGAAGCGGAAAGGGAATTTGAGAAAGCCTCAACGGCACACGACGGAAGCTCTAAGCCCACCGCGTTGCCTCGCACGATTTCAAAACATTCAAATGTGATCATGCGCGAGACCGGGCCACTCAAGCAGGGACGAGCACAAATCAGAACACGCCCGTGCGGTGCAACGGAAAGCATCGCCAATCTGACTGGAGCACAGTAAGATGTGTTACTGGTAGGAGCCTCCTGGTTACACCAGCCCACAGGGGATTATTGTGTCCGTCCGTCGTGCATCCAAAAATGGGAGGGGTGGGGCTGGGTGGAGAGGGGAGGGTAGGGAGGGGCTGGATGGGGAGGGGCTGGGTGGGGAGGGGTGGGTGGGGAGGGGCTGGGTGGGGAGGGGCTGGTCACCCCGTGTGCCCGCCCTCACAGTCGGGCATATTTGCGGAATACACCACGCCGCCGTTGACCCTGGCCATTGACCGAGCAACCCAACGTTCCTACCAGCTCCCTCCGCAGGAATGTGTTTAAAAAATGTTTTAGGCAATTCGTGACACATATATAACGGCCGCTCAACAATTTACTGCAGGGTGAAGACCGCCCATGTCGTGCGAATCCCGAGGGGTGTTTGACCATACTTCACCACGCTGGTTCGTGTGGTTTGGTAAAGGGGGAGAGGGGGAGGTTCATGGGCGTTATCCATGACGTGGGCCGAGATGGATAAATGCCGACACAACTGAATATGTCAAATACATTGATTATGATGGAATGACAATTGGTGAGGGCGAGCGAGAGACCATTGTAAACAGAAAGATAAGTTAAAAACAACACAAGTGTAAAACTTAATATGTCTGAGAGCTTCATTTAACCTCGGATGTGAGGTGAAAACCGCTTTAAACAGGATGGCAAAATACGCAAGCGGATAAAATATATAGAGTGCGGCGGTAACACCGCCCACGGTGTAACAGGCCCCGTGTGCAACGAGGTGCCGTGAGAGTGCTCGACGTTACGGAACGACGTTCTACGCCAATGTCCATCGAGACGTTAATTCCAGTGAGCGGTGAATGTGTAAAGCGCAGAAGTTGAACATAAAATACGACTCGAAATATTTAAGTTAAAGAAGATGAACGTCCTCAGATTGTGGTGAGGCTGCTGCGATGGCAGTGGTGCACAAGCCGAATAACAACTAAAACTTAACACGAAGTCTATGATAGGTGACGTTTCGGGCAACGACCCTCCTTCACCGCACATTGAGAGGCCATAGAAGTTGAGACTGGACTGTTAAACATGTGGGGGAGGGGGAATCAACCTGTAGGCTGGCATACATATGAATTAGGCTTTTAAGAATTATTGCGGAAAAACCCCTCATAAGACTGAGTAAAAAAAAACATTGACTTAAGGGAAGATTTTGGAAGTTGATAAAATCCTAGAAAAAAATAAGAGTAAGATTGAAATGGTGTGGACGCCCAAAAAGGATGGAAAACGGAGAGGCCCCAAAAGCGAATTGAGAAGAAACACGTCAGGACAGCCGCAGGGGCCGTCCAGAAACACGCAGAGTGGCAACTTCAGGAAGGACGTGGAAGAGAGAGGCGAGGTGACGGCTGAAGAGGAGGAAGAGGAGAGAGACGGGAGGGAGAGGCTACCGTGGGCAGCAAGCGGAGTACATCAAGCGACCTGGCGACACACCACGACCGACGATGACCAATGTTCCACCCTCCATTTTAAAACATGCAGTCCTCCGTGGTGGAATAAATTTTTTTTCTGTATTTTGCCCATCAGTTTATTGACGATAAAGCACACGACTGCCAATTATTATCTTAAAATAATAGCTATCAACTATCAGACTGCTTGTAAAAGAATACATAATACAATTAAAACTTACAAGATTATGTCCACGAATCGCGCAACATTTTTTGTTGTAAAACCGGACAGGACTTTCCCACACACTTCTTGGAAAAAAGACTTTGGGGATGTTAAATCATTAATCGCAATGGTTGCCAACATGTAAGCACGCTTTGTTCCTTAAGCCGCACATCAAATCATATGCTCCTGCAGAAGTATGAAGCGCTTTGAAATGACATGGTCGGGTGTGGGGCGGGAAGCGTTATTTAAAATCCCCAGAAAAAATCCGCGCAGATTTTGTAGCTCCGCAGGAATACCGCACAGCACGGCTGACACTTCCGTGTGAATTGGCGAATTTCCCATCTGTCCAGACGCGAACATCCAGGGGTGGGAGGGTGGGAGGCCGGGAGGCCGGGAGGGTGGGAGGGTGGGAGGCCGGGAGGGTGGGAGGCCGGGAGGGTGGGAGGGTGGGAGGGTGGGGGCGCTCCGCCACTCAACCGCAACTCGCGACCCCAACGATCGCTGCACGTAAGCGGCAAAGGTGCGGGCCCTGCAATTGCCCGCTCACGCCGCTGCTCCTCACGGAAGGGCCCTCCAACTATAGAATCAGAAATATGTATTTATACACAGATGTCCAGTCGGGGGGCTCTATAGATCTCCCCTCGAGAGTTTGTTTTGTCCGACTCTTCCACGGTGCACAGATGTCTTGGCGTGGGTGCTAACCAATCACAGAAAGCTACGCTGACCAGCGGGGAGAAGTATGGCAAATCTCACCTGACCAAGATGGACTGGGGGGGGGGGAGCTTCATCCAGCAATGAATTGACGAAAGGGGCTGATTTTAGTCAGTGTTATTTAATCTAGAAACCTTGCAGACACAACATGAACCTAAGCTTTGTTAAGCTTCTTTAAAAAATAATAACTTAATCTATTTGGCTGGCCATGAACTTGGTTCACTCGCCCCACCCCCCCACCAGTGCAGGGTTTTTCTGGTCCACGTCCAACCCGGACCTCCTCCTGCCCGTCCCCCTCCTCTCTCGGTGTCTGTGTGCTGGCGCCCTGACCTCTCCTCCGTGTCCGTGAGAGGCCACGTGGCCTCCTCGCTCACAGCAGCAGCAGCAGTAAGCCTCTGTGTGCGGACACTCCGGCGAAATGGAAAGACTTGCCCCCAATTACCAAGCGACTCGATTATTGTCCCACTTTATGAACGCTTGCCAAGGGCAAACGCTCCCTCTTCCAACCGAGCTGAGTACGTATGTGCATCGAACTTCTTTCTCGCCATACGTGGCCAACCGTGCAAATGGGAGGTGCGTGGGGAAGGGCAAGAAACTAAACACAAAAAGCAGTTCCAAAGAAATGCGTTTTCAATCTCGATTCTTTAAAAGTGCATAGCTCCAGTGGATTCATAGTACCGGAAGGAAGAGCGTTCCAGATGGCTGCAGAAGGTGCATCGTGGTTTGCCAGAAGCCGCTGCCGCAAGGATGACCCAAATTCGCCTGATGGTTTATGCTCCTTGACAAGATCAGCAAGGTATTGTGGTTCATTTGTGGCAAGCACTTAAAGTGTGATGAGTGCGACCTGATAACGTATTCGTCCGGCAAACAATAATTGAATGCAGCTCAGCGAGCACCAGACGAAATCTATGGAATGGGGCTCGCAGACTCGGTGCGGAGGACTCGGAGAAGCCGCGTCCACCGTGCAGCCAGAAACCTCCACATTCAATAGCTGCAGTTGGGGCATTTCCACGATTTCCAATGCACGTTTCAGATGCTTTAACGATGTGGGTAATCGTTCGTGTAATCGTGAAGTGGCTTTTTTTATACTTGGGAATACGTCAACCAATTTGCACTGTAATTAAGATGGAAATAATGACCACCTTTCTGGATGATGGACAAAGGTGCAGGACATACCCTCAGGTTGGACGCACTCGACTTTGCTTCTTCCTCCGTGCCGAGATTAAGATGGCGAATTCAGCGATGTGCATGTTGCCATACCATTGACTTCATACCGTGAATATCACTATTTTCGAAAGCGCGAGATACATAATTACCTTTAAAAATAACACCCCATCATTATTAGGATAATTTAGAGTTTTTCTTTGGTATTTTGACTTGTGAGGTTGCCCAATTTGTAGAACTGCAGGAGCACATTGTTCAACGAAAAGAGCAGAGAGTTTCAAATAAAACTGCATTATGTTCTTTGCTCTGATGATGACGACGCATTCGTATGTCGTAGGTTTTTGTTGCTGCCATGTCACTCAAAGGAGTGAGCACTCTCCCTCTCCCACACCTCTCCCACACCTCTCCCACACCTCTCCCACACCTCTCCCACACCTCTCCCACACCTCTCCCACACCTCTCCCACACCTCTCCCACACCTCTGCCGCACTTCTCCCAGCAGGGCTTCATCGCAGCCTCGCGAGAGGCGGCGACGCTTCGGGGTGACGCCTTCATCCAGCAGTGGATCGGTCATGGCTGACTGACATCCCAATTTTGACCAAGTGTCACTAATGCCTGATTTGCAAGATTCCAGATTTTACTCATAAACCAAATCAGTTGGCACTACTGCCCATGTGACAACTCGATTTGATTGGCTCTGTCGGGTGCTGGATGGTTATCGTTAACCAAGTGACATAGCGACACGATTTAAGTCCTTCCAGACAACTCACCTCTTTAAGCCACCCTATACACCACACTCTTTCTGGTCACTGACCTTGCAGGTTCTATTTCCTTCCTGCTTTCCATACATGGCGGATGAAATGCGCGTTAGAAATGTTAATAAGAAACATTATTACTATTTAACCCCAAAGAAAGTAATTACGAATGAGAGATATGGTGTTTAGCAATGGTTCTTCAACGGATCCACTGTTAGTAGCCCTGCCGTACAGAGCCCAGCCTGAGGCCATGACACATACGCACACACTGATACTTACAACTGCACAAGGATTCAAATGATGAAAGAGTGAGGGAGAGACACACCGCTTCATCACATTGAATCGAGGATCCCTATCGGGAAGGGTCCACGCTCACAACATTGGCACCAGCAAGGGGAACCGTTTCCTATGCCGTGCTCTGTGTCTTTCAAGAACGTGGTGCAAGCTATCCTTGTTGTCGTCATTGCAACTTCCACTGCTTGGTAGCTCAGCGTGCCGTACACGAGCTGCTGAATACGAGACGATCATTGAGAATGTGTTCATATCAAGTGATCGGAGGGGTGCTGCCTTTAAAACATTCAATTCCAGCCCCCACCCCCAACCCCACCTTTAATATTCAATGTATATATTTATTGCATTCAGCAACGTTTTAACACAGCACCAGTTGACGTGGGCAGGGCAGCACATTGTCAATCCACTGATGGACAAAGGCCTCCCCATACCGTGCGGGTAGCGGGGGTTATCCGACCATACTTCACCACGCCAGCGAGCGCGGGTTAAAAGTGGGGGGATATGGATGTGGGGTCACAGAAGTGCAGTCCAACAGTGTACTACTGTGCTGCTCTCTGCTGCCCACAATGTCGCCTCGCAGCCGCCTATTGCGTCTGCTTTGTGGATGGTCGTGCTGACTTGACAAAGACATTTCTGTTTGGAACTCGGTGCACTAAAGAGTCAAAGAAGAACGTCTCGCCTCACTTCAGTAGGGCCTCTCCATCCACACTTGGGGCACAATTTGTCTTCGCTCTGCGAGTGTTCGTCACTCACGGCCAGAAACCAATCTTTACTTCCACGAGCTGGGATTTATTAACCAAAGGGGGCAAACGATTAAAGACTATCATCTATTTAGTTTTGTTACCAGGTAAGGCCTCACTGAGCTACGTAGCTCGTTTCAGAAGTGACCTGGGCTACCACAAAGTGGCTTGTCATCGTCACGTGCAAACTATTAGCAGCAGCAGCAGCAGCAGGCAAATACAAAAAAAAATGTTTTTTTGAGTCGGCAATGGTGACCGGGTTGGGACGAAATGTGCGTGGGTTTTTAGGTCAACCTTGTTAACCCGACTCGGATGTTGACAATAATGGCCTCCATCAATCCTCAACCCTTTAAGCCAGGGATTCGCAACCTTTACTGCAGCCTTGCACCCCTTTGGCTCTCAATCGTAAAAAGGTGTACATAATATGTTATGTGAAACAAAGTAGTTGTGCTTACGTGCCCGTGCTTAATTTGTGTTTCGATGATTTACCTTCTAAAAAATTCTGGCCACGTTTCTTACCCCCAGAAAGGGCATCTCGCCCCCCAGGGGGTGCAGGGTGCCCCCCAGGTTAAGAAGAGCCACTGCTTGAAGCCGTTCCTTCTGCAAGCATGCAGCCTCTCTCCTCCACTTCTAAGACCCGGGGCATTAAACAAGAATTCGAGTTGCCCGTGATGGCGAGTGACAGGCTTCAAGCAGCAGCGCTCTTCAAGGTGGAATGGCCAAAGAGTTCCATGAATTGAGAAAGGTTGTGATACGATTTACCGCATGAAAATAATACACTGATGTCAAAATTGGTGCGATTGGAGTGACTAGAATAAGAAGCCTTAAATTTGTTTTATTGAAGAACAACACAAACAAAACAGTATAAATAAACAAGACATAACATAGAATTAATTTCGTCAATTTCATTGTGATCCTGAATTGCGACGATATTTTTGCATCGCTGCCGAGGTGAATCGTTACATGCCAAGTAAAAACGTAAAACAGAGACTATGTTGATGAATCGCCCATGATGGTTCGTCACAGGATGTAACCCCTCTTAGCTGCGTTGCATGGCGTTAGTATTGTGCATGTGCGCAAGTCCACGGTAAGGGAATTACAGCATCATAAACATTTAACAGCATCACCGGGGCTTTAATTTATTCTCACTATTCATACACACCAGGCTGATGCAACACCCGATTAATCGCTGTGCTAAATATTCCGCCAATTTGTTTGTAATTCTGCTACCGTGAAATAGCCCAATGATGAAAAATACTACAACATCAGAGGCCTTTGTGAATCCACAACTGGATGAATGCCTGTTTATACTGCATCCGTTATGGGGGCCGTCTGACCATACTTCACCATGCTGGTAAGTGCTGGTTGGTGGACGGAAAGGCACGCAGAACCGGATTAGGAATAGCTCGCCACTGATGTTAACCATAAGTGGGGAATTTAATTTATGTCACAAGGTCCACAATGCAACGGTTTAACCACTGCGCCATTGCTCCTTCCCTCCATACGCTTCATTAAATATAGCGGAAGTGCAAGTCTAAACAAGAATTATTTGTTTTTTTATGTTTTTGTCCGAGCGTCCTTCCTACCGCGCCATCTCAAGAGAGCTTTACACGCGATGAGTGACTTACAGCTCATCTCAAACGCGTGAAAGGGGCACCCCCAATGGCAGCTGTCCCTGTGCAGCACATGGTGACTCAGCACCTGGCCTGACAACGGGCATCAGTCCGGCTGTGATTGCTGTGATTGCTATGATTGTTATGCGCAATGCCAATTGATTCACTCTCGGAATTTTTTTATTTAAATGCCACGGAGTCCACGTAAATTTGGACCGTGACACTGGCCCACAATAGCCTTCTCGTAACGAAATGATGCCAGGGGATGCTGAAGCTCCACCGCAGAAGCAGACGGTGCAAATTCTTCCGGTCAATACACCGCAGTGATAACCACGGCGGCCTGCCGGATTCGAACCTCTGCAGTGATACCGCTGCGCCGTGTCGCCACCACCACAGCTGCCCCTTCCTCTCGGTGCGCACGGGAAGTGGGCAGGATGAGGCCTGCGAGAGCCTCTTCCTCTACGGCCGCCTGGTTCCTTGTCGGGGAGGGCAGCCATGGCTGGGGTGGGGGGCAGGTGGGGGGGGG